>CM032898.1:5107500-5462500 GCA_019176425.1 Megalops atlanticus
TCCACAAATGAAATCTTAAACCAGGAAACCTGACTCTCTCATCCTGGCCATGTAATAATCCCCCAGTATAATTGGTTAAAACATCCCTTTCTCTCCACCTGTTGAAAGCTCTGGTGTGCATTGGCCAGATGGGTCCTACATATTTATGGTGGCTGAGCTGAGTCACCCCCTCCTTCACTGTAAACCTGAGATCCATGAAAGGTGCTCTGTAAATACAATCTATCATTACCCTCACCATACATCAATCCATTAATCAGTCAATCTAAACCTCTAAGCTCCATTTCAGGGGATGATAACATAGTCACACTTATGCTGAGATAATATTAACCGGATGTTTAATTTAGTACTGTTACAGTACTATCTAACAGGCTGTGTTATTGTAATGTTAGAGTACTAACTAGTTGAATACTCTTACTCTTAACTAGTAGCATACTCTTGGAGTACTATCTAACCTGTGTTAGAGTAATGTCACAATACTACCCCGCTATGTTAGAACACTGTTGGGCTGTGTTACAGTACTGTAATAGTACTGACTGCTTATGTTAGAGTACTATTGGAGTACTAACTGACCGGTTGCACCTGAGTACTGTTTGAGTACTGAGGAACAGGCTGCGTTGAGTACCTTCACTCCAGCTAGCATCCCTGTGGTGGACACACTGAAGTCCAGGTAGGCCAGTGTGTCAGGGTTCGAGGGCTTGTACAGCTGGGGAGGCCTCTTCTTTGGCAAATCATCTGGTGAGGAGGAGATGAGGGGTTAAATTACATTACCACCTGTGACTCGAATTGACATAATTACATAATTGTCATTTATCAGGCACTCTTATCCAGAGCGACTTATATAGGCTACAGTTTTTTCTACCTGTTACCCATTTATACAAGTTATTTACTGAGGCAATTCTGGGTTAAGTACTTTGCCCAAGGGTACATCAGCAGTGCCCCAGTGGGGAACTGAACTGGCAACCTTTCGGTCACAAGTCCTGCTCCTTACCACTATGCTACATTGCTCCTTACTACTATGCTACACTGCCGCCCCTACACTGAATGTAGGCTTCTGTGAAAGACTTAAATGGGCATCCCATTAAATGAGCACTGAATTATTTTCACTTCCACTCGCATGCATTCTGCCTTTCATTCAAACTTTCAGTCTTGCATGTTCTTTCATATTTCTTAATTGTGGGGCGCATATTGTAGCACTTAGTCGATAGTTACAGCATTGCACTGGTTATGGTGTTTTACTGTGCTCTGACACACATTCAGATGTGGGCTGTTATTTTCTGTATGTGCTGTCCTTCACCTCACCTTTTCATATGCACTTATGTACTCTTTGCACGGTGCATTGCACTGGATAAAAGTGGCTGCCAATTGAATAATCAGAGCTCATTGATAGCTGAGATGTGAGAGACTTAGCTGCCCTTGGGCGCCTGAACTGTCAGCAAGATCTGAGAGTGCTCATGTTACCTGTGTCCAGAACAGGGGGCCACGTCCTGACATCTACCGCGGCGGACGCCTCCTTCGACCTCAGCAGCTTACAGATCGCCTGCGTCGTCATCACACAGGCCGAGCGACTCACCTGCAAGACACACGCACACACACACACACACACACACACACACACACACACACACACACACACACACACACATGCAAGCCTCAATCAGCACTGCAGCAGGCATCTTCCTAACATTCTAACTCCGATTATGACATCACAACACCACATGACTCAGAACATGCACGCTGGACTTCCTGCTTCTTCCATTGGCTTTGCCACAGGTTTCAGTCACATCTCCTCGGCTTTGGGTCTAAAAGCCAGCCCAGCCCTCCCTGCGGGGCAAACCACGTTAATTTGGCGAGGGATCGGGGTGTGCTCACCTCCACGATCATCTTCACAGTGGGCAGGGTGGTGGCGATGTTCTGGGGGTGCGGGGGCCGCACAGTGATGGGCACGCAGCCGGCGTACAGACAGCCGTAGAACGCCGCGATCAGGTCAATGCCTGCGTGAAGGACACGGGGGACAAGTCTCACTCCGCACCTGAGTTTACAATTAATCACAACCCAAGCAAAAAAAGGAAGTGCCCCGCAGCAAGGTTAAAGGAGTTACCGGCGCTCAGATTGCTAATTGAAAACCCCTTTAAAGCAATCCCCCCTGTCAGTCTTTGCTATGCTTCGCTGAGCCCTTTCATTGGCTCCCTGAATGCTTCCTTGGCCATGAAACGCTGATGGGAGTCTCGCAGCAGACTTCATCTCCGCTCATGAATCACAATCCAGGATCTCTCCTCAAGCGTCTGGAAATGTGACAGGTACTTCTGAGGGGAGCCGGGAGGTACATGCATACGTTTCCCAGAAGGCTGTGGTGCTTGCAGATACAATACCTGTGAGCATGACTGCATGGCACAAGATAAGTCATGGAGTATGATAACGCTGATCAATTGCTCTCAATATGATCATTAAATAGGACAGCAAGTGAAAGATTTATTTCACAACTGTCCATTTACATAAAAATGTACTCAAAAATGTTAAAAAGACATTTCAACGAGTAAAGCGCCTCGATTTTATTGATCAAACGAAGAATACACAACTTGTTTAGTGACCATCGACTGCCTCAAAATTTAAACACCCAGATCCATCGATCTTAGATTTCACAGCTTTGCCATTTGCTCTAAATAAGTCTTTCCAGAGTTATTTTGTGATGTTGCAGGCATTTCGATGCAGGCCTGTCTCTGGCAGGTCTCTTGGTGGAGCTACCTCCAGGCATGACTGCACTCAAGTTTCAGACCGCATTTTCAGTTGGTTGATTCTCATTGTGAGAACGGATATGTCTCTGTTTCATTGCCTCAAACCACACTGAAACGGACATTTGACATTTTACAGGACCTTTCAGATTTGGGCAGTAACTGTCATCTGCATGAGAAATTGATTGCTGTGAACATTTTTTACAGTTACATGCAAAACATGTTCGTTGGAATTTGTATTACTGTTTCCTTTGGCAATGTACATTTAAATAATCCACAAAGTAGCACTGATACTCAGCATGCAACATTTTTATGAAAAAATTTGATGAAGCATATGTATAATAAACAGTTCTTTTCAGTAAACTGTATTTCATTTAACTTCCAGTGATTTAATTGACACTTGTATACTTTGGGCTTAACTGTAATTTTTTTTGAACACTGGATCTGAAGCAGTTTAGATTTCTGCTGTAGCACAGCTGAGCAGAGAGTGCTTGAAATTCCCATCCCTAGTATTGCACGCATACAAACACATAATAAACACACACTTGTATAGGAATCAAGGCCATTCAAAGCCCATAGAAAAACAAAGAGAAAGATAAAAAAGGACACGTGTGTGTGTGTGTGCATGTGAATGTGTACGTGCACGTGCATGAATGCGTGTATGTACATGTATGTGTGCATGTGTACATGCATGTGCGTGTGTGTCCGTGTGTGATGCACGTGTTAGAGACACGGATGACAGGTGCTGTTGAGCGCAGGCATGTGGGTCAGAGCGGGCGTGATGTCACCGGCCCCGCGTGACCTACCCGGCGGGTAGACGAGCGCAACGTGATCCCCGTCCTGCAGGTGGCCCCGCTCCGCCAGCATGGCCGCGATCTTCTCCGCCCGCTTGTGCAGCTGGAGGCAGGTGAGCGAGCTCGCTATCGTCCCCTGTGGCCAAACAGCGCAACTACACTCAGTCCGGCACCATGGCAACGAGGCTACCTCAAAGCTGATTCGCTCTCTATCTGATGTCCACCAATGAAGGTGTGTCCAGCCATTTTGGTATCACTCTGTATTATGCATATGCTCAGAAAAATATAAATTTCATTTATGAATACTAATAAAAAATGACTGCCATGTCAGATCAGATACACTGCAGTATATATAAAATTTATTAAAGTAGATCTCACTATCGATAAGTTACAATCATTCTTGAATTTAAGGGCCTGTTTAATAAATAGTTATTACTTTTTTCTTTCTGAAACAGTTAAACAGAACTGAAATTCTAGTGATTAAATTAATTTTAATTATTTAACTGTATATTTCACTGCTAGATCCTGACATCAATTCAGAATAACAAACCTGTACATAAACATTCTTTAAATAATGTCTGAATCATTTTACATTCCAAAATCAGAGGTGTTTGCTCATGAACTACATCCTTAGAGGTCAAATCCAACTACTAGGTATAACTAAAAAGTTACAGTTAATACATGGCAGTATATTTACCAGCTGTTTTCTCCCATCATAAGCATTATATATTGTATGATATATATTAATAGTCTTACCCGTGAATTGAGCAGAGTGTACAGCACATGGTCAGGGGTGGTCTGGGCTCTCCACTGTAACACCTCTGATAGGAAGAGGAACTAAAAGAAGCAGGACAGAAAAACCTCCGGTTGAATGGCCAAACACTTAAAACACGACCCGCCAAGTGTGAGATTACAGAGTCTGCAAAGAAGTAACCCCCTCCCAAATTCAGAGGGCAGTCAGAAAATCCTCTCACACAATCAGGGGAAAAACACCCCTCAAAAGCTACCGATACCTCTCTCAGATGTAATACAGCACACAGACTGACTGAGGAATTGCCTCTTACTGCACACCTTTAAGTGACCAGATTACCTCGATAAGACAACCAATAAAGCACATGTAGCAAGGTTTAAAAATAAGGTAGTGCGCACAGAGTTTGATACTCAGGAGCAGCGGGACTGGTGAACAAAGAGGAAGGCCAGCAGCGTCTCCGTTTATGAATTTTTAAAGAGGGAACTATGGAGATGGAATTCAGGGCCGTTCTGTTCAGCAGGAGTAAAAACAGCAGCCAGTCTACAGCCACGCTGAATGAAGGACCCGGGTTTATGCAGGAGCTTAACGTGTAATTCGAATCAAATTCGTGTGTAAAACTGCACTGCCTGAAGTGGTGAGGGAGAGGACGCTGCTGATTTCAATCAGACGTCCGTGAGCGGGTTTGATTACTCAGCGGCTGCTTCCCACTGCCCTGACAGTGTGTAGGTACCAGTATAGTGAACAAAGGGGAATTTTTATGCAGGCGATATCCCTCTCTGTGTTAACTCAGGAATTCGGCGCTTCTGTCTTTCATTCCAAGTTCCCAATCCAGCTAGCGGAGTTAGCAGTGTTGCTAAACACAGGTCAGCAGATTTGAGCTCAGGTGGATGTCCCACTCGCTGAACTCCCCGGGCTCAGTCTTGTACTCCATTAACACGTTTCTGATGCAAGTACTTGTTCCATCACCGAAGTGACCAATCCCGTTGCTCAAAACACCAGAAATCACAACCATATTGGATATGTTTGAACCGCTGGGGAACCCTGATGATATTCAAAATCCACCTTTCCTGCACCTTCCAGAGGCTGGTGACGGGGTACTGCATGTACACAGGTATTTTTTTACACAGTGCACTGAGAATTAGCCACTGACATGACTGATTCTTCTTTTCATCGTTGGTGATGATACTTACCATGATAGTGAATTAAGAGTCGGCTCTGTCACATTATAGAGTTGCTATACACACAGCGTTAAGAGAAAGGCTGTGGAGCCGGACACCCGCCCGTGTTACAGACGAGCAGATTCAATTTGCTGCACCCAGCTCACGCGGTCATTACGATTTCACCTCCAGCAGACAGATTAAAACGCCTGTTGATTTAGTCTTCCGCTTTGATTTCCTAAGGTTTCTTTACCGGCCCCCGTCTTCTTTCCAATTAAGAGAGGATATCTTTTCAGCTCAGCGTTGGGGCTCACTTCATCAAAAACAACAGCGGAACAGATTCAACAATTCAGTGAAGTAATTTCGGGTTGAAGGCTACAGAAGACTATATAGAGTGATGCATTTAACTTCATTTCATACAAAGGGTACATCCAAAAGGCACGACATGCTAATTTTTCAAAGCAGATGCATATCTCCCACACACACAGCAACAGTCCAAAATAAAGGGTTAAAGTAATAATGACTTTGGATTTAGTCAGTGTAGATGTACAGTCTCATCTTGTACAACGTTTGAAAATCCTTAAATAAACAAATCACCGGAGTGCCGTTAATACCAACCGTTCGATTGGTACACCTGAAAACTGCCGGTAAATGCTAATAACCCATTCACACTGCGGGCCTGATTTTCGGATGGATGCACATGCTGGGAGAGGATACCCTGCAGACTGCACAGAAAAGGAGGATGGTAAGGAAAAAAAAACACAGTGAGCAGAAAATGTTCTCAGTTTTGCTCGCATGCAGAAACCAAAGGGAGGGGGTACCGCATGGGTGTTATGAGGCTGGTACAGAATGGGTGGGATTACATGGAGGAAGGCATGTTGAGCATGATGCAGCATCTGAACCAGCACACATACCTCTCATCATAAAAACGCTTTACTCAGGAAGGTCTGGACAATAGGAGAGTCCCTGCCCCCCCCACCCCCATTTCATTACATTATTGCCATTTAGCAGACGCTCTTATCCAGAGTGGTTTACACAGTCGACATTTTATACAAGTTATCTACTCATACAGTTGGATATTTACTGAGGTAACTGTGGGTTAAGTACCTTGCCCAAGGTTGCAGCAGCAGTGCCCCCGTGGGGAATCAAACCGGCAACCTTTCGGTTACAAATCCTGCTCCTTAACCGCTATGCTACACTCCCTCCCGATTGGTGAATCCAGGTTCTTTTCATTACACACGGTAGCAGAGTAACTACCTGCTTATTATGAGCATTTGACAGTATCCTGTCATGGCAACATCTCCCACATTTGAAAATGGCGGGGGGGATTCTTTAATACATGAGATGGTTAAACACATCCCGCCTTTGTTAAGCTGTCTGGTGAGTTGTCTTCATCATAGAATATCGGGCAAAATAATAAATAGTTCCTGCTGCATTCAATTTTAACAGGGAAGTCAATTTACAGTTTTCATATTGTATAAAAATACAATGCACATGTACTGGGAGATCAGTTCTGACCCTGAGTATACACTAGCAACAATTTACTCCCCCAGAAAACTGTTCCCATGCACACAGGTTGTGAGCAGACTGCAGTTGAATCTACACAGTGGGCCAGGGGACTGATGGGACACTCCTGCTTAGTTACAGATTCAGAGAAGAGACTACGGAAAAATGCGAAGCAACACTTCAAGGGTACCATGCTGGCACAGCAAGGCACAGCCGAACGCAGCCAAAGATGGTATTAGACTTTGTGGTTTTTATGCCTATTTCAAGACAACCTTTTAACCTTCAGACAGAGAATACAGGCCCGCGCTGCTTTCCGTGCATACTGATGGCTTTTAATTTGGCCTTGTAATCCTTTTAAAAAGCTGCACTCCGCTATGCAGGCCTTCACGTAATGTAATCTCCCAGCCTTTGTCAGACATCCCGCCTTTCGAATTATCATTAATGAGAATGTAATAAAACATTGAAAAATGAAATTTACATAACCGTATACAGGGAAAACGGCATTGATCTAGTCGCATTTTACAGCCATATAATTTGTAGTATATGGCTGACTTGCATTAAGCTGTCTGCCGTTTTCATGGGTATTGATTGGTCTCAGACTGAAACTGCCAGTAAAAATACAACCAGTTCGAACTCCTTCAGACATTGAAATGTCTCTATACGACACGTGCGCTCTCGGATTGGTGAGACTGGTAGTAAAACGGATGATAAACCAACCTTGATAAGTTGCAAAAAGAAAACCATGAACACACAAAAGGACAGGACCATGTAGAGGGTCGTATGGAATGAGGTCAAATTAAACATGAAATGACGGTGGGGGCCAACCAGCTCCGCCCATTCCATGGCTTAATTTAGGCGACTGGGTGTGGATGAAAATCAAGCCCGTGGTTCCACACACACACCTTTCTTGCCTGGTCATTGTCTTCGATCTGCCCCAGATCCCTGCCGCTGGCCTGGGCGATCCTCTTCCCCGAAACCAGGTTCCCCACCATCACTGAGGCAGGCCCAATCTCTGCAGGGGAGCGAGACGGAGACCGCGTCATACACACACACACACACACACACACACACACACACACACACGCACACACCACACACACACACACACACACACACACACACACCACGCACACATGCACGCACACACACACACACACACACACACACACACGCACACACGCACACACACACACACACACACACACCACGCACACATGCACGCACACACACACACACACACACACACACACACACACACACACACACACACACACCACGCACACACACACACACACCACGCACACACACACACACACACACACACGCGCACACACCACACACACACACACACACACCACGCACACATGCACGCGCACACACACACACAAACACACACACCACGCACACACACACACACGCACACACACCACGCACGCATGCACACACACCACACACACACACACACACACATACACCACGCACGCATGCACGCACACACACGCACACACACCACGCACGCATGCACACACACCACACACACACACACACACACCACCACGCACGCATGCACGCACACACAAACCACACACACACGCACACACACACGCACGCACCACACACACACACACGCGCACGCACACACACCACACACACACAATTACACCACGCACGCACGCACACACAAACGCACACACACCACGCACACACACACCACGCACGCATGCACACACACAAACACAAACTCACACACACACACACACACACACACACACACACCATGCAGGCACACACACACACAGACGAACACACACTCATACACACACACCACACACACACGCACACACACACCACGCACGCATGCACACACACCATACACACACACACACATACACCACGCACGCATGCACGCACACACAAACACAAACCACACACACGCACACACACCATGCACACACACACACACGCGCACGCACCACGCACACACACACGCGCACGCACGCACGCACGCACACACACCACACACACAATTACACCACGCACGCACGCACACACAAACACACATACGCACACACACCACGCACGCATGCACACACACACACACACACACATACACCATGCACGCACACACAAACACAAACCACACACACACGCACACACACCATGCACACACACACGCACACACCACACACACACAATTACACCACGCACGTACGCACACACACCACACACATACGCACACACACCATGCACACACACACACACCACGCACGCACGCACACACACAAACACAAACTCATACACACACACACACACACACCACGCAGGCACACACACACAGACAAACACACACTCATACACACACACCACACACACACACAGACACACACGCACATACATGCACACGCACATACACGCACACATACTCACATACAGACACTCTCACACACACGCACATGCACACGCACACGCACAAGCTCAGATAAAGACACACACACACATACAGGCTCAGACACACTCACACAAACACACACGTATGCACACACACACACACGCACACACGCACACATACACCGATGCACTTTGTCAGCCTGTGTCACAGACACTATAAACACCCACATTCTGCGGGCCACGAGTTCCCTCAAAGCTGTGGTGATTTACAATGACAGACCGGGCAGACTGACCTCACAAAGGCAACAGAATGGATGGCCATTGGAATGGACATATTTTACACTGATACAGTGCCTTTCATCTGATAAAGAGCTCTGCACATTGCCACGGTAAATTAGGATCAATCTGGGAGAGGAAGCCACTGAGAAAGGGGTGGAGAACAGCAGTAGCAATCTCACAGCACCTCAGTGTCCTGACTGAGCCATAATGTATGCACTTTACATTACATACATACATCATTGTCATTTAGCAGATGCTCTTATCCAGAGCGGCTTACATCGGTTACAATTTTTACATGTTAACCACTTATACAGCTGGATATTCACTGAGGCATTTGTGGGTTAAGTACCTTGCCCAAGGGTACAGCAGCAGTGCCCCTGCGGGGAATCAAGCCAGCAACCTTTCTTTACAAGCCCTGCTCCTTAAAATTATGCCACACTGCCGCCCTAATCAATGAAGCAAAACACTGAAAAGGAACTCCATCTGTGGCACTGACACAAGTACAACACCAAACATTACACCGTTTCCATACATTCATTAGACTCGAACAGAGCTTAATGACTGCACCTAAATGCAGGCTTGAGAAACACCTTGTAAAGTCTGCTCGTTAAGTGCAGGTGCTAATGTGGTGCATTAAATTTTCATTAAGTAACCCACCAAAAAAAAGACTAAAGCAGAACCTGCAAAGGGCTGGTAATAAACAGGGCCCCAGGTGAGGGTTTAAATCCTGAAGAATGCTGGCCTGCAGAGTTAAAACAGCCGCGGGGCCTAGCCATACCTGGCTGCTTCTGTCGGGGTTTGGGCAGGTTGGTGACACAGGTGTGGGGACACATCAGCACGTTGCAGGGGTGCAGGGAGCCCTCCAGGAACAACTGCTTGGTCTCTGACAGGTGTATCCCCCCCAGTGGCGTTTTGGGCAGGGTGTTGGACGGGACCAGAGCCAGGCAGTACACGCCCACCTGGTGAATGCCATCAATGGCCTGGATGCAGAGGCAGAGAATAAGCACAGGTACCCGATGGCAACCGCGCCTGCCATATCAACAGTGAACGAACATCTGAGACACTACATGAGAAAAACATGACAGCTGTTTTGTTATAATTGCCAGGCTTCACCTCAAAGAGCAAACTGAAAGGGTGTAACATTTCATTATTGTGATTTAGCAGACGCTCTTATCCAGAGCGACTTACATAGGTTTTTATCCATTTATACAGCTGAATATTTACTCACACAATTCTGGGTTAAGTACTTCTACCAAGGGTACTGTAGCAGTGACCCGACGGGAAATCGACCCAGCAACCTTTCAGTTACAAGGCCTGCTCCTTACCTCTATGCTACACTGCCACACTGAACTTATAAATGTAAATTACTGAAGTTCACAGCCCCGGATGACAGGGTCAAATCAGACCATACGGCTGGTTTATTCTCTATTTTGGGGCCAGCAGCTCCACCGCTGTGAGAAAGACACCGACGCAGATGGCGTGACGGGCAGGTCGGCGTCTCTGAGAGCGCCCCCCTGTGGCATGGGGTTATTAATAGGCCTCTCGCACCTGCAGCACCCGGCTCATCCACTGGAAGCTGTCCTCTTCGGTGGAGTCCGGCCGCTGCTCCGCCACCACCACGATCCGCTCGTCATGCAGCACCGTGATGGAGAACACGGCGATCCTGTCGGCACAGAGAGGGGGGGGGAGTTGACCCTGTTAGGCTTCCACCAAGGACAGGAAAATGGTGCTCACCATGTCTGGGCTTTATTACATGATTTATTACAGAATCTAGCACTTCCTGTTATCCAGACCAACGTAGAGTACATGAGATAATTACAATGACAGACACATTATCACATAAAATACAAAATTCTGCATGTATTTGACATACGTCCACCCAATCATAACCACATACAAACACTATATCAATGTATGTGTGAGTGTGTGTGTGAGAGTGAGAGTGAGTGTGAGTGTGTGTGTGTGTGTGTGTGTGTGTGTGCTCATATATAACAGTAATGATAAATAATTTATTATATATTTCAAATGGCATATTAGATCGATTGTCCTACAGTGAAACATACAGTACAGTGTCTCCCACATCTGTCCTCTAGCAGAGAGAATGACTACAGCGCACAAAGCAATAGCAAGCTCAGCGTTATCTGCAGGTTAAGCTCCTAGGCCTGGACTCACCTTCCTCTGTACACAAACTTCATTGGCTCCACCGCCAGCGCTGTGGCCACGATGTCGTCGGCGTTGTGTCTCCGCCCACCCACCACCATCAGCCCGTCCATCTTCCCGGCGATGAACACCAGGCCCCCGGGCCCCACAAACCCCAGCAGCCCCGTCCTGGTGAAGGGGTACTCGCTGATGGGGGCCCCGGAGCTGCTCATGGGGAACACCTGCACCCCAAAACACGGGACACTGTCAGTCCTGTACCCCAAAACACGGGACACTGTCAGTCTTCTCATCCTGAAAACACAGCTCTCAACATCTCCTACACCCACAACATAAGCACACTGTCAGGATCTCCTACAACAAAGAACATGGCCAGCATCTACTTCAATACAGCACAGAATTTCAGAATCTCCCACACCCACAACACAGCTCCAAAATAAATTCTTAAAGCTTTTTGAGTACTTACAAAAAAATTTTCAGTTACCCTTTTAAAACATCTTCAAACTATTAACCACTGTTTGCAAAGAAAGACAACAATTCTTACAATCTTGAAAAGAATGAAACGTGAAGATAAGGTCTATCTCGGTTCCCGGCAGCAACGCGCGCCTGCCCTTTGAACTCTTACCTCGAAGGTGTTCTTGGTCATGCCCGAGAGGCCGTAGTACGAGGTTCCCGTGGCGATGGAGCACACACACAGCTCGCCGATCTCGTCTGTTTTGCAGAGTTGGGGGACTCCGTCCGGCTTCACCACACACATGAGCGCTGCAGGGGCAAAGCCGGCGTTTTACTGACCGATATTTCACTGGGCATCCATGACACCAGCGCACCACATCCTACCTTGATCGATTTCTGACACAGGTATGAACAGAGCAAGCCGACGGGTCCCGAGGAGCAAGTCCTTTGTTTACTGTTAATTCTTTAATGTGGAGGGAGGAGGTGGGTTGGTTAAACCTTTAGAGCTGAAAAGACTTCAAGACCCCAAAATGGGAACCATGTGAGGGGCCCGTGTGGTCGTATGTGTTAATTAAGAGGAGCACGAGTAACTTGGCTGTAACGTGTGTGTGTGTTGGTGCGTGTGTGTTGGTGCGTGTGTGTGTGTGTGTGTGTGTGTGTGTGTGTGTGTGTGTGTCTGTGTGTGTGCCTAACAGAGCAGTGGGCCAGACATGGCTGGGCTGTCTCTGGGAACATCCACAGAGTCTCATCTGGGCCACAGTGGAAAAGCCGAAGCTGAGTTAACCCCTTCCTCACAAACACTGCAGCAAAGAGGCTGAGCTCCCTCATATGGAAGGAGTCTGCCTTTCTCATCAAAAAAAAACATATTTCTCAACACCATGCTGTATTTTTGTTCTCTGTAGATTTGCTAATCTTTCTGTAGTGTTATAATCTGTTTTCTTGGAGAGAGAGCAGATGTAGTTTGGTGATGTCCCCTAAGGAGAGCAGAGCTTTGATTGGTTTGTGGACGGGTGGGCGGCATGTGGGCGGTACCTCCTGGCATCACCGTGCCCACGTCCTGCACCGTCAGCACGGACAGCTTCTCCTCTGAGTCCACCCGAATCACCCCGTGACTCAGGCCCTGCATGGACAGCACACCCCTCCCTGGCGGCTGGTTACTGTCGTCCGTGGGCCTGCCGGAAAAAAAATAACCACATACTGATCGCTAGCGTTTGCTCCCCGGGAGATGGCGCCCGCCTAATCCTGCTGGAACCGGCGGCGAAAACTCCCACAAGGCCGCAGTGACCACAGCTGCACCAGGACAGCAGCTCGGGGGAAGCACTCTCGTAACATCTGACAAGCGTGGGCGGGGTCAAAGCAGCCAGGGTTTTATTGGTCGTCTGTTCCTCGCATTCGCGAACTTGAAGCAGGGCCACTTTATTAAGTGACGCAGTCACCATGGTGCCAACCAATGGCAAGACGCCACTTATTAGTATACGAGCCCACATGCGCTTTTTAACGCTGTTATTATTACAGGGAAGGGAGCTACACTTCTAATCATGGGCGCGACTCAATTAGATTCCTGTTCGTTTTGTTGATCGGCTACTTTTGAAGCACCGCGGCAATATATAACAGATGTTCAATAACACTGTTACAGCTTTTTAACCGCTTCAAAATGTAAGCTGTATAAGCTTTAAGAGTTTGGAAAAACAGTAAAAAAAAGTTAATTGTATAAATACTGCCTGAGAAACATATATGAGAGTTACCACACAAGATCTGTGTAAGCACTAGACATTCATACACATGAACTGGAGTGTATCCACTAACACTCTATAGTCATACCTCTGGTATGGTCATCATGGGGGAACAGTATAGGAAAGTATGAACCAAAGTTGCTGGGTAAACACACTAGCAGGAACATTGTGTAAATGTTATACACACGTTAAAGCAATCCATGCATGGCCAAACAAAACACTTTCTTTCCAAAATGAATAAATATTTTTATTTAATAAAATATGAAATTACTTTATGAAAACACAGCTGAAAATTTAAGATAAAATTTACTTAATAAATAATATTAGATTACTAATGTAATCAATATTATTAACAATAAAATAATATAATAAATCAATAAAACTTTTAATAAGATAATAAGAATTAATAATAATAAAATATTTTTGTACTGTTAGTGTGTCTCTCTACATTTTTCATGAAATATTTTCACATAAATTTGATGTAACCCTGGTTACACCCTGCTTACGATTCAAACGCCTCCTAAACCAAACCACACCAGCCATTCAGTTATAGCAGTGACTGCAGCATTGGTGCTTAGGGGTGTGGGTGTGGCCTGCCGCTTGATTCCTACCCTGAAGAGGTTCAGGTCATCAGGAGACAATACAGCATCCCACATGGGAAAGGGGTAAGAGGCAGTAACTGGAACGCCACTGACTACAACTGAACGTAACTGTGTGTTTTGAATCTTCCAAAAATCAGCGGTTGGTTTGGAAGGCACTTTAGCGCTGTTGTGGTATCCTCCTCACTCTGCAGTGAAACATGCTCTGTCACTGCTGGTATGTGCTCTCCTTCATTTCAGTGCCTTTTCCATCCTCAGGAGACGATGAGAGGGAGTAGACAGACTCCACACTCAAATTATGTTTATAGTTTACATGATTTTCAATGACGTTTTAATTTTCAAAGACCACCTCCGCAGTCGAACTCTCATGAAACTGCCATGAAACACTTTTAAGGTGTCACTTCAGGGGGAAATACTTTTTTAAACGCATTTCTTTGAAATGATTTTGTGCTGGCAGACACACGCGCTTGCAGATGCTCCTGGCATCCCAGCTCCACTCACCAACGACTTCTGGTAGTGGGCTCTGCACAGAAGCCAGCGAGCTATCCAATTTGTTCCCAGTATTAGCACACAGACACTGTCACAGCAGTGCAATAGCAGACCTGACGCTAAATTACATCAAGATAGCAAGTTAGCAAGAAAGCTGGCCGGATTTTGCTGACCGTGAAAGAAAATAGATTTAAAAGAGTAAACTTTTAAGAACTTTTTCTTTCAGATTTGAGACATCTGACAGCCATTACGATCCCTTTGTGCTCTGGGATAAATATCTGTGTTCCTGGGCCGGGGGGGCCACATAGCG
Organism: Megalops atlanticus; assembly: GCA_019176425.1. Classification (NCBI taxonomy): domain Eukaryota; kingdom Metazoa; phylum Chordata; class Actinopteri; order Elopiformes; family Megalopidae; genus Megalops; species Megalops atlanticus. The sequence goes on from CM032898.1 coordinate 5,122,846, forward strand.
ACACGGGGGGACCCTGGAGATGTACCTTCTGATGGCCACTGTCAGGGCCTCTGGAGAGCTGGCGCAGGGACAGATGACCTCCGGTCTCAGGCCCTTGGTCTGGAAGACGTTGAGGAAGGCGTCGCAGGACGAGATAGACCCTGAAGAAGGGAGGGAGGGGTACAGATCAATACACCAGGGGGGTCTTTAAACAGAGACAAATTACAATATGCATTCAAGTGTGGAAACCAAAGACTCCAGTGTTTTAAAGAGAATTACAGTGAAGCATGCCACATCAGAGGGTGACTTGTACTGTTCCATCCGCACTCCTAACTTACTGGAAATAGCTCCTGCAGCTTTTGCCTGTTCCCTATGACGAATCAGATAAGCATATAGACACACGGTCTGTGGGCTCTTTGGTGGTGACTCTTTAAACGTATTGCAGGAGGCCCGTAATTGTCCCTCCTGTCATGTAGACTTACTTTAATGTGATTTGTGCAAATTTCACAATGTTAATTATCGCATCACTCCAGCGTGACTGTACTGCGACGGCGACTCCATTTTCTACGCGCTCGAATCGCGCCGCAAATGTTTATGTTCTTCATTTTAATTTCCGCGGATGATTGAGTCCGCAGCGTCATTCTGAGTCACCTTTTTCCGTCCAGCTGCGTCGTTAAAACCACACTTCCGTGCAGTGCGTCTTTCCTCTTTAAGGCAACAGTAATGATGCTATTTTTCCATTATGGCACTTCAGCCATTACAGTATTAAACTGTGGAAACATATGCAAAGTTTCAGATGGAAGAGTTTACAGAAATAACAAAATATTATTCTCTCAAGGCTTGTCACTTACCTCACTTAATTTTTTTTACATTTAAGTTAACTGAAGGTCAACAACCTTTAATTTCTGTAATTAAACATGCCTATAAGGACAACCCTCAAACAGTGTCCATAGAACAGTATGTAATCAGTCGTCAGTGGTTCATTGAATGCTTTTTAGGGAACATATGTCTACAACAGATGTAGTAACATGTCCATGAACACCACAGTATAACTACTGCTGGGCTGATCATTACAAATCTTCACATGACAGGACAGAGCATACATCATGTCTGCTAAAAATCACAGCCATATAAGGAGAGGGGTGTGATCTAACAAGGGGGTGGAGCCATTGCTGATGATGGGCATACCCAGGGAGCTAATGACAACTCCAAAATACCCAGCTGTGCTATTCAAAGTTGTCACATGATGGGATGAATCAGGCATGCTAGAAATGGCAGCACTGTATCTCCACAGGAGTGTGGTGTAGTGGTAAGGATCTCATAACCAGAAGGTTGTTGGTTCAGTTCCTTGCTGGGGTACTGCTGTTGTACCCTTGGGAAAGGTACTTAACCCACAACTGCCTCAGTAAGTATTCATCCGTATAAATGGATAACATGTAAAATTGTAACCTATGTAAGTTGCTCTGGATAAGGGCTTCTGCTAAATTACATTACTGGCATTCAGCAGATGTTCTTATCCAGAGTGACTTACATAGGTTACAATTTTGAACAGGTTACCCATTTACACAGCTAGATATTTACATGAGGCAGTTCTGGGTTTAAGTACCTTGCCCAAAGGTACAGCAGCAGTGCCCCAATGGGGAATCGAACCAGAAACCTTTCAGTTAAGAGTCCTGCTCCTTACCACCATGCTACACTGCCGCCCCAATAACAATGCCCTAAATGACAACGATGTAATGCAGTGTAACGCGGTGGAGCGGAGAGCAGACGGGCGTGGCCTCACAGGGGTTGGAGCCGTCGGCCACCACCAGCATGCGCAGGGAGCTGAGGTTGACGTCTCGCTGGTCTCGGTGCGCCACCAGGGCCCAGTGCATGTCCCTCGACTTCACGCACGCCACTTTGGCTGGGGGGAGAGAGGGGAAGAGGGAACCCGCCGTGGTGACGGTCACTTAAAACATGATTGTGAAGAGTATAATGAAAGGCGTTTGTCATGCTGTATTTAGCCTGTAAGACTACGGGTGCATTTGCATGTACAGTTGTGAATTTGTACACCTAAATGCAACCAGAGTTTTTAAGCTGAACCCATGTGTGTTGTAAGCAAACACGCTGAGCGGCAACAATCCGGGCAGCGAACGCTACTCTGTTGATTTGTGTTATTGTTTTGTTGCAGCACATCTGTACTCAGTTATGTCACATTATAGCACTATGTGATGGATTGGCACACATTCAGATGTGGTCTGCATGTGTTGCTGTTATACACTGACGTACTGATGTATGTATTGTGGTGCTGTTATTATGCACTGTTGTTCATGTGACCTTATTATACCCTCTTATTTCCTTGGCATAATTCTTAATAGAGTCTGACTAAATGTGACTGAATGACTAAAGATGGCAATGTGTGCTTCTGTTTGCCTGCTCTGCTAGCTGTTACTAACAACAATGCTGAACCACTATCATTCAACAGTGAAAATACATACCCCACGTTTGCAGTTCCCCAATCTAATGGCTACTCTGTGGACCTCAGCCCTTTACTCCTCTACACTGATAGTGTTGGATAGAAAAGGAGGAGGGGGGACATGCACACCCACCTTTGTACTGGCACACCTTCTGAATCCAGGACAGCGGGTTGACCTTCATTAGGGAGTAGGGGATGCTGATCACATGCATCATGTTCATGACGCTCTGTGGGACACAGGTGCTGTCCATTAGCATGCCATCCACACCAACATTTCTGCAGTTTACTGCTTCCAAACACAAGCGCAATGTTTGGTGGGGGGAGGGGCAAGGCTGAAAAGTTATTATTTTTCTTCTCCCCACGAGCAAACGAGTTTCCCAACTTCTGCTGGAACCGTTTCCTGAAGCTCTTGTACCATTAAATTCCATTAAATTTATGTCATGGTGCAAGCCAAATACTCCATTTCGAGAAAAGAACAACAAACAAAAAAAAATGGCAGGGTAATTTAGATCCCAGCATTGTGTTCAGAAACAATGCGGCTAGGTGGTATCTATCACGCTCATACTGGGACAGCCAGAGGCACAAGAGCTCTGACCCAAACAGCAGGAGGGGCGATCCATCAAAAGAGCGGCAGACCTTACCGTGAGAATGCCATGCCAGAGGCCAACGTCCTTCTTAAAGTCTAATACATTCACAATGGTCTCAGCTGAAAGGGACAGGAACAAGAGCTCACTCAGTGACACATGGGAGACCAGCACCACTGCTAACATGCATACATATACATCAAATACATAAAATACCTATGCATATTGTGTGTGCGTGAATATGTGTGTGTGTGTGTGTGTGTGTGTGTGTGTGTGTGTGTGTGTGTGTGTGCGCACTTCTCATTTATAATACAAGGGTTGTCTAGCTTTCCATCAATCTTCCTACCTATTTATCCTTCTATATATGCATATATGGACATATCTCAAGCAAATAAAAAAAAGTTGCTTTAAACAATAATGTCCCTCGTATACCTTCATTTGGAACTCCACTTGTAAGAATAAACTGTTTATAAGAACTGAGTAGTCCAGGACAGACATGATTCCTATAAGCAGACAGCCCTGTATGCAGTATATTGTATGTATATAGTGCCGTGTGTGTGTGTGTGTGTGTCACCCACCCTCCGTGTATCCACAGGACTGCGTCAGGGCCTGGCAGTGTGTCAGCAGGGCGATCCTCATCACGGTCACACCCAGCACACTCCCGTCCTTACACGTCTTATACTGAAACACAACCGCAAACGCGCACGGTCATCATCAGCACAGTCATCACACACACACACACACACACACACACACACACACTCCCAGCACACTCCCGTCCTTACACGTCTTATACTGAAACACAACTGCAAACGCGCACGGTCATCATCAGCACAGTCATCACACACACACACACACACACACACACACACACACACACACACACACACACTCCCAGCATGCTTCCATCCTTACACGTCTTATACTGAAACACAACCGCAAACGCGCACGGTCATCATCAGCACAGTCATCACACACACACACACACACACACACACACACACACACACACACACACACACACACTCCCAGCACACTCCCGTCCTTACACGTCTTATGCTGAAACACAACTGCAAACGCGCACGGTCATCATCAGCACAGTCATCACACACACACACACACACACACACACACACACACACACACTCCCAGCATGCTTCCATCCTTACACGTCTTATACTGAAACACAACCGCAAACACGCACGGTCATTATCAGCACAGTCATCACACACACACACACACACACACACACACACACACACACACACATACGCTCCCAGCACACTGCCGTCCTTACACGTCTTATACTGAAACACAACCGCAAACACGCACGGTCATCATCACCATAGTCATAATCACACACAGATACACACACACACATGCATGCACACACATACAGACAGACAGACAAACAGACACACACACACACACACGCTCCCAGCACACTCCCGTCCTTACACGTCTTATACTGAAACACAACCGCAAACGTGTAGTCATGACACAGTCATCACACACACACACACACACACACACACACACACACACAGACCCTGACCAAGGTTCTGCGCTTGCCTCACAAAGCCACATCTCTCTCTCAGCTCTGACACTGGCCACCGCGACAGACAGCCGCAGTGCAATCAGAGATCGATACAGCGGGTAAAAAAACAAACAAGATTGCATCTCGCACCGAGGATATAATATGTTTGTAATACCTGACAGGGCAGAATTAATGACATATCAATTATTCACTACCTATAATATCCAAAGTTATTAATGGAGAGTCCACCTCTCCACATCTTGATGGATTGCATTGATTCAGTCTGACTCTGCAGCCAGAGACACACAGGAATGCCAGGAAAGAAAGAATAAAGTCAAATTCAAGCTGTACTTGGAAACAGACAGCTACAGTAACAAGCATGTGAATCAGCTATACTACTGTACAAAACCACAAAGCTAACAGCAATATGAAGTTAGCTATATAATGAAAGTATATGAGGGGCTTCCATACTGAGTCCAGCTCTAGCATAACTCTTCCCTGGAATCTAAACCCTGCGCAAAGAATGAATACTTTCCCCATGGTCTCTGAGCAGGTCAGCGCTGTTTGATATGATATATCTGTGCTCAATTTCTACAGAAGTGCATAAAACAGGCCACCTGGTCCAAAGCCAAATCGATGTCTATGGTGCAGTTCAGGTCATCCAAGAGCGTTCAGTCATGTGCATTCCAGCAGAAAAAAGCTTTTTCCGTCTCCTCCAACAGACATACACAAATGCTCCCATGCTTTTAACTATGGACTACAGTTTGAATTGAACAAAAAATGAGACCATTATAATGTTCATCCCTTTTCACTGAAGCAGACAGGAATAAAACAGATGGTCCGAATCTTGCAGGATGGTTACAATTTAGAGGAAGAGTTTCCAGAATCGTGTTATGACTGACCCGTGCGGACTAAGCTGGGATTAGTTTTGCTGCTTCTTTTTACAAGAAAACTTGCTTCAACTACTCAGTATCTCAATCACTTCACAGTGAGTATATAATTTCTCAGCTCTGCTGCAGTGATAACAACCCAAATCAGATTGCTGACATGTAGAGATTCATATACAAATGTGACTTTATCTGCATTCACAAAGCAGTACTAATTGAGCCAAGAGAAGCACATTGGCATCACAGTGATTCCAGTACAATGCATCAAACCAACAAACCACACGCATCCTTTTATGCAGCATTTTAGAGCCCTACTGGGCAATGATGCAAAGTTCCCGCAACTTTAGCTTTTGCAGCACCATCTATCTCCCGACAATAAATGCATCCCATATTTAATTGATTTTAATGCAGTTATGAGAGAAAGACATTTTGACACATGAAATATGAGTTCAACATGAGCTGGACTGAAATGATGTAACGTAGCAATAGAAAGAAAGACTCCGAGTTACCTCAATGTATGCGGTGTCGTTATTTGCGTCTTTGATATGTGGAAACCAGTCCCTGGGCGGCTTGGACAAGTGTTTAGACTCTGTAACGAACCATAGCAACTTCGGCCAACCTGGAAGCACATACATACATACCGTCTCAGTGGTCAAACAGTCCGAGGTATCGTGCGGGACAAAAAGATTTACAGTTCCAGCCAAAAGCTTGGACACAAGTTTGGTTTGGTTTTTCTTCATTTTTACAATTTTCCACATTTTAGGATAACAGTAAAGACATCAGAACTACAAAATAACACAAATGGAATTATGCAGCTACCAAGAAGTGTTAAACAAATTAAAATGACTTTATATTTTAGATTCTTCAAAGCAGCCAAAAATATTATTTATTTATTTATTTTTTAATTCCAATTTTTTGGAAAGACATTCATACATAGACACCAACTTCATTATTTACATCTGTCTAAGAAACAAATCTGAAGCATTTAAGTCTTTAGATCAAAATGTCTGTTTCTCATTCTCTTAATCAGGTCTGTCTAAATTTTTTGACTGGTACTGTAGCTTTCAATGCATGCTGTTTAATGTGATTGGCATAAATGTGATGCGTTTAGGCTGTCAGACTCAATGGGCACTCAGACCTAATGAGCCTCCGTCTCAGGTAAGTATGCAGGGCTGCCAAACGTACATCTGCAGAGGTTGTTCACCATTACTGAAATAATATTAGGGATCCATTACAGAGGCACTGCTATTTATATTATCTGTCCTGGGCACGCCAGACAAGATACTGACGATCTGACTTTAGGATCAATGACAGTGTGTCTTTGGGGGTGATAGAAGAGTGAGGAGCACCAGGGTTGAGATTTGCTCTAAAGCAAATTCCTTTCTGTGACATCACCTCCTTTCTGTGACATCAGCGCTCCACAGTAAAAATAACACCTCCTCCTTCTTTGCAGACGGGCCGTGACTACATCAACAGCCACCGCTGGGAGAAAAACTAAACCAGCTCTGCACACCTTTGTGTGTGTGTGTGTGTGTGTGTGTGTGTGTGTGTGTGTGTGTGTTTGTGTGAGAAAGAGTGAGTGAGTGAGCGTGTGTGTGTGTGAGTGAGTGAGTGAGTGAGTGAGTGTATGCGTGTGTGTGTTAGCCATGTGACGCCTGTAAACACGCCGTGTAGCACATGGCTGGCCTGTACCAATCGGCTCCTTCGGGCGCGGTCCCCACACTCTACCTTTGAACTGCGGGATCTCCCCCGTGGGGCTCTTGGGCAGACCCTTGTGGCAGGCGTCGCTCGTCAAGGCAACGGTGACTCCGCAGCTTCCCAGCAGAAAGCCGATCTGCTGACTCCCGGCATCCTGAGCACAACACACAACAACAGACAGGGCACTGAGTGCAGGGCAGAAAAGCCACTCTGATCACTTCACGCATTAGCTCTCAGAATAAACACAGAATAAATACCCTAACTGGCACACTTGAACGGGTCAGAAATGTAAGCCAAATAAAAAAAGAAAGAGCCACATTAGCGAACAGGTGGGAGCCAGTCACATGGCGGCTGCCGTGACGATAAGTTCGGCTATTTAATTAAAGTGATCCACGCTGTGCTGCCATTAACACACAAAGGCTAAGAGCCTGGCACACACGAGCAGCTCATCACCACCTGAGCAAAAAAAAAAAAAAGATCTTAATATGAGTGTGCTCTGTGAATTAGGGCATACCCTGCCCGCTTTATTCCACAGCGCTCGCTGAGAAACAAAGGTGGGACCTGATGAAACCAGCGTTAAATGTGAGAAGGTTTTGGCTGGTTCATGCAAAGACAGAGAGAGAGAGAGAGACACAGAGGGAGAGAGAGAGACACAGCAGAGAGAGAGAAACAACAGAGGGAGAGGCAGACAGAAAGAGAGAGAGAGAGAGAGAGAGAGAGAGAGAAAGAACAATAAAACCCTTTGTCTGCTCCGGTACCTGTAAATCTAGATAATACCAGAGATTAATAACTGATTTCTGTGTCTCACTGACCCCCCCTCCTCCGGGGAGACAGTGAAAAGAGCATACAATAAAACCCGCAGATAACGGCACTATCCCACAAATATAAAAGTTTATATATATATAAAATATTATATATATAAAAACAGTACACTGAGGAGTGAGCCAGCTGGGGCGCCTGGTTTCCCTCCGTCTGAGCCTGCGGCCTGCTCCCATCAGCTGATCCTGAGTCAGCAGAATGTGTGACCGAGCTGGGGGGGCCGAGGCGTCCGACTGATCCCAGGCAGCGCCGCTTCGCCTCGGTCCCCTCAGAGCCTAAACACTGCGCAGAGCGTTCCCCTCGACCCCACACGCACTGACACCGGAGCCCCCTCAGGGAGACTAACGCACTGGGAACAGACGCAGTCAAAACAGAGCCACTGGGAGGGGGATTGGGGGGGGGTGTTCTCTGCTGTGCCTTGACCAAATATACACTGGGGCCTTAAGCAGTGCTCCTGTCTGTAGATATTGAAATCATACAGTACGCAGACAGCACTGATATGTTTGCTGTTTGCAACAGCAGTCGATTTTCTCAGCAGGCAAACCGCAAGCTGAACAGAGCTGAGCGCAAAGGGTGCGAAATCTGTGGTTTCTGAGGCACGCTCCAGCGCCAGGAAGCGGAGGAATGTTCTGCCAGCCCGTGCGCTCCTTCCTGGATTTTTGGAAAGAGGAACGCTGCGCTGGAACACGCGTCGAAACTGCACCGCTTTCCAGGTTTGACCGAGAGAATGCTCGACGTTCTCAACTTTTTAAGAACACTTCAGAGAAAACTGCAAACGTGAGCTAAATTTAAAGGTTGAACGTTTACTGACGCAGCTCCAAAATCATGCCTTTATTCACTGATATTTGTTTTGCTACTGCAAAAGTGCCACATGCTCGTTTCCCCAGCAACACTTCCTGAGGGGGCTGATCCACATACACCATGCCATGTGATTCCAAGCAAGGCTGACTCCAGCTTGCAGCTACACTCTGACTGAGTGCGCAACAGGTTTCACGTTCCACAGGTACGAAGACTCCTTTCAGACTACGAGACCACAGTGTAATCAATTGTATTTCGGCTTCCCCTGACGGTAACACCATGGAAGACGCCTTACCCTGCACTGGACTGATTCCAGAAAAGCATCCGAACAGCCATATGCCAGTCACATGACTGGTGAAGGAGCCATGCTTATGCGGACGACAACAAGACTTAAAAAATCAAAAACTGGGATTCATCTCTGTGAGTTTAGGATTAGCTGAGGGACACATAGGCTCCTATTTAAGCTAAGATGAGACATACTGGAAGTTCTCTGCAACTTGAAACACTTCACTGTTGTTCTTAGTCGGCATATGGATTTCGTTACTTTGCAGACAGCCTGGACTTAGCAGAGACGGCAGGGTACTTTGGGGCTCTCAAACGTAAAATAACACACAATACTTTAACATCAAACACAAAATAACATATGATACTTCATCATTAGCGAGCACTGACAAAAAGAAGCCCGCTAACAGAGAGCTGAGTTCTTATTTCCATTTTAAAAATAACAAATTAAAAAAAAAAATTGGGTGGAGCATAAATCTAACAAGGAACTCTAAAACGATCAAGAAAACCCACAGACTGTACCGTATACTAAATATTTCATGTCATGCAGTAGAATCTATCAAGAAATTCAATACAGTTCCAAACAAGTCAAGTGAAATGCACTATGGGATGCCACCAAAAGGCGACGCGTGAAAAATAAGGGGTCAGAGACGCTCTTAAAGCAAAGCCATTTGTCACAGCCGGAGCGGTGGGTGTTTCGGCCGCCACGGGGGACGCGGTGAATGATCTGTCCCGCACGGTGGCTGCCCCGGCCCCCCTCCAGGGGCTCTCTGTCCGGGACGCCCGTACTTTGCCAGGAGCCATTCGGCTCACTTACTCCCCACCCCCCGCCACACTCGGCAGCTGTCACCCCCGGCGACGCCGCTGTATCGGTACGGCGCCGACGTGCAGAGGATGCAGGGGAGGCGGGGGGTCGTGCTGGTTGCCCGGGGAAATGCGCGCGTCTCCGAGGACAGCCACACCGCCCGATCTGCCAGCTGCCTGTAACGCAAGTGATGGACTGAACGCTTCCTCCCAAGGACAGGAAGGATGGCTTCAATCCCCTGGGCCACTGAACCATGTTTGACCTCAGGGACATAAATGCGCCCTGTTGCCGGTCCTACCGCTTGCGGCAAAGGCTGATGGGATACACACAGTGTGCTAGGACGGTCTCTTCCTCGCTATTTCTAGATCGAGTGCTCGCCCTGGCGCCATCCCAGCAACCCCAGGGCTAACGCTATCTGGCAGGGGGAGATAACCCCGCGAGAGGAGCCGAAGTGGGCCCCAGACTCTTACCTTTCTCGTAAGTGGAACTTCGATTGGCACGGGGACGACTTCCGCCAGCAAGCAGCCGTAAAAAGCGACCATGAAGGCGGCCGGATCGTTGTTGGGAAAGACAAGGGCCACCTGTGCGGAAATCACAAGGGAATAGGTTAGACAGAGTGAGAATATCAGTGCAGTTACACGCTTGGGCCACAATAGTAACAGTGATCCAGCTGATTCACTTTACTGCGGTCCAGCTTCACAAATATGCCCTGCAGGACAGGATGTTTGACTTTAAGATCTAACGATAAATGGGAAAACCCTACAGAGTTACGTTAAAGTAGTAGGGAGAAGAAAAATATAGCACACTCCAGCAGCAAAAATAAGATCTAATCCATATTTAACTTCACCTTGAATGAACAATTCCTCAATGCCTGATCTAGGGCAATTTACTAAGAAACAAATCTTCAGAACAATGCATTACACATTAACATGGAGCCATGTACAAATTGAACGCATACATGCCACTACTTGCTACACTTGTCATTTTGTTCCACTCAGGTCAGTGAAGACTGACATTAAATGCTACGTCTCCTGAAAAATCAAAGTGAATGTGCAATATCCACTTGCAAACCCAACTCTCCGGCATGTTTTCAGCAGAAGACCATCAGTGGTGTCTAAAGCAAGTGAGCTTTAAAGACCCGGAAGCCAGAATGAGTTGGTCTACAAAGCGCTCGAAAGAGCGTCAAAAGTGCGTCACGAGGTGGCTATCTGCGCAGTGGCACAAGAGCCCTCATCCTGAGGCTCTCTGACAGACGCTGATGGTATCTTAGCCTCTTTCATCTCACTAACACAGCCACAGGCCCCCGTACAGAAATCAGAGAAATCTCCATGACGGCAGCCATATGCTTCTCAAACCGCTCGGCTCCTTGTTCTTGGAAAAAAAAAACGTGACTGTGTTCATGTCGATGGGATGCGTTCCTCTTAAAAGGCACCTGCTTGTGCCTTGTGTGCAGCCAGTGAACCTACGAAACACCTTATCGCGTTCTGCGCTGGATAAAGGTGCCTCTGTTCCATGTTGGAAGCAATTACAATAAATGCTCTCTTACAGTAGGTACAGATAATTACTCCCACATTGCAGTGTAGCTTCAGAGGGGAAACCGGATCTCAAATTTAAGCACGTTTTATGAAGGAAACATTCCTGATTGAAAACGTCTAGTCAACACGTGAACTCTCAACGGCTCAGAAGTAGGGTTATTTATATTTAATTCATAAATAAATTATTTAGTTTATTTATACTGATGTTTATTTTATATTTAGGTTTATTTACATTTAGTTTCATTTTAGTCATGGTGGAATGGGAGTGGAAGCGCATTTAACTGTGAAAATCAGTTTCCTTTCAATCACATGGAATAAAACATCTGTACCTGTCATTAAGAATCAGGTGTTGAGTTCTGCATTGGACAATGTGTGTGTATGTATGTGTGTGTGTGTGCGTGTGCGCACGCATTAGTAGGTGTGTGTGGTTCTGTGTGCATGGATATGGTTATTCTGTGCGTGTGTACATGTGTTTGTGTGCACGCAAGCTTGTGTATGTTTGTGCGTGTGCGTGTCTATGTATGTTACTCTGTGTGTATATGCACGCATGTTTGTGTGCATGTATTTGTGTGTGTGTGTGTGTGTGTGTATGCAACCAGCCTTTTATTCCCATATACATGGATTGGGATCAGAACTGAAGAAGTGTTCATAAGCATTCAGGTGCCATTTCGGCTCTGCACCCAGCAGTTTCCTTCGGAGACCATGTAAGCCTATGAGCAGAGACGGAATGAGGGCTGGTGTGCCAGCTGAGAGTGTGCAGCATTGCTGAGAGGACCAGCAGCTATGCGGGGCTGCAGCGGAGGTGATAATGAATTCTCCACAGCAGGTCTCACCGCCGCTCAGATGGCAACATCAAACGGCCATATCGAAGCACGGGAGGAACCGCCAGGGATCCGCGGCAGCGGCTCGGAGACGCCGGGAACAAAAAAAAGCCTTCTCCACACAGGGCCTTCACTCCCCGGCTTCACATAACGCCTTTCGGCAAGCGCCACGCGTGCTTACTGCTGTTACTGACAGGAGCTGGCCACTGACTATTACCAGGATAACCACTGCCCGAAGCACTGATGAAATGCAGAACTCTATTTGAATTCTTGGCCCATAAGTTATGGGCAATTTGCATAAGTCCCAGCCTTAGATAATCACCAACAGCTAATCAGACCTGACACTGCTCATCACTGGAGTTTCTTGCATTTTTTATTATTTATTTCATGCCACAAATAACTCAAAATGTTATTTTACTTAATAACTCACTGCTATTAGACTGTCATTGATATCTGCAAAAAAAAATCCAAGTCTGATGAATCTTAAAAGACTTCAGTCTAGCCTGTAATCAACTCCAACAGAGTTTTATGAAGACTCTAGTCAATACTGGTTCCTAAAATACTTCACATATCATAATTAATCCCTCTCTTGTAGTTAATTAGAAGAAAATGGCTCGATTCCAAACTAACTCAATCTCCAACTGAGACAGTTGGGAATATGACTGCTTTCATAAAAAGAACAAAGCAGCACACACAGAACAGGATATAATCCAGGAAAAGAGACTGAGAACCAAAAGGCAATACAAACTTGGTGACAGAGATAATGTTAACCCTGTTAAAGACTGCTGCCTGTGTGCATTCAGCATCTTCAGTGATCAGATGCTTACTGATCACACAAAACTGAATATTACGAATTTAAAAAAAGGAAAAAAAATCACAGGTCAACAATGGTAAGCTCTCTTTCAAAATGTTATCATTACTAACATTACTGCTGTTATTTATCTATACATCTATTATATATGTATTTTTATATATACATACTTTTGCACAGTGTTGAAGGGGTGTATGACAGAGCTGAGATTTACAGTAGGTGTGCTGTGATCATGTGACACCGAGTGAATAAGGACAGCAGTGTGGCATAGTGGTAAGGAGCAGGACTCCTAACCGAAAGGTTGCTGGTTCGATTGCCACTGCTGTTGTACCCATGGGCAAAGTGCTTAACCCACAGTTGCATCAGCAAATATCCAGCTTTATAAATGGATAAAATTGTAACCTTCTGTAGGCAAGTCACTCTGCATAAGAGTGTCTGATAAATGACGTAATGTAATGTCATGTAATCCCTGCTGTCTCTGTGACGTGGGCCACCCATAGGGAGAGAGACCCCTCCCTCTCACTCACCCGGTCTCCCGGTCTGACCATGGGCTCCTGTTTCGTCCCCAGCTTGTGCAGGATGTTGTAGGCCACCTTCATACTGCGAGTCCACAGTTTTCCTGTGGGAGCAGACAGACGGGAGAGTTAGCTGTCCGTTGGCCACCACTTCCTCTCCAGTCATTTGCAGTTGTATTGTATTCCCCCTCATTTCTCACTCTTCAAACCAATTCCACATCAACGCACACATCAACGAACAGCACTCACACACAATCTTTATATGCATAAACCGTGAATTTATGACTTCATTGATATAAAATATAAAAACTTACATTTGATTTTCAGTTGAAACTCTTTTCAGTAAACATTGAACATCTTAAACACATTATTGAAAACATCAGTCATTGTTAAAGAAATGTAGAGTTAAAACAGGAAAGAAGAGGAAAACCTATCTGAGCAAATGATGCACGTCCCTTTGTAAAAAGGCCTCAATAACCAACCTTATAGCAAGCAAACCTGCCTGCTAGTTAGCCCTGTAGCGTCTGACTTCACACCATATGGTGTCTCACCCTAGATTAAACTTTTGTTATGAGATGATACTCAGTCTTTGATGAGAGACATTTTAAGAGTGGCAGACTAACTAGGGCCTTACACAAACAATGTATCCATAACTGCACTGTATACAACACATACAGTATCTGGCAAAACTATTCTCTGCCACTACCACAAATGAGAAAACTACAGTAATGCTGAGGAACTGATTACCTTTGAGAATTTCCAGGCATTTGTCTTTCTGTTGTAATTTGAATCTAAGTAGCTATTGAAGAACCATAATTTTAAAAAAAAGTCTTTATAAAGTAGTAAGTATTTCGCCAATCAGAAATAACTGCGCTTTACAGTCTAATCTAACGTGCCCGAGGTAAACACTACGCATGATCAATCTTTCTTGATGGCAAATTGTTCTGTACTTTTAATTACCGTACCCTTCTGATTTCTCTGTGCATTAACGAATCGGACACCAGACTGTGCTCCTCTGGGGGAATTCGCCATAGAAGCAGCCTCTGTGTTCTGGTTCCAGAAGCTGCAGAGGGCTGTTTGTACGCAGGATTATACAGTCCCCCACCTACACAATGCAGGAAGCGTACCCTGAGGGTGCAGGCCAATGGGGGTGGACTTCACTCCCCTGTACGGTATGACTTTGGGACACACCCCGGGGGGTGTGTCAGGTTTTACTTGCAGGTGTGAAAAAGGGCACAGCTGGCCTCTCTTTGTGTCACATATTGGCCTATCTGGGCTCCACAGCTCAGAGGGTCTGCTGGAACCACAGGATGTGTGCAAAAACTGCATCCAGAGAAACAAACCAGGCTTTGGCACCGCCCATTTCATACACAAAACAAAAAAAAAAGACATTTTTTCTGAGATATTTTTCTGCCAAACAACAAGTCATTATTTTTGCCCTACATTATTACGTAAGCTGTTTTCCTTGGGTGCTTGAGCTAAATTAATGAAGGCATATGACTTAAGCGAGATCATCATTACTACTAATTGTACGGCAGTGAAACCTGGAGAATGTTATTGTCTGCGATGATGAGGATCATTAATACGGAGTTGCAAAGACAATTACAACTGTGCTCCTGACACCACACGCTATTTGCAAATACTTAATTTGCCTTCCCACTTGCTTTCCTGTAAGAAATCATTTAAATATTCATAATCAAAAAAAAAAAAAAATCACGCTTGTTAACATGACCTCCTACCCAAACAGGGTTTATTTTGACTGAGAGAACATTTTACACCTCCCTGTAGCGAGGGAGAAGAGGAGGAGCACTCGGGAGGAGAGGAGGAGACAGGAGGAGAGAGAACGGAGGAGAGGAGAGCTGTTCATCACTGCACACAAGATTGTCGGCACGGCAACGCTCGGCAACACCTTACCGCACCTGTCAGCCGCAGCCGCCACGGTGCGCTGCAAAGATTTCACAGTCCAGTGAGCACCTGCAAGCCGGTCACTCCCGTCCAATCAAAACACTCACACAAGCAAGCAGCGCGCGCCCTGTATACAGAGGCCTCTATCATCGCCGGTGATCAATCTCACTCGGAGAGGTGGCCCGGGTTCCCTGCCTCGCGATCACACCTGACTCCTTTCAGTACCCTTTTTTTTTTTTTTAAACACTATTCAGACTCCATTCAAGCTCTGACTGTATCAGGTGTGTGAGGGGGATGTGCTGAGAGCTTGTTACCCTGTTTGCTGTATTCTTAGTGGCCACCCAGCTGTAGATTAAATTACTGTTGACAGAACTGTTGAGGCCCTCATGTTTTTTTTTTTAACTAGAGACAAATTCATAGCATTCAACAGCCCAGCTGGTGGTTTTTCAACTGTTGTGTGGTTTTCATTCAATGTGTTGGACACTAAGAAAATCACACATTTTGTCCCTCGTGGGCAGAGAGAGACTTGTTGCCCATACGCAAATCATTTCTTTAATCACAACGTAGGTCAAATTGATGTGTCAGGGCTTGAGCCGTGATTTGTCAAGGTCGAGAGTGATGGTGATGGCAGACTTCTTAATGTGTTGTGCGTGACTGTTAACAATCTGACAGTGAACATTGCATTACACTGCATTACACAAAGCCTATGAACCGCTGTCAAACGCCAGCGGCAACATTTAATGTAAAAATCTAAACTTGCAGGAAATGTACTTAGATCATTTGTTTTTACATTAGGGAGAAACCGAAATGTTCCTATATGCATAATGAACGCACTGTTCAGGGTTTTGATTGAACTGCGCTGTGCCAAAATGAAAAGAATTACGATTATGATGATTAAAAAGTGAACCTTTTCAAGCATGCACTTCCTGCCAAAGGTCCAGCTTGTCACATGACTACACAGCAACGGAAGAGGGGTGTCACAGTAATTCCACCTGACAGGCCCAACAGGATACATCACACTTAACACGGGCAAGCAGTTACAGAAAAATGAACATGTGCACCTTAAAAATGGCATGAATTATGATCCAATAATAATCACACGCAAGTGAGACTAAAAACCGCAACATCTGAAAGTAGGTTTGTTGAGATTTAGTCGTGACGCCTTCTGTGTTGGGGCAGATGAAATGCACAGCTTGATCCAAAGAGCCACTTTCCACCGATAGGGAATACACTGAGTTGCCAAAAAATTACAGATCTATTTTTTTTTATATTTAACAAATAATACATTTATTATTTAAAAAAATATTTTTTTAAATTTAATTTATTGAACAGGCAACAGTGGTCTTGAATCAGTGTGCTACATTAAGGCAATAATGTTCCTTTATATAACTAATGAATGCTTTACAAGATAAAAAATAATGCAGGACTGCAATGTAAATATAGGGACATTAATTTGTTAATTAATAAAGATGAACGCTACCATTTACATGGATGCATCTTGAATGGAATTCATAACCTCCTATACATAAAACCCTTGGGCTGGCATATCAAAATGTGTAGTTAGATAAGCTCCCATATATGTATGTGTGTGCCCCAAGGAAAAACAAATACAATACAGCAATCACACTTTACAAACACAAAGACGACTTAATAAAAATGTAAAATTATATAATTCTATATTATATTACTTATAATATATACATATATTATATATGTATCAGCAAAAGTGAACTTTCTCACATATAGTCCATAATGGGTTCAATAAACAGTTGCCATTAGTTCAACTGAAACATGGAATGCAGCTGAACTATCTGTTCAGACAACCATCTTTTCCCCCAAACTCAAACAGTATATTTAGCAAATAGTTTAAGCTGGCATTTGGTGGTTATGACTTATTCCACACTGACTAATGATACCAGTCTGCTGAGCTTTGACCCAGAGACCCACTCAGACTGAAGCACCCCTTAAACTTCCACATCACACTCAGATCGTTTCACGAGGTAAAAAGCCACACATTCTCGCTGAGCGTTCGCTAAATGAGTCACACATGTGGAGAGCTGCCGGAGTCAGGGTGGTCACGTTATGAAGTACTACTGTTTACAGCAGTGATACGCGTTCCTCAAGCTTTCCTCACGCTGACTGAGGCATTTTAATATCTCCCCGTGACACTGATAGGAGGTGCACTTGGGTAACCCCCACACATATTTTAAGCAAACCAATAAATAACGTTCCTGTAGGTCCAATTTTTCTTTGGGTTGTTTTATTTTAAAGGTGCAGAATTCGCTCGCGGCCCTTACCGTAGGTTAGGATGTACAGTGGTTTTCCGTTTGTGTCCATAGTGGTCAGGCAGGGGGCTTTGGGAGATATGGTCCCCCAGCGCTGCAGGGCCGCTTCCAGTGACGGTGGCCAGTTGGTGACCACGCCCAGCTGCTCCCCCCGCATGGGCACCATCTGCGCCCCCTCCGGCTTTGGCTGGTTGGGGTCTGGCTGTTGAACTGGGCACACGTGTCAGGGTGAGCGGGACAGCAACACAGCCACTTATAACAAGACATTTAACAAGACATAACCACAATTAAAGAATCCTCTTTTTAGGGTGCTAACACTGACGAGTAATACTGTAAAGCACAGTGACAGAGATGCTAAAAAACAGGGAGAAAAGCACCCCTACCTTCCAGTAATTCTTCGAAATCGTCGACGAAGAACTCCCGTAAAGGTGGCCGTTTAGGCCTCTTCAGAGTGTTCACCAGCTGCTGGATTTTGGCTGAAACTCGGCTGCTGACCGGCACACCTGTGGTACAGGTATAAGATATTAGCACACACTCATCAGCACCCATACACACTTGCACACACACACACACACACACACACACACACCCATGCGCATGCACACACACACACACACCCATGCGCATGCACGCACGCGCACACACACACACACACACACACACACACACACACACACACCCATGCGCATGCACGCACGCCCACACACACACACACACACACACAATTAACAAACACTCATACACGCTGACACACCTGCATGCACATGCACACAGCACACTCACAGCAGCACACACACACAAACACGCACACACACAAAAACACACACGCACGCACATGCACGCACATGCACACACACACACACACACACACACACAAGCAGAGGCCAGAGCTAACATATCACCAGAGATCTGCAATGGCTGCCAAATGCTCTTGGCCGAGAAGGTATTTTGAATTACAGTCTACACTATTACATTTTAAGGAGACAATAAATAAAGATATTTTATTAATGCTTTCCCTGTTGAAGCAAACATGCATACTCATGAAACTCGATATATTTGTTCTTCTGCTGCAAACTGAAATGAACCAGCATTTATTAATTTTTCCTTTAATAGCACAGTTAAGCTGATCCCACCAAAAAAGATTAATTTACACGTCATGTGTAACCACAAAGCTTTCTGTTTGTTTTTGTATATTAGCGGTATTTTCTAAATCAACAAAAGTACGCTGGTTCCTGCGATCTCTATTCCTTCCAGCTTCAGAGCACACGTGAGAACATTGTCCTTGACAGTGCACTGTCACACGGCCTGCTGGGATATCTTATTTTTCACTGCCTGCCTTGTGATTTCAGATTTCAGCAAAACAAGCCGAGCACACTTCACTTGGCAATATGCAAACCGGGACAGCACAATGCAGGGCTATCTCAGAGAGCCATCCACATGGCGAATGCTTCCGTCTCACTAAGCATTCAGATCTCCTCCTTAAATGGAAAGAATTTAAAAGCAAAATTGACCAAGCCCATGATGTGACATTCTGAGACAGAGAGAAGGCGTGATATGCTTGTAAGATTTTTCTCTCAAAACACCCAACAGTCCTTCACCGCAAACAATGTGGGAGTGAGGACAGATGACAGACAGTTTAGAGAGTTTTGATGGAAAAAAAAAACTTCAGGCTTTTGTCATTTTCCTCTAATGAGGGCTGCAGTGATTACGCCAATTACTGAAATAAAGCAAGAAAAAAACAATAATAACCATTTACCTATTGAAACATCTACCATAAAAATGAATAAACGGGTGGATGGTGACTGGTTCCAAAGACTAAAATATAAATTCTGATTGTTCAAATAGTGAAATTAACATTAGCTGGAATACCAAAGATTTATAAGTTTGATAGCTGCAGCCCTCAAAGTCAAACAAAACTAAACTAAATCATCTAGCAATCGGATGTCCTCATCGCTCGTGATTCACACACATTAAAAACAAAAAACTAATAAAATTCTAAATGTTTTAACATCAAAGAAGTCCTCATCCGTGGGAGCTGGCTGTTTATTTTTTATCAAATTATCTTTCAAGGCGTTTGGAGCAAATCTGTTTCTCTACATTATTGACCAAGGCGTCTGACAAATTCATCGTAACAACAACACTGGGTTTCGCTGGAAAGCAAATTTAAGTGGAGAAAAACCACAGATTGGGTTTTTCATTTCGCTGCACGGAAGCGCGGGAACCGTTCAGAATAAATGTCAAGATGCTTTCATTTGGAACTCATATGTCAAGAGCGCAAAGCTCACTTACTTCCAGCACTTTAAATCATTTCGTTTGCGTCGCTGCAACTGAAAATAAGCTGTCAAAACTCTTGTACACACAGAAGGCGGTGAAGTTATTCCGAATGGCAGAGCAGCAAGAATAAGAACACACTTAGGCTACAGCGCATTTTCCCCACTGTCAGAGCCATGCTGGGGCCAAGCCGTGCTTCAGCCTGGCTGGACCTCACTGAAAAAAGCCCGTCTAGTTTTCCATTCTAGTGTCTGGGCTGTACTGCACCACACAAATTTGAACAGAAGGTATGATAAGCATTTAATCATAATCTCTAAAGATGGAGAATCACTATACAGAGTTCTCAAGATTTCACCTCACTATCAAATATGGGAAAAACAGACAGAGTCATCTATGGTTTGTATTAATCCTTGTTAGTGTGACAGAATTTACGAGCACACAGCAACTGGTGCCTGACACTCCTACAGTGCTACTGAGGACAAGAAGGAACATTTGACACAAACATATGTTACATGACACATTTACAGCTACGCCTCATGGAATATTAATAAATACCAGACACACACAAACACACATACACACATGTACACACACACACACACACACACACACACACCCCAGCTGCTGGATTTTAGCTGGAACTCAGCTGCTGACGAATAAGCCTGGAGAACAGGAGTTAACACACACCTGCACACACATACATCACACACACAGACACACAGTAGCATATTAACACACACTCTGACTCATCAAACACACACAGTCACACACACACACACACACACACACAGACCTGTCACACACACACATGCACACACACACACACACACACACACACACACACACACACACACACACACACACACACACTCAAACATGCAAACACACACAAACACACAGACACATACACACACAGACCCATCACACACACACACAGACACACACAGAGACACACACACACACACTCACCGTCTCCGGTCTCCATGAGCTCCGCGTTGCCGTACTTGGGCGCAGCGCGGGAGGCCGTGGACACCTGCGGCCTCTCCACCTGTATGGAGTGCTCCGACGTGTAGGTGGTGACGTCGGGAGGGGCGGAGTGGTTCTCTGGAGGTGAAGGGACACCTGTCAGTCTCAGCGTCCCCTCCCCTGCGGCCTCAGACCGGCACGCCCGACAGGCCCCCTCCCAAAGCGACCGCGGTGACCGCAGAGAAGCGGGCTGTCCACAGAATTCGGGGACAGCATGACAGTGCCAGCCGTCTGGGGGCACACGCAGGGGTGGGCGGGCAGGAAGCCTCCAGATCTGGGGGTTCGGGGGGGGGGGGGAGGGTCTGACGGAATTTCAGCCCTTGTACATTCCATCACAAGTTTCAATGTGATCCCCCCCCAGACACTTGGCAGCACTATTAAAGGCAGAATGGCTGTTTTGTTAAACTCTCTTTAATATGCCATGAGTATCCATTTGCCACTGTTTACAGCATTCTTCCACAACTCTTTCAATATTTCCATGCCTGCGCACGACATACTTGCTGCAGTGGCTCTTTAGCTCTGTTAATATGGAACCAATATTGCCCCTTGGCGTGAAGGACAGCAATTTCTTCCCATCATTTCCAATCCCTCCTTAAATTACTTTCCGTATCCGATAAACAGCGGAATGTTTTTATTTTTTAATCACAAGCCATGCAGTGTTTCTTTCTTCCTCTTTTTTTTTTTTTTTTTTTACTGCTTTTCAGGTCTGGTCACTGTCACAATCCGTCTGCCATTTTTCAGTCCATTTCCCTCGCGCTGAGCGCCTAAGCATGAAATATCATTCCAAATGCAATTTAGGAAGGGGGGAGGAGGGGGGAGTGAAGAGCATCTCAATGAAGCTCTCTCTGTCAGCTTTCAACAACAAACGCTCAGACCCGCCGCCACGGATACAGGCAGCCGCCGAGAGTCAAGGACAATCAAATAGAGTGGGCGAGCAGTCGGGCCGGTGCATCTACACTCTTCAGGGGAAGTCTGTTTACAGACGTGGCGGGTCTCGTGAGCGATTAACGCATTTTCATAACGGGAAAAAAATCCTCCAAATTAATTACCACATTAGTATTAATCAGTCAGACCTGAAGCGGGTGTGTAACGCTGTGTGTGAAGAGTTCACTCAGACACAGCTCACTGAGCGAAGATATAAGGTTAACCGCCGAAGGCGGGAAGAAAACGCCTTGCATTATGGGTGTAACAAGCGCTCAACATCCTAATGCACCGCAAATAATCACCGTCTGAGAGAGGATGCACGAGCTCCACAGAGGATCCCTGCTCTTCTGTGGGGGTGTGTGAGAGGGGGCCTGGGTTGACTCAACCGAGACCCTGCCAAAGTCAGCTCAAGGAGGCTGTCGCTGCGCCCTTAGCGCCTGCACCCCCACACTCCTTCTCTCTGTCTCTCTCTGTCTGTCTCTCTCTCTCTGTCTCTCTTTCTCTGTCTCTCTCTCTCTCTCTCTCTCTCTCTCATGATGACTGTCAGAGATAGCCAGCTTCTCCTCATGTAAAAATAAGGCACCCCTGCAAGTGCTCTGGAGAGGATCGCGGCTGACCCCTGGGGTCGAGAAACTGGGTTCGGCGAAAACGCGCTTTTTAATGCCACGTAGGAGCAGGCGGCAGGGGTGCCCACAGGGAGACTGCGTCCGCTAACCGCAAAAGAGCGTCGTTGAGCCCAAACCAGCGCGCTTATTAAAATAACACACGCTGGTGCACAAGCCGCTTAATTATGTAAGAGATCTTGGTGTAAAGATCTCTGCGGCTCAGTGTAAATGCTGCCGGCTCATGGTCCTTTGAACAGCGTACGGGATTTTAGGCTTTCCATAAGATGACTTCTTTGTGCTCTATATCAATATCAATGACAAACACATTATTCTTAAAAATGCGTTGTTGTACATCACTCGCATTACATATTAGGAGTATTATATAGATTAGGAGCAGCCTTAAGTGATAGTAATCCACAAACAGACCCTCAGTTTAGCAATGGTCTCCATGCTGTTAGGTTTTCTGCTCTATTTGCAGTAGTATTATGAGCCCAGTCTTAATCACACCCAATTACTGGGACAGTAAAACTGTAATCAGGAGGACTCCCAAAATGGCATCAAGTTCATGGCTGTGCTTGGAATTTTGTGAATGATTTGCCAATGAATCGCTAATGAGAAATTACACCTCAGCCTTAGCTAATTGTGTGCAAATTCCAGATATTCCACAGTGTCACATTGTTTTCAATGACAAAATGTGTAAATAATCTACAAATATTCATGAGATCCAATCCAGCATTAGCATATATGATATGAGAGACTTTAATATGACAAAATACATATGTTAAATATACTGTTACTTGGCAAAATGTTGTTTTATAAATGGAATGAACATATCGATTTATGCCATTTAAATCCCACTTACAAAACTTAGGAAACTCTAAGGAAAAAAAAAAATCTGACAGTGGCACTTTCACTGATTTTCAAAAAGAAAATCCAGAAAGCTGCTAAAAAGCATTCATACACTAATAAAAAACGGACTGGTTCATGAATGGGACTAAAAAACTGTAAATGACAACATTATGAAAAGGCTTATTTGAAGGAAACACACACAACACACAGTAAGGTGTCATCACAGCTTAAACATGCACGGTAAAACGACTTCAAAGACATGTCATGTTGAGTGTTAATAGTTCAAAGCCATGGCACTAGTCATAGGTGAACATACACAGATTACCCACAGAACAGAAGCATTACTATACAGGAGATACAGACAGTGCACAGAGATGGAATAAATGCATCTAAAAGCAGACGTTTAGCCTGTTTAAGATAAGCTACCCCCTGCTTTATTGCAAAGGTGTAAGGTAACCTTTGACTACAAACAGCTTCCTTTTTTGCGTTGGCATTCCACAGTAAAGCAAACAAAAATAATGGCAACACCCCGTCTGGGCTCTGATTTTGCGGTCGTCTTCGCTTTCACAAACACTGATGCAGACGCTAATGAAGGATAGACACACAGGGCTGAAAGCCCCTCACAACACGGTGGCCGAGAGCTAAGCCGAGGTCTCGATCCTCGGCAGGTCTCTCTAGACAGGAAACACCACTGCGAGCACAGACTACTAGGAATGACACACTGACATCAGCGGAGAGGGTACGGTATATGGAGGGTGGGGGGATTGGGATTTGGGGGGTGGGGCGGGGGGCACGCGGTGAACCAGCGCGCTCGGATACTGACCCTCCGACTCCAGGGGCGGCCAGGCGAGGTCTGAGCCGAACTCGCAGGACCGGCGCAAACCGGAGTTTCCGTTCTCAACTGTGCCTGGCACTGTTTTCCTCTTCAGTGAGAGGTGAGCAATTGGCCCTGGATGTAGGGGGGGAAAACCAAAGGCTTTTAGATCTCAGGAGCGGCGTCTCGCGCCCAGCCAAACACCAGGAGCAAAATGGAACGCAGCGTTTTGGGCCGAGTCAAGCAGCATCTTTCAGGAGGCGTTAGCGACATGGGGGTCAGCGGCAGGGGGCATGAGGAAAAGCAACTTATCTATACGGGCAGGCATAACCAATCAAATGAGGAGGAAAGAAAATAAAAGGGGAAATAATATAAAAAAAGCTTTTTCTTAAGCCTCCTTAAAACCCGAAACACGCACTGGGGATTGTTTGGCTCCCCCTCGAAATAGAAAAGGAAAAGAACACAAAATAACCTTCGACATCAACCAAGGTTATGCTGAAGGTAAATACTAACAACATTTAAAGAAAAGTATTCGTGTGCAGTCTCCGCCACCTAAGTTGACCTTAAAATGACCTTTACGTGCAGGTACATTTGCATCAGTGACTAATCCAGGAGTATTGATTTTGTCCTTCATTGTCTGCTTTTAGATGACGGGGTTACAAAGAGGTGCGAGAACGTAAGAAGAATGTTCTGTACTTTCTGTGAACCTTTCCTACAAATTCTCTGTGCGGCAGTATCTGACATAAGCTTTTTTTTGGTAGGTTTGACAGCTCCCAAACTGCTCCTAGGCTCTTAAGTTGGGTAAGAAAGCAGGTCAAACCCAGTTTATTATATTGCTCCCTATACAGATCTTCTATATACTGACCAGATAGTCAACCCAGTGTGTTCCACACTGAAAATTGTGCCTCTGCCATTTTTGAAGATACGAGTGTTCTGATTCGCTGGTTCATTGTGAACATTCTTAAAGGGGGCGTGGTCTAAAACAGAGCATCCATAGTCAGTATGGGAATACAGACAGAATAGGAATCCTCCTGCCACCGATCAGAACCTCGCAGACGGAGTATGGAAGGAACACAGGAGCTGAGTATCTGGCCATAAAATAATGTCTTTGTTAACATTGTCGTGTTGGGTCAGACAGCAATCACATGCAAGTTTAAACCTTTCGTTGTAGGTGAATTTTTCTCACACTGTGTGGGCTTTGTGGAGGGTGCATCAGGGAAACCCGGAAGAATCATAGTGCAAAACAAGATGGTTATAAGTGCGATTTTGTTGTTAGACAGCCAGCAGCAATGTTAAGAAATTATTCCATTTATACCCCAGAAACAATTGTATTGTAGTGGTACATACATGATATATGTGCGTCTTCTAATGATATATACAAACAGTAATGCATACCTTAATTTTTTTTACTTCCTTTAATGATCAGCTTCATTGCTTTAGACATGTACCATTGTGGGTGGTCGTCTTAATAAAGACAAACAGAATCTGATCAAGAGCTGATCACTGTAAGCCAAAGTTTAATAGAGGTGGGACTGGCGGCAAGCACAACCAAACTCACAGAAAGCACAATCATTTGTCTTAGCCATAGAGAAGAGTGGAGCTGTACAGCTGATTAACTGCTTTATGAGACACTTCTGTGCTAATGACCTTCACTGTTGATGTCTTGTTTAGTCCTGCGTGGGTCTCTTGCTGCTTTGCGAGATAGTTCAGCACAGTGCTTCACCACTGATTGAAACATCTTGCCATGTGTGAAATCGTAGAGCCTGTCTGTTAAGTGTCCAGCCATTCAATTTGTTTTTTTTTTCTCCACTTCCTACAACCATGCCATTGAACTGACACCACAAAGCACTGGATTTAATCGACTTTCACACCTCAGTGTGCTTCCCACCAGAGCAAATGCTAACATGTATGTTGTTCGTAGACTCTCCTTGCTTAAGACTAGTCTGGTTATCCACCTTGTGCTCCATTTTTCAAACGTGCATTGTGCCTGGAATAATTTCAGAAGTATGACTGAAATTCTATTTTTAATTTTGACCTATAGGAAAGTGAAAAGTTCAGTCTGGGGTATAAATGTGTGTTCTTTAAAAATAAAATATATATTATTTTTGGAAATAAATGTTAAAAAAGCAAAAGGAGCAGGCAACACCATCTGATATTTTCACAGGGAAGAAATGCATGCTGGGAAAAAAAGAGAACATAAATCCTGTACTATCAGACTTCTTTGCACGCATAGTGCCTCAGGGTAAGAGGGAAACTGAAAGAACAGGGTCAGCAAAAAAGAAAAGAACGGGGTAAAAAAACAGGTGCCAGAGGTGGAGAGGTATGATGAAGGGGTACAGCAGGTGAATGCATGGATTCAATCACCTGCCAGAGGTCAAAGGTGAAACGGAGGAGGGGCGGAGGGGGGGTTATTACCTGACATGCCGATGTGCGTCTGGGACATGACGTCGGCCAGGCGGCTGGCGGCACCACTGCCCCCGCTGTGGGTGGAGGAGGAGGAGGTGGTGGAGGAGGTGGTGGAGCCGTGGATGGCCCGGCTGATCCAGTGCTCCATGTTGATGCTGCCCTGGCTGGAGGTGGGCGTGCCCTCTCCCTGCATAGAGCCCTCCCCTTCAGAGCCCGACGACGTGTCTGTGGGGGGGATGGGAGAGAGAGATCACCCGGTCACCTGGCCTTCACATCACCTGCAGTTCATTTTCAAAGCATTTCCCAGACCACAACAAAGCACAACTGAGAAATAAAGCAGCAAGACAGGGGGGGCTCTCTCCACCAATCAGGTTGGGTGATAGCAGCAACATGCAAATTAGGGAATGCTGATAAAATTCCATTCTGCTGTGAGGTAAGCAAGGTGTCTGACAGCACAGCACAATTAAACAGGGCAGACCGCTTTGGTCTGTATCTCCTTTATATGAATCCAACAGAATATGATCATGAAATCAGGGATGGTGTGTGCTTTTTGCGTCTGCCTGTTTTTGCGTTAGTGTATTGTGCTGAGCAGGGTGGAGAGGAGGATTTTGCATGGCGTTTGCATGGCAGAAAGCCACCACCAGGCAGAGCAGGATGTGACTGGGTTCACCACTCTGCCAATACAGAGAGGCTGACCTATTTCTGAAGAGGTGCCATGTGACCTGCGGAGATCAGCCAATGAGAGTGGCTCTTTTCAGCCCCGCCCTAATACTCCTCATATTCCACTTTAAAACATCTTTCCTATATATAGATGCTAACATACAAAGGCATTATGAGATAAATATAGGTAATGTCACAGTCATATAACATGTACATGTATGTTCTTCACACACAATACATAACAGCTATTATTCACCACATTTGTATCATCCAGCACATAAAAATTGGTGAAAAAGCAGAGCAAAACATGAGGAAAATGTTTCCATTTTACAGTATGCAAATGCACTACATACATGAACACAATCAATCAGACCTGTATATCAGTAAAATCATATGGACACAAATTCAAGTTAAAACTATTCATCACATATTCATTGGCCTATTTGATTTTATTTTGATTTTGTTCTTCCCCCTCGAGTGAGGAAAAATGCTGAATGTTTTTCAGAGAACACATGAGGCCAGTCAGTGGCAGTAAGTGGATTCCCGACAAGACCACAAACACAGGCGTCTTTAGAGAGCTCAGGGGTGTCACCTCCTGCCTCTGGAACAGGACACTCCAACACCCTGTGGGTCACAGGTTTCCCCTCACACTTGAGTCCTGTCCGCACATCCCAAAAGGGGGCGGGTCCATGCTGGAAGACCCTGCAGCCTGATTGGCTGGGCAGGCTGTCAGGCCAATATATCATGCTGAGCTCTGACACGATTGGGTGCTGCGGGGACTGTGATGTGTCAGTGACGGCTGTCAGGCAGTTGACACCCCTGCCGTTCTGTTGACACTTTCTAGATAAGAGGGCAGTCATGTGACAGCTAAGGCCTCTTGGGCACCAGGCAGAGATTGTGGTCCTGGGTTATCAGCCTGTGGCACTGACGAGTCCTTAAAAAAAAAGGCCCCAGAGCTTCCAAAACTGGATGCAGGTAACGAACAGCTCATCCAAACTGTGGCTTCTATTATGCTCAATGCTGACTTTTGTTGTGGGTGTGAGAATGAGAGATTAAACGTCAGTGTCACTCACACTGAATGGTATGCATTATTTTCCAAAACAACTTGGTGAAAGATTTATGTGCACAATTTACTTTGAGTGAAGTGTTTGTTCCAGCAGTTTTATTGTGTTTTTTATGAAAATGGAAAGGGACTTGTGTGAAAAAGATATTAATATTGGCATTTGGTGCTGTTTTTGCTGTTTTGTGTTACTGTGATCTCAGGGCATAAATCACTTTCCTGTTAACCCAAAAATGAACGCAGTATGTATTCTGTATCTAGTATGATCATGTGGAACCACACAGATTACAGTAACAGCATTTCACTTCTCCGGCATATTTTCCTAAAGTGTTCCTTTTCCATTTGTATTTTTTATGAAAATGGAAAGGAACTTATGTAAAAAAAATTAATATTGACATTTGGTGCTGTTTTTGCTGTTTTGCGTTACTGTGATCTCAGAGAGTAAGTCACTTTGATTTTATTCTGTGCACCTTATGCTGTCTTCTTCCTTCACTGTCTGACTGTCTGAACTGAGCACCATGGGTCCCAGGGAAACATTATTTCAACCCTACTGTATACTTATATATGGATGGGCTGACAATAAAATCTCTCTTGACATTCCTGTTAACCCAAAAATGAACACAGGAGTTCTAGTATGATGACGTGAAACCACACAGATTACAGTAACAGCATTTCACTTTTCTGGATCGCTCTTCCTACAGCGTTCCTTCCCTGTTTGACAACACTCGGCGCTAACGCAACGGGAAGAAGGACAGAGATCTGGCCCTGCCGAGAGCTGCATTTGTTGATCGCCAAATAAGTCGTTGCCTGGCAACCCTTCAGTCGTGCCATCCTCAGAAGTCTCGCAAGTTCCCGACGGTGCCCTGAAGACGTGTCCGTGTGGGACGCGCGCCACGCTTAACGAATCGCCGCCAGCGCCGACGCCTCAGAACAAAGCCAATCCGAGAATTCGCTTAAGTTGGATTATCCTAAACCCAGATCCGATCCCGGTAACCATGGCCGTCCGCCTCAGATCTTTCGCTAAATCTTAAGCTCTTTGCAACCAGGACCACGATAAAGTTAATTAATTTGATTAGGCTTTCCTCAGCTGGGTCTACTGTGATAAAAAACACAAGACGCGACACATACGGCATCAGAAACGGAAGTACGCGTGTTAGGAGGGAAAAGAACCCCTTTCCTTGCAAAATCATTCCTACTGATCGAGCATACCCTCCGAGCACACTGGATATGGTTATTATCATATCCTTTCATGTACTGGGTCATTTCCAGTTGATTCCGGGGATGGCGTCCCAAGAGTAAGGCTCAAACGGATTTCAATGCCAATTACTCGACACAACTGAGACAAGGCAAACAAAATCCGTTCCCTCATTTGTGCCTGCAAAGTCACACGGGCCCAGTTTGGAGCTAAATCTGTCACCATGAGTGAAGTGAACCGGCCGGCCATGGCTTCCCCCAGAGGCCACAGGTGCTGTGTCACTGATCTGGGGACTCCAGCACGGTGCTGGTCTGAACTTGTCCAATCTAAATCTGCACAGAGCGTCGGAAACTGAGGCTGCCATTCTGAAAACAGGGCAGGATAATTTTAAGAGTCTGAGCCTCCAAATGTCATGCTCAGGAATATTAGTATTAGAATAGAAGACACAATAAACAAGCAAATGAGACAATAGGCCTGTAAGAATATTTAGTTAGTCATGCTGTATCCACCAAAGGTGTTTAAAAATCACAGGTATCACCGCTGTATGCAGTGTGACGAATCTGTCTCCAGCACAGCTGATGATGTCAGCCAGTGACACTGCACAACATGCCGGTTAGCAACTGATGGCAGCAGAGCATGGCTTATAAATATTAAATAAAAAAAAAATGAATGAGAAACACAGCTGTACATTCTGCTGCTGACCATATCAGAAGGCTTCTTTAAATGGAGGCTTATGTAGGGAAGGAATGCTAAGTAACAGACTATATTACATTACTGTCGTTGATTATTAGCATTTAGCAGACACTCTTATCCAGAGCAACCTACATAGGTTACAATTTTAACATGTTATCCATTTATACAGCTATATACAGCTGTATATTTACTGAGGCAATTCTGGGTTAAATGCCTTGTCAAAGGGTACAGCAGCAGTGCCCTTCCAGCACCATGCTACACTGCCACCACCCTGTATTTTTTATATTGTATATTATTCAATATACTACAATATACAGCCATTGAGGTGATTGCCTTTACTCCTCTGCTTTTAGCAGATCTGGGTACCCCATCTAAAAGACTGCTTTAGCTCTGGTGAATGCACCGTGCTCACTCTACAGCCATGTTCCAGCAAGGAGCCCACAGCTGTCTCTGTGAGGCTCAGAGGGGAGAGTTCACTTTGAGCTCCTCAAATCAGAGCCAGCCTGGCACCTCAATGCACTCCACTGCAGCAGGACAATTCAGCGTTTTATGGGGGGAGATAAAGGAACAGTTTATGGTGGGTGTAGCCCACACTATAGCAATTTAAAATAAATTATTTGTGTCCTGGATATTGCCCTTCTAGCAACCCGTGTTGCCACACCTCACAACGCAGATAATACATCTTTGTTCGGCAGCAATCTTAACCTCTGGTCTAATTTTTTTTTTTTGCACTGCACTGAATTTACACAAGTACAGGCTGACAAGTTATTTAACTCTCTCTCCCTTATTAAGGCATTCTATGTCTCCCCCATTCCAAATGTACATAATATACAGTACTCTTTCAGAATGAATAGTGTGTACTAAAAAAAAAAAAACAGATAGGGGTTTTTATGTTCCTGAAAAAACAAGGCTCTGAAATTCCAAATAATGGCGGGGGCAGCTAACCAGGCACGTGAGCGGGCACACTGGGGACACACATGACACGTGGGTTAATGGGGTGGGGGAGCGGGCAGGGGAGCGGGCGGGGGGGGGGGCACATGCATGGGGCGTACTCACAGCTGTGA
This sequence comes from Megalops atlanticus, assembly GCA_019176425.1. NCBI lineage: Eukaryota > Metazoa > Chordata > Actinopteri > Elopiformes > Megalopidae > Megalops > Megalops atlanticus. Next base: position 5,154,129 of record CM032898.1, read on the forward strand.
CTTTACCTTGGTCGTGAATATGTTCCTCACCTGGGGGAGTGTAGGCTTCCATGGAGGTCTGCACCACCAGGGAGCGCCGCTTCGAGGGCATGGGGACCGCCATCTTCCGCTCCTTGTGTTTGGCCAGAGCGGCCTGGACCGCCTCCGTGTGCACATCTGGAAGGAGGAGAGGAGGAGGAGCCCACCGCGTTACTCGGGGCCCGTGGTAAACGCAGTGGAGCTACATCACAGGCAGAGACTTGGCTGACCGTGCGCCCATACAAGGGACACGCTGCCAGCTACCCACGGCCCTGCCAGCTGCAGAAGCCCTGTAGCGTCCGCCATGCAAAACAACCCAATTAACCACGCTGACCGTTGAACTATACAATGTTTTGTGTGTGTGTGTGTGTGTGTGAATATAAATATATAATGCAGTCTTCCAATTATCAACTAAAGCAGCAGTGTTAAAATCAAATTACAAATTGCATTATGTGCAGAAGTACAATACGATGTTCGTGTTTCGTCTTCCAGATCATAATTAAACCGCTTTGGATGCTGTGCGTTCCGGAACCCTGTCTGAGTAAACACAGGCTCGCAATAACATAATGAGATTCAATTTAATCAGGCCATACATCAAAGAATTTCTCATCTTAATTAATACAGTGGGAAGCATGCTGGGGCAAAGTCTATCCACATAAATCACAAATATATGCTGTGGTTGTTACTGATTTTGGGTAGCCTTATCAAGAATATAATTTTAATCAAACGGCCATCAACAGGTGACATTTCAAGCCATACAGTGTTTTAAAACAGACTGGAAAGGTTATCCAACTGAGGATTAAACATGAACATTAATACATGTTACTGTGATACTTAAAGATAATTGAGCTGTTTTCACATTCACTTGAGCAGAAAAATTTTGCAAAGAAAAATTAGTGCATAGGCTCATGTGTGATATACTGTGATGATTTTCCATTGATGGATGAGCGGATAACAGAACAGACAATTTTACAAGTTTATGTGGACCACAAATCTCACCACCGCTGCAGTCTCCAGCTCTTAAAAGAAGGCTACCACACACAGAGGGACAGACAAGCGAAGCAGGGAGGGCAGACAGCCGAACTGACGTGGAAACTGTTCACCACAGAGATCAGAGCAATCCAGCTCCACGGAAAAAGCACATCAACAGCAGGACGTCTAACAAACCCATCCACACCCCCACCGCACAGCCTCCACCCCAGAAACAACCGCCCCCACAAAACAACCGGGTATCATGGCAAACCACACAAAAAGTCAACAAATACACCCAAACGGAACAGCGTCAAAGTGGCAGCAATAAGTAATATTTTACACAAGCGGCTACAGGGGCAAAATTATGGGTGCAGTCTGCAAAACAAGTATCAGTTATGGATACTGTATCTTCTCAGAACACGAGTGATAAATAAACAAGTCTTTTGGTCCATTATTCATACTGGTCCATCAGTATGGGGAAGTATTGGGGAAGACAGAATTACCAATCCTCCTGGCCAAAGTCAAGTGTGACTTGTAAAAAACCCAGAGATGGTCAGCCTGTGGCACTGTGGTACTGATTGGATAAAATCGCTGTCAATCATGCCAGGGGGTGGGGGTGGGGTGGGGTTTTAACTTTTTTCATTGTAATACAAGACCTGACTTCCAATGTGTCACTTTCACACACTGTTCACCACTTCTTCCCATTGAAAGCAGTGGATGGCTAATGGAAATGACCATTATTCCAGGTGCACGCTTTATACAACTGTTTTTGCTCTTGCAGTTAAAGTGCGGGAAGTGTAACAGCTAGCGGTATGGTGCAAAGCCATGTTATTTTTTTCTGGGTAAGTAGTTAGCTCACTAACAATCAGATGGGGAAATACTGTTGTCTGCAGTTTCATTTTTATAATAGAACAGGAATAATTTTTATAGACATCTTGAGCACCCCGACTAGCCACCACATTTGCCTATCATCTCCACTCCACTGTAAAGATAAGGAGAAGAGGTGGAAGGCACAAATGAAGGACCAGTAGATAAGAGAATCATTTGAAATGTGGTTGCCCTCATTGTCATAACTTAATTATACAGATATGATGCAAAAGAAGATCATATTAAATTTGTCCATTGTAAATAAATTACATTCTGTCCAACTGTTTTGTGCCTGAGTAATAGGTAGCTAGCTGGCTAATTCACAGCTTTATCATATACGCTGACTATCTTTCAGCTGAATCACACATGTGCTTCACACATTGGAGCTAGCCTCTCATTTGCTCATGATACTTGTATCACTTGCTGTTTTTTATGTGGAGTAACCGAAAGGTTACCGGTTCGATCCCCGCTGGGGACACGGCTGCTGTACCCTTGGGCAAGGTACTTAACCCACAATTGCCTCAGTAAATATCCAGCTGTATAAATGGATAACACTGTAAGGAACTGTAACCTATGTAAGTCGCTTTGGATAAAAGCGTCTGCCAAATGAATAAATGTAAATGTAAATGTAAATGTAGTATCACAAAGTGTTTTGGATTGTGAGATCTAGAGACTGTGATGTATGGTAGTGTGTGTATTTGGCTTCCCTTAGCTTCTAGGCAGTCTAGTCAGGTTAGCACATGTTAACTTGTGGTATGGCTTGAGTAGTGTTATGGTCATATTCACTGGTCTGGGAGTGTTGTTAGCCTGGTCTGACACTGTTGTTCAGTTAAACTGAATGGATACGCTTATGTTGGGTAAGAGCATCTTCTAAATGAATGTAATGTCATTTCATAAAAATGATTACATTCTTCCCACCAAATAACCATCATAACATTGTCGGACAATGGTGCTGTTGACACTGTTGCCCACTAATCTCTTCACAAAATGAAGTTATAATTTGGAGTTTGAAGTAAAGCCTCTGTCCTCTCTCTCAATCATATATCTCCCCTTGACATGAACAAAATTAATCGCACACGATCCATTTCATACAATTATGAGGCCGATAAATATTTGCCAGCCACTGTACGCCGGTGAAAATAGTTTGTTTGAAATCTCATGCTAATTAAGAACAACAGTCATTGCCATTGATCATAACAGCCGTGAACAACTTTAAGCCAAGAAACTTTTTTTTTCCTCATAATCATCTCTTTGATTAAAACTTTACTCATAAAAATTCCTGGCTATTGCCTTAACTAGGGTGCACTACATGTTTCTTTGATGCTTGCAGCTTGTTAAATACCATCAAATTATCTTTGTCATTTGGTAAAGTTTCAACATCTTTGATGTGAATATGATTAAAATGGCTTCAAGTGGTCAGATCTCTTTAATACCTTAAAATGTCAACCCTGTCCTTTTCTGGCAGGTAATTCATCTAGGACTGCATTTTACAAGCGATCCTGGTTTCCCTGCCTACTTCTGGTCTATCATTTCCTTGTATCAGAATTTGCCTGTATATTACCATCACCGAGTGCAGATGCAGTTACAGGTATGAGTAATGCTTCCTCCACATGCCCCAAGATCCAATAAGCACCTGGCAAACGATCTGAAAGAGATGCCAAGTCTGCCACCTGTGTGAGCTGTACCTGTGAATCTGTGTGTGTGTGTGTGTGTGTGTGTGTGTGTGTGTGTGTGTGTGTGTGTGTGTGTGTGTGTGTATGGCCATATTGGAATATGCAGTATGGAAAACTTTGCCAAACACAGGTTTGGTGTGTCTGAGTCCAGAGTGATTTGTATGCAAACCATAGAAAATGATAAGCTGTACCAAAGGGACAGAAAGAAAAAAAACTCCTAATGAAGCAAGCTGTTCATTTGATAATTAGGAGAGTCATTTTGTCGACTGAACAACTGTGATACGCAGTGTCATGAAAGCAAGATGTTCCAAGCTTGTTTTCATGCCCACAACATTAACAGTTTTAGGAAGGTTAATCTGAACTGTAGTAAATGCGTACTATGGTTCAGCACATGAAAATAAAGAAAAACACACACCAGCTACTCTACTGCATCAAATGAAAGACTGAGACTGAAAGAACAGGTGCTGCAGGTACGAGTGTTTGCTAAATGAGTAAACGTAAATGTGTATGTATAGGGGACATTCTTTCAGTCTAACTAATATGTGCATTTTAAGGCTTAGTTAGTCAGTGTACAGTCCTCATGTTAAGGTCACCACACAATTCGGGTAGAGTGATATGTCTTCAACACTGAGGCCAGTTCAGAGTGGGACTGGCCAGGTACCACGAAGGAAATTGCCTGCTATTTTCAACTTCAATTATTCATTTATTAACTGAAGCTATTAGCTTCAACTCACCACTCCTCTCCCTGTGACACAAACAGGTTTCATTGTTGCACAAAGGTTAATATGATAATGCATGTCCAAATGAATAATCAAAATAATATCAGTAATTAATCTTACTGAACATTTTATTGCCATTCAAACATTTACAGAACCAGTCAAAAGTTTGGACACACACTTATAGAAGGGTTTTTCTTTATTTTTAGTTTTTCTATTTTCCAAATTTTAGAATAATAAAAAACATCAAAACTATGAAATAACACAAATGGAATTATTCAGTGACCAGTGTTAAAGACATTAAACTACCTTATATCTTCATATCAAATATCAAATACCCTAATCATGGGTGTCCAAACTTTTGACTGGTACTGTAAAAAGTAAACTTGGGATACACTGTGCCAATCAGCTGGTGAACTTTTACATGTAGGCTAACGATTAAGCAAATCATTCTTTACTGGGTAGTGCAAGTGTAGTGCACTGCAAGAGAGCTCTGTAATAAATATAGTACATGGATTGCAACAATAATTAGCCTGATACTTCATTTCACACTTTAACCTTCAGGATCAAGCTGGCAAGCTAAGCCTCTGGTAACGAGTGGCTTCCAACAATAACAGCAAGCTCGTGCTCAAGTTACTCTTCTTATCTTGCTTACCTCCTTCATACCACCAAAAGGAAATCATAAAATGGACCAAATAATTTGCTAAAAATTACAAATACATTGTTAAACAAAGGATAATAAAATATTTAGCTTCAAACAAACAAAAAGGGTCTTGTATTTGTAATAAGATACTGTGTATTTTAGGGCTATACTGTGTAAACATTTTGTATCATAAAGGCAATTTGTTTAATTGCTGTCACTGTGTAAGAATAACTACATTACTGGCATTGAGCAAACGTTCTTATCCAGAGCAACTTACAAAAGTTACAATTTTTTCCATGTCACCCATTTATACAGCTGGATATTTTACTGAGGTAACTAAGTGAAGTACCTTGCCCAAGGGTACAGCAGCAGTGCCCCAGTGGGGAATTGAACCAGCAAACTTTCGGTTACAAGTCCTGCTCCTTACCACTATGCTACACTGCCACCCAGCTAAGCCAGACCCCTTTGCTCTGCATTGAAAGTTCAACCTGGACATCAGAGAAACCTGGACATCAGAGAAACCTGACAACCTGGACATCAGAGAAAGTTTAACTCACGGTACTGAATGGTTGCCTGCCATTCACCAATGTCACACACAACCTTCAGGTCCTGAAAACAGCATCTTCATCACTGATTGAAGATGCCATTTCTGTCCGCAGTTCTCTCGACAAACGGTCAGGGGACAAAAAAGGGCTTCAGACCGCGTAACGATGGCAGTTTATCGGCTATCTTCACTGCAGATCAGATCAAAGCTGCCTTTTGTGTGATGACAGTTAAGAAAGCGGGCACTTTGCAGCTGAAAGCCACAAAGCTGAATGACGCCGGAACATCAAAACACATTTTGAGAAACGCTAAGCAATCATGCGTTATTGGCACAAAGGGATCTGTTCAGACGGCTGACGGCACCTCAGAGAAGTGTCCTTGACTGCTGAGCATTCGGGCTGCTAAAAAAATTACACCTGACTGCCGCTGTTTAAAGTGACAATTTTTTGATCAGACTACAAAAGCATCTTGTAGATGCAATTCAGTGGCACCTCCCTGGTCATTCTAACTGCAAGTATTACGCTGTAATGTTTGCTGCTGGCATGCTGGTCACATTCACATGAGAGCCGGTTAAGGGGTACTGATAGCAGACTTTATGCGGTCATACAGCAAGTCGATTCAAACAGAATACTATTGAATTACTCCACAATAGGAAGTGGCAGAATGCAGTTTTAGGTAAACAGCTTCTGATTTGTTTTCTTTTTTTTCACCCTAAGGGGCATACCTATAGCCTCACTAATATAATACTTGTGTCCAAAGGGCTCACATTAAATTCCTGTTGCATGAGATCAGTGATGACAGAAGCACTGTAGGAGATCTGCCTTTTCAAATTAAAATCACAGCAATTTCACCTTTACACAGAAGTACTGGTTTGAATTGGCAAATGCAGCTATAATCTCCAGTGATGCAATGCTTATTTCAGATAGAGGTATGAAACACCAAAATCCTTCAGGTATAAGGGACCTGTTTTGGTATTTAGTTTACATTACATCAGTGTCATTTAGCAGATAGTCTTATACAGAACGACTGACACAGGTTACAGTTTTTACATGTTATCCATTTAAACAGCTGGATATTCACTGAGCCAACTCTAGATTAAATACCTTGCCTAAAGGCACAGCAGCAGTGACCCAGCAGGGAAAAGAAACCAGCAACCTTTCGGTTACAAGTCCTGCTCCTTCCCACAATGCCACACTGCTGCCTCACTCAGGATTTCCTATTTACCAGGCAGACACTTTAACCAGTTGCATAGACCACACTGTTTGACACATGTACCAGCTGGTAATTTGTTGGCGATGCCTATGAGCCGATGGTAGGTAAGATGCAGGGAAAGTCACGCCTTGCTCACAAATATATTATTGGCTTTAGTCTGACTAAGGAGCCATTTTTCAAATAATTTTGTTATTTATTTATGTGCTGGTGGGGGGCTTTTAAAATTACACTTACTCAGCCCACACAACAAGACAAGCTATAAACAGAGCCCCTTTGTTTTCTAATTCCAACAGACGTCACAGAAAGACAAATGACAAGCACTTCCTTGAAAACATTACAGTAACAATCTGAGCTAATCAGCATAATTTCAGTTCATCAGACTCCAAACGTAATTACCGACAAATTGTCTTGTGTGTCTTCACTTTTTTGCTACCATAAGATTCTTATGCAAAGGGTGTTTGAAATAAATATTTATTCAATGAGGCTTGATTGGTTTCACCCAAAAGAAATGATTACATTAATAATGAAGGTTTTTATGAGAGGTTCAATTCTGGAATTATTCTAGGATTCACAACAGCAGGGACTGTCGAATTCAGAGAGCAGGCAAGTTCAAATGTAACTGCCATGTACAAAGTGTCATGGCTATGAGTGTGTATGTGGTTCAGCGGTCAGAAATTTGGACATGCCTTTCTTTCTTTATTTTTACTGTTTTCCACATGTTGGAAAAGACATCAAAACTATGATATAACACAAATGGAATTATGCAGTGACCAAAAAGTGTTATAAACAAATCAAAGCTATTTTATATTTTAGATTCTTCAAAATAGCCAATTTTTTTTTCATTAAAATTTTTTGGAAAGAAAGTCATATACAGGCACCAACTTCACCATTTATATTTGTCTAAGAAACAAATTTCAAGCATTTAAGAATGTCTTCAGATAAAAATGTCTTTGAATACATGTTTCCCATTATTTTAATCAGGTGTGTCCAAACTTTTCACTAGTACTGTATGTACTGGACAACCTCACTTAAATTGGACAAACCTCTCTGCTCTTCCACAGACAGCACACCCTGCACAGCGGGAGTTCAGTGTGTGTGTGTGTGTGTGTGTGTGTGTGTGTGTGTGTGTGTGTGTGTGTGTGTGTGTGTGTGTGTGTCCTTGCCCTGAGACAATCTCTCCAAAGACACACCGTGTTGTAAGGCAACCGACCCATAAGCACTCCGCTGTGTTCAAAAGACCGGCTTCCATGTAAGAACAATGTGCACGAGCTGATAAATGTCTACAACTGCCTCCGTTTGCACAGGACAGATCACACAGAGCCCTTTCACTGCTGCATGTTTCCAACACAGACAAATCCTTACTGCCAAAAGCTGTACATGTCAGCTTTTGTGTGCTGAATCACATAGGGTCTCACAGGTAATCTGTAACAAGCCTGACACACATGCATGCACGCACGCACACACACACACACACGCACGCGCGCATACACACACACACACGCGCGCACGCACACACACACGCACGCACGCACACAGACCCATGGGCACACAGAGAAAAACACAAAACACACAGACCATGTACACAAACAACCCTGACACACACACACACACACACACACACACACACACACACACACAGGGGACAGCAGTGGTTAATCCATGCCTGGGGCCACACACACAGAAGTTCATTAGAGCCCTGACTCCACTCTACAGACACAGCAGCTACAGAGTACACTGAAACAGAATCACCCCTCATTCTGTGAACTACAGTTTCCCCATCAAAAGAGCCTTGCCTTGAAAGAGTGAATATGCACAGTAGTAGGTGCCACTGAAACTCAAGGCATGCATAATTGCTCTACTTCTGGGTGTAGCGCTTTGCATCCTGCCACTGCATTTTCTAATTGTCACTGATGTTGTTGTTACTCGTACTGCTGGCGCACTGCATTATGGTAATGCTGAAGAGTCAATATTTCAAATTCAAAATGAGAAGATCATACTCAGTCTATTAAATACAATCCATAATCTGCGCATGTATAATTTAATATATACGCTGTATGGCACAGCTGCTTTTAGTAATGTGTCTATGGTGACATACGGAGAATATAAGCTCTGTACCTGTGTGTAATTTGGTGTGTTTGTGTGCTGAAAGCATTTTAATTAGAGGCATCAACACTGGGTGACAGAGCACTGAACCTTTTTGTTGGCTGAAAGCGTTTTCTGCTATAGATGCAGGTGCTTACACAAAGAAACAGGTGTCTTTGCATCAATGAGACAACGGCTTTCAGATTCAAAGCAGGCTTTCACGTCGTATATACGGTCTGTAATTCAGTGTACTGCAACATACTGATCTGCCAAATGTTGCCCCAGACCTAACTTGCAGCTGACTTCCTTTTCGAACCCTTCTCCCCTGCTGACTGGTTTCCTGTCGGGAACGTACCTGATCTGTAGCGCTCGTCCCGGGAGCCGGAGGACGGGCGCCGGTGGTACCGGGACGAGGAGGACGGGGTGGCGGGGGTTCTCCGTTCCTGGGGCATGGAGGGCTCTACCCCTGCAGGAGAAAAAGGGGGGACACACTATCAGCACAAAAAAAACACCCCTCAAACAGCTCCATCACAGTGTGGGATTTACTGCACTCTGACCAAACAGTTCCATCACAATGTGGTATTACTGCACGTTGACCAAACAACGTCATGAGAGTAATGTATTACTGCACTTTGACCAGACAACTCCATGAGAACAATGTACTACTGCACTTTGACCAAACAGCTTCATCAGAACATGGGATTACTACAGTTTCACACTACTTCCTCACATTTTTACTGTGCCACTAATTTAGCACGCCCTGTTCACAGCACTGTGGGACAGACTGGCATAAAATCATATATGCTCTGTCATTTCCTGTAAGCGCTGATGCTCATGTTGACTTATTATATATGATTCATGTGTTGTTGTGTCTTTGCTTTCTAAGACACTTCAGATGAATGAATGTAAACACACTTCTACTGTTTACAAAGCTTGCAAAATTGTACAAAAAACAGGCATGTGTTACAAATTTACCACTATATGTATGCACATAAATAAGACATCAACTGGCATCGCTACATATACGACACTTCACCTGAACACAGCAACACAACACCTAAACAATAACACAAACACATCACATCAAAATACTATCAAACGCAGCAATCCTGAACTGTCATCAGCACAGCAAACCTGAACAGTATCACAGTCATGACACAACACACCTGAACATCCTTACAAAACACAGCACACCTGAACACTCACAAACACAGCAATCCTGAGCACACCTGAGGTGCATTTGCTGGCACTTTGCACCTGACAACCATACGAACGTCATCTCTGAGCCCTACGCACAGGTTCCACGGATCTGACACAGTCCAGATTCAGAGTGACTGCTTTACCTAAACGTTCTCTGGAGCAGAGGAGCCCACATGTAGCTGCAGGGCTCGCTGAAGTGAAGAAGCTGCACTTTTAGCGCGACCGTAAACATAACTGTACACGACCGTCTAATGCCTTCTGCTCTCACTCCGCCGCCCACGGCTCACTCTGCGCAGACACATGCTCACACGCTCACACGTTCACACGAGCGCAGTTCACAACAGCCGCGACGCGCCTTCCTCCCGTCACCACGGCGGTTGTGCCGAGTCATTAAACAAAATTTCCATTAACCTTTTTTCTTGTTGCGACTCTTTCATCCATCAAAAGGGCCAGCAAGTCCCTCGTTCTGCATTAAAAAAAACAATGTTTAACAGGCCTGCAGCACCGAGGGTAATGGTGTGTTTGAGGAAGATGTGAAGATCGGCGAGATGCTGGCTGGGTGATTTAAACACCTCCGATGCGCTAAAGCAGAGAACACATGCCTTCCAGCTGAACTGCTTTTAATCACTTTCAATTGGCATTTAGCATGAAAGTCTACCGATAAACCTATATAAGCAGGACCTTGGTAGCAGCATGGTGAAGTAAGGAACAGGGCTCGTAACTGAAAGGTTGCCGGTTTGATTTCCTACTGGCGCCCTGCTGCTGTACCCTTGGGCAAGATACTTAACCCACAATTGCCTCAGTAAATATCCAGCTGTATAAGTGGATAAAACTGAAACATATGTACACCGCTCTGGATAAGAGTGCCTGCTAAATGGCAGTAATCTAAAGTACTGTGTGCACCAAATGCAGATATTTGCAATGTTTTACATGTGACTTGAATTTCAGCTGACTGTAAATCATGCAAGCAAGAAGAGGCCGATGATGGCAAAACTGGGTATAGGGGGCAGAGAGAGGAAGAGAGAGAGGATGAGCAAAAGAGTGAGAGGGAGGGATGGAGATAAGGTGAGAGAGGGACAGGATGAGCAACAGAGAGAAGAAAGGAAGAGAGAGAGAGAGAGAGAGGGAAGAAGAAAGGTGGTGACAGGGAGAGAGGAGGAGAGATGGAGGAGAGGGAGAGACAGGTAGATAGAGGGGAACACAATGAGGTGGAGAGGAGAAGGGAGGGAGGGAGAGGAGGAGAGGATAAGAGAGGAAGAAATGAGGAGAGGGAGAAAGAAAGAGAGAGGGAGTGGGAGAGAGGGAGGAGGAAGAGGTAGTGAGAGGGACAGAATAAACGATGGAGGGAGTGAAGGAGGGAGACTGAAAGAGAGAAGGAAGAAGAAGAGGTGGAGAGAGTCAGAGGATGAGTGAGGGAGAGACGGAAAGAGGGAGAAAGGGAAAGAGAGGTGGTGACAGGGAAAGAGGAAGAGAGATGGAGATGGAGATGGGGGAGAAGGGGAGAGAGAGAGAGAGAGAGGAGAATAGAATGAAAGATAGAAAAGAGAAAGAAAAAAGAGAGGGGCACAGAAGAAGAACTGGAGAGAAGGAGAAAGAAAGAGAGGGGGAGTTGGAGAGAGGGAGAGGCGGGGCGGGTTGCTTCCTGTAAGCGTGCGTACGAAAACATTTACTCTGCTAACGGGGCTCCAAAACCACACACTGTACCGCGTTCAAAAATGTCAACACAATCCAAAACAAGAAACTCAACACCAATTTACACAGCAGTGCACTGCAGCTAAGGGACCGCACGGGCCTTTTAAACACAGGCGTGTTCAAAGCGAGGATTTATCCGGCATCAGAAGACAAGCTAACCTCGGAGCTGAAATACCTGCGCCTCTCCCAGACACCGAGAACAAAAGCTACCCTCGAAACGAGCCTTAATGAATGATCCCGGAGACGCAGCTTACAGGGAAAGGGTGAGTTATGTGGCAGTACCTAGCGTTATCGGACCGCTGTTAGAATGAGGTGTTGCTGTTCTCTGCGATCCGACGGCGGTCCGGGGGTCACGTGACCCGGCTCCTTCAGGACCGCTTCACACGGAGAGGAAATCAATTTGAGCCTCAGCTGTTCGCACGCGGTACGAAGGCAAATTTATGAATTCAATAAGGCGCGTGCTGAAAGCTTCTGACACCCCTGTAACGCGCTCGGATACTGAGAACCGTGAGAGACCCTCCTCTGTCTGGGAGAAAAACCACTAAGACCAGTAAATCTCATTTTACACCTGCAAAACCTTTTGCCTTCGCTGTTTCACTTCTACAGGACAAAGTCTATGTGTATTAGTTTTACTTTTGATTTCTTACAGATTGCTGAAAAACAAAGCAGTAACCAGCAGAATCCAGACATGACTTATATTGGCCTGTTATTAGGCCATCCGTCTAACTGTTCTATAACATAACATTAGTATCGATGCTAAAGAGGGACATTGGTCAAGCTCTGGTTGTCATTTATCAGTGTACAGATTGAAATGTTATGAACCGTGATCAGCATGAAAGGGTTTCAAAAGATATACGGAAAAGAGGAATAGCTTCTTTAAAATCAGCATGGATATACAGTGTGAAATCATCTCCCTGACTTCTAAATCAACAGTGATATACAGTATGAGGTCACCCTCTAGATTTCTAAAACATGAATTATTCAGCATAAAGTAATCTTCCTAACCTCTAAATCAGTATAGATATACAGTATGAAGTCATCATCCTCGCCTTTAATGTATTGCCTACATGTTGCCAAAGAGGGGAAAAAAATTGGCAAATACTGGCAAATGTGAAATGAATGCAGGAAATATTATAACCGTAAACTTCTCTAGCCTCATAAAAGCCAGCATTCACAGGCTCCAATCCCAAAGGCCAGCTGCGACCCACACTGAGGAAACTCTCCACGTGACAGCAAAACCACACCCAGCACAGGACTCAAAACCCAGCTCGTTTAGAGACCAAACGAAGGGCGCTGTTCTGCAAAAACATGGGGGAAAAAAGGTCTGCTCTAATACTTAAAATACATCTGTGCCAACATGTAAGGCAGCGCAACAGCAAATGATGCCGAATTTGCTGCACGCTCTCAAACGGAGGTTGCTAAAAGAGCAACAAGCGGCGAATGAATCGGAGACAAGAATGCATTTCTCCGAGGAGCGATTACGTGGGCGAGCTGTAAAATTATTAGTGTCAGAAAGTTTTAGGGAAGAAAAGAAGGCTGCACAGCCTTGACTGTGTGTGCTTACAGTTAAGCACACGCTGGCGTGTTTACTGTAAACGGGTGAACAGTGTGCCTGCCGTTACTTTTCATGGATAACTCTTTTCAGTGATAATTGGTCCAGACATTGTTTGCATTGGGTGTGCACTCTCTATATTGGAAAGGGGCAGCAGTGTGGTGTAGTGTTAAGGAGCCGGGCTTGGAACCCAGGGGTTGCGGGTTTGATTCCCGAGAGGGGCACTGCCATTGTACCCTTGGTCCATGGGTTATTGGTTTGATTCTCTGGAGGGGCACTGCCATTGTACCCTTGGTCCAGGGGGTACTGGGTTGATTCCCTAAAGGGACACTGCTGTTGTACCTTTGGTACTTCAGCCACACATCAGTAAACACCCAGCTGTATGAATAGGTAATAGGCAAAACATAAGCTATGCAAGTTGCTCTGGATAAATGCTCAGCCACTAAGCATACCTCCAAGCGGATGCTCTTGATCATCGGTCATTTTTGTTATAAATCTTTAGGTTTGACCTATGGCAGAATAATACATGAAAGTAACAAAGCAGATTCGCTAGATCTGCGGCTTCTCTCACCTGATAGGTTCCCTTTTCCTGGCTTTCCCTGATATCACTGCTGGAGGAGTGCTGCCTTTGCTACACATGTCTTGGCTGCTCTAACAGGACTATAGGAGGGATCCAATACACTCCTACCAAACGTAATTTAATCTGGGTGCAGATAGATCAAACGCTGTGCAGATTGCACCCTGTCAAATTAAAGCCTGTAATGACCCTTGAATATATTCCAATTGCATATATTGAAAAGTACTTATGCATCCTGCTGACTAAATTTGATTTAAACGTCATTAGCATTTCTCTAATAAAGTCAGTTAAAAGGGAGCCATACACGTAATTGAATATAGTCTGGGGGGAAAAAAAAACAATCCCTCCACTGAATGGCTAAGGAATGTTCACAGATGAATGCAGAACAACATCTCCCTGTGCAATGCTGTCGTTTATGTTGAGAATGCTGTGACCATCACCTTTGATACTGTTCATTCAAATGGTGATTATTATTATTATTACTTGGAGAAACTTTTCCTAGCTTACTTACATTCAGGTGGATGTTCTACTGAAGCAGTTTAAGTACACTACACTACTGAGATCTGAAGTCCAGTTTCTTCACCACACAGAATCAATTATCTATGTAAGTGCATGTAATGCAATGTAATCTACTGTATAATTTGTACTATAACATAAAGGAACATGTGATACAGTTACACATGTCCCCGCCCACTTTCCTGTCATTGGGCGTTACCTTCTCAGCCACTGGCCTTAGATTTCCATGGATACATGCTGTTCTGTAGACTGTAAAAGCATAAACCATGTGCTGCCGTGACAACAACGGGCCAGAATGGGTAAATGCATAAAATGTACAGCAGGCCAGTATTCTGTACTGTGGCACACTGAAAATATCCTTTCAATGTCTTTAACACAAAAAATAAATAAATAAATCAAACAGCACGCATCCTGTCTCCCAGAAGAAATGTCCTCAAATAGCCTCGCTATGTGGCAGGTCCCGAAATAAAATGAGTTATTACCATGCCAAAGAAGCCTTTATGTAAATGGCCTGTTTCTGAGCTCAGCTGAAAGGAATTCAGTTTGAATGCAACCTGTCTGCTGATGGGTCTTTTCACTGTGGGTTGCAGATGTCCCTGAATGACACGGTTTACCGCTGGTCCATAACGGACCTCAGATAAGAGGATCTTTCCGCTTACAGTGAGAGGAAAAAAAAATCAGACACTTCCCTTCCAAAAATAAGGAACCCACTGACGCTATGAGCTAATGCAATTAATGAAATCTGGTGCACCCGCTTGTGTCAACAATGTAAATGTAACATTAACCTTCTTTGATGTGATGTTTGTCTGACTCTTCCTGGTGCCCTGACTGGTCACGCTGGCCTCATGTCAAAAGCTTTCTACTGCAAACAGCACAAGCTGGAGTTCGTGCCAATTACACTTCATCTGGACAAACGGGTCAGCTCTCAGTCAGGCACCCAACATCTGCCCTGGTGTCAATTTAAAAAAAAAAAAACAACCTTAAAAATAGTAATAATAATATTAATGTTCCCAGAGTGTCCACACTTGAACTCCCTGAGACACTTTTGGCAGCTGGACTTCGTTCCCCGTGAGCCTCCCGGGTCAAAATCACCAGCTGACTCAGGGAGGAAGACCCCCCTGCAGAGAGGATTTTGGATACCAGACATTTCTCTGTATGCCCTCACCCCCCACCTCCAGACCCCACCCCCCCGCCGCTGCCCCCCCGACAGACACAGCACCCTCCCTGAGTCTCAGACCTCCTGCACAGGGCAGTAGCACCCTGCAAACTGCACTCAGCTGCACATATCCATCAGGGTAGCAGTGATTCCGGCCCCCCCTCTGAAGCCCAGGGGTGGGGGGGACCCTTTATGATTTGCATTGGTTCGAGCCATCGAAAAATGAGGATGAAAAATGAATGAGCAAAACCATAAATGTAAAAAAAAAAATCTGCATAATGTCATTACCCCACATCTAAGAGGCTGCTGTTATTTTCCAAACAAATGCCTCATTAAAAAAATCGTCTTGTGAGTTATAAACTAGATAGGAGTGAATTACGGCCCCCTGTATTCCAGCAGGCAGGGTCATTTCCCACAATAGCCTTTTGAGGCTTTTGAATAACTAATGCCTGTGGGGGGTCTGTTGTGCAAGACAACAATCCACTTTGTAAAAAGCTTGGCCTGTGATCCGCTGTCTAGAATAGCGCTTTTGTGTTTTCGTATTAGCCGACAGGTTCCACTGAAGGATCCCAGCGCGAGGCTGTTCTCCGCATTACCTGGAGGCTGTGGGAGGTAGGCCCCAATTAACTTTGATCTCTTCTTTTCATAGCCTTTCTGTGTGATGTCACCTGTCAAAGAGAGGAAACTCACATTAGTGAAGGGAAGAGTCGGTCGACCCCCGGAGTCCGCTCTCTGTAGCGCTTACACCTCTGGTCATTCCTGATCCAGCATGCAAGCCTTCAACTAAGTCATTCCCATTCCTGTGTGTCTTTATAGCTTTGCTTAGCAAGATCTAGAGATTTTTTTAGTTCCTTATCGCCCAATGAAAACAGGAGTCAGACAGGAGCCGTATGCTCTGTTTTCTTGACTAGCGGAGAGAGGAGCTGGCAGAAAGAAAGGCGTGCACCGGGGACGACTGGCGCGAATCTGACGCAGGGCGGAGGAGAAGGTGGAGAAAGGTGGAGGAGGGTGGAGGAGAGCTGGGTGGAGCATGGAAAGCAGCAGGATTCTCTGAGCAGGAGCAGGAGAAGGAGGAGAAGCAGCGAGGTGCTCACAGGCCATGCATCTGTGAGCTTTGAGAGGAGCAACGGGATCAGCTCTCTGAAGGTCTGCAGGCTGGCGACACAGCACAGATAAAGAGCAGCGTGGTCAGTGTGTCTGATTCATGATCACATGACTGTGTGGTGCATTAAGCGCAGCAGATCAAAAAAACACCAGCAAACCAAAACCAACAGTCACAGGACATCAACAGAGCAGGTATAATGCAGAGGAATTAAGACATTTGTAGTGAGTGAGATTTCGCTTTAAAGAGCCGTGTAAAGGCAACAGAGCAAACACTGCGGCTTCATAATGTATGCACACCCCGTGTTGTCACATTAGCAGACATGTTTTCATAAAAGCTTTGCCCTCATTTGCACTAAAATGACAGCACACATGTCAGAGTATAGATATGCTTTTAGTAAAAGCCTTCCTTTTAAAGCTGTAACTCACAAAAGGAAAACAGCAACATTAGTAAAGCCATTCTAATTTCCCCTTTCTGGCATGAATGTACATATCTGTCTGACAACAGTCACAGTGACTAAGATTCATAACACATCAATGCAAATATGATGCACTATTTTACAACCCGATGCCTGCGGTAGCATTCCCTGACATCTGAAAGCACTGCTCAGTTCATTGATAACGGATTAGACTGCTGTCTCATGCTAACCTTCTGCGCAAATCCGCAAGAGCAACACCCCTCAAGACTCCTAAGGCGCCATTTTAACCTGCTGCTTGGGTTTCCTCTTTAATTTGCCCCGGCAGTCTGCCTATATCCACAGCAACCTGCACACCTTGCACTCGACAAGATCCCACCCTGTCGTAAAGGGTATTTACTGGGACCTTGCTAATGGGTATAGCAAAATGGCAGTGCCCCACTCAAGATTCAAACCCGCAGCTCTTTGGATATAAGCCCCGTGCCCAAATCAGTACTCCATTTACCTCTGAATTACAGTATGTACACCAAAATGAACAACGCAGTGAATGTGTAAATCTAATTCAGAAAAAAGGTCCTGACATAAGACAACATACAGCCATACCTTACCATCATAGATACCAGACCATCCAAGCTTGTACAAAAAAAAAAAAAAAAAACACGGTGTGATATCATAGCCTCATGCATGCAGCGATCACAGACGCCAACCCAGACGTCGATGACGTGGCGTTCCGCTGACAGGAGAGCGCTCGCAGGGGGAGAGAGAGGGACACAGGACTCTGAGAGCCAGGGCCACATGGCACTAATTACCATCTCCAGCAGGAGAGTTCTCTCCGCAACGTGACACAGGACATTCCAGCAGGACAAGGGGCCAGTAAACACATGAATATTTAAACAGGACGGGGGTGACTCCAGGACGCCCATACAGGTGAGGGGGGCAAGGTGACCCCCCCCACTCCCCATCCCAGGAAACTGTGAGGCCTCATGGGAAAGGGCACTTTGAAGATGAGAGCCGCTTACCGGTTCGTCTCCACTTCAAAAGACCGAGGGACTCCAATACTCAGAGAACCATGCCACATATGAACGCGCTACTTCCTTCTCATAACGCCGAGATACAGCCGAACCGTCACGCCTCAAGACGCAGCTTTGGCTAATTGGGCCCGTCAGTAATCCTTCAGATAGCTGCCTTTGATAGGAAGCGATCACAAGGAGCTCTGATGCACATTCTTTTTTTTTTTTTTTTTTTAACGCTGTTTTGTCAGGGGTCTGCGGGGACGCGGCTCAGAGCTGCAGAGGCCTGCTTTCAGCACGGAATGAGATGAAACTCTTTATAAAAAGAACCAGAGTGATTCACGCCTCGCCTCCTACACCAACGCACCGCGGTTGTTCACCCGGCATATTTCTCTGCGCAGGGGAGGTGCATCTACATTTCCACTGGCATCCCCCTGCGGGGATGCTCTTAAATTAGACATCCCCCGCCACGGCAACTGTCCTCCCAAACGGGAGATTGACGAGCGCTCCGTAAAAATCAATACCATCCTAAAATGAATTTACAGCTATCACTTAACTTTCAGCAATAAGTTGGTTTTATATATGTGTGTGTATATATATATATATATATTACATACACATACACACAAATGTATTCACGTATTCTTCTCTGTATATGAAATAATAGAGTACATAAACAAAGGCTATCCTTTTGAAACAGTATGGATGTATAACAGTAGCATAATTTCAATGAACACATCATAAGTGACATGCGTTTGCATTCCATATTACCACACTATCAAAAGTGCAAGAGGAGACTAAGTGCACAGCACTAAAATATGCATGACCAGTTACAGTCGCTACTGTGTCTGATTCATGCCTGGCAATTCATACTCGCGACCTAAAGAAGATGAATAATGTAAGCCACAGAGACTGCATTCAGAGCAGATTCCAAACCATATCAGTACCTTTGCCCTCTCTAGAAGAGGCCCTAGAACATTTGTTCTTGTTATTCTAATCCATCAACCTCTACATAATGTTCCATTCTCACACGCACTGTTAATACAGCCAAGCCTTTAAACAGAGACACACCACTATTGTACATATATACTACTGTGTACACACATATAATCCCTTATACTGCTATGCATCCATTTTGTGTACATCTATACTGCTGCATATACATGCAAATAACACTATACTGCTGTACATCTGTTTTGAATTCTCTACAGTGCAATAAACAAAAAGCTGTAGCCGGGGGCTAAACACAGGTACAATAGTAACTTATAATTTCCAGTGTGTATCACATTAGCAGTGTGTTGACAGGACTGAAGAAGGTTGGACAAATACCGACAGAAAAAAAAAAACGGTTAAAAACGGTTCACCCTTAAAGAGGAACACGCATAGCTCACATCTAATGCCGTTAGTCTCGTGCCTTTTGGAATTTACGCCGAATGCCTTAAAATTTGTGCCTTTGTGCAGTATCCCCAGGTGCATTGAGCTGCCAGCAGGGTGTGGGCCTGGTGCCAGGTCTAAAAATGGCCCCCGCGTTCCGAAGGCTTTGAGCGTGTCCAAGACAGAAAGGAATGCGCAGCCCCTGGAATCTCATTCCTTTCCTCTCAGAGGAATGTTTATGCAGCGCGTCTATTGCCATTGTAGGGTTGCCGTAAGATAAACACCATCGCGCATAACAGGAAAAAAGTTCTTACTCTCGGCCTCGCTGTTTATTTTAAAAGGATGTAATGAGAAATAATAAAAATCGGAGCAATTTCCATTTTAGGAGTTAATGCTGCCTCCCTCGTCCCTCTCTCTGCGAAACAAGTCCCAGGCTTATATGGCAATCGGAGGGTATAAATTCTCCGGGCTTGATGCGGGCTTATTATGTACTGTAGCATGCCCAAAGGCATTCATGTTTCAGTGTCTATATACCCCCAACCGACTGAGCTTTCTATATTAAAAACACCTGTGAAAACTCACTTTTGGATCAAATAAAACAAACACACTTGCAACTGTAACTTAAAAACAAGTAGAGCACCACATTTAATCTAAGGCTGGCAGAAGATTTAAGCACATGATAAAAATTGCAAGTATGCAACCTTGAAGTCAGCTAATGGGGTGTTTATTATGAATGTCCAATTTCTGATCTGAGAGTAGCTTCAATTACAATGACTGCCATTTTATCCCATGAGTCAATGTGCCATTAATTTAATCGAGCAAATTCTGTCTTGTGTGGTTGTTCTATAGTGAAATAAGATTCAGATTTTGTTTGTATGTTTGTTTGTTTTTAATTCCACCATCCCACAGTGTGTTGTCATCAAGCTTAGCTTTTAAATAACCGCTCTCATGTGATGGTGCTATTTTTAGGTGGGTTAAACGGATGTTACCGTAATCAAAAACTGTTTGTGTGATCTTTCATGTTTTTAAATCAAATGTGTTGAGGCTGCATGTAAATTTTTTTATTTCAGTGATGATGATGCCTGCCACCAGCAGTGACACACACAGCTCCCATCATGCTTTGCTGCGGATGAAGACCCGTGTGGCAGCGAGAGCCAATCCCTGCCATCTCTTTTCCTTAGAGATAATGCTGTGTGAGCGGCGCTCCCACTCTGACGCTGAGGGCTCTCCAGCTCTGGCCTCGACTGCAGGTTCGAGCAGAGCACCCACCCAGGCCCGGCACACCCCTCTGACTCAGGAGAACCTCCAGGGCGCGACTGCGGTGTGGCATAGCTGTAAAAAGCAGCGCTCGTAACCGAAAGGTTGCTGGTTCGACTCCCCGCTGGGACAGTGGTGTTGTACCCTTGGTACAACAAGTGGCAAGGGGCACTTAACCCAGAACTGCCTCAGTAAATATCCAGCTGTATAAATGGGTAACGTAAAGAACTGTAACCTATGTAAGTCTCTCTGGATAAGAGCGCCTGCTAAATGACAATAACATGCTGCTGAAGACCAGTCGTGACAGTGCCTGGCGGGGGAGAGGACCTCCGCCTGCTGCAGGCTCCGGGTCACATGATTCTGCCCGAGTCAGAGGACCCCCGGCACCAGGAAGTGCCCCCTGACCTCTCTCCCCGTCTGTACACTGGGTTTTTTGGACTAGGCAAAGACAGGTCCAGAAGCAGCTGGACCTCAAACCTAAAGGCACTCCTCACAGCTTGGGGCACTGACCTCCGAGCGACCCCCAAAACAGGCTGGCATCCTCTGACCCTTCAACTGATCCCAAACCACTCACTGTGGCTGCAATACATGCTAGCAAACTGCAAATCCCTTTAATCCATTAGAAAGAAAAACTACAGTCTAATTCAGTACCATGTCAATAGTCTGTAAGCTTCAACGCAGGTAAAAGGAGACCGTAAAAGATTTTAATCCCGGAAATCCAGGAAAATGAGGAAGCACAATCATATTTTTATGTTTGTACAGCAGCAAAATACACTGTTTTTAAACATCTTAATATGAATGTTACTTACCAAGCATATCCAGCCAAACAAAAAAGATACTGGCACTGCAGGTTATAAGTGTACTGTTGTTATGTAGGGACTAATATTCTGACATACGATAAATAATCCCTTCCTTTGTAACGGAGCTTTCTGGTTATTCATTCCATTTCAGCGCCGGCAAAAAAGAACAGGGAACAGATATTCAGATCTAAAGCCGAGGTATGGGAAAGTGATTGTCTTATTTGTATTCACCAATGCATGCCTGGAGCTTTCAAACAATAAAAATGCTGCCGTCTCTGAATATGACTCCTTCCATGCTGCCTTTGTTATGAGGTACAGTTAACCTGATGCCTCTTATGTCAGTGACCATTTCTTTCCTTTTTTTTTTTCTTTGGAACAATCCACTTTGTTGGATTGGATTACCCACTTGTATAGGTGCTGATGCCCCCTCCCCCCCCAACCTGGACTTCACAGTGGAATATTCCAACCGACTTGCCCAAACACGTTACTTGTCCATATAAGCAAAGCAAGCAAACTAGCACTGCCAGCACCTTCACACCACGGTGACAAAGATCTGTCCCTCCCTGGAGACTCTGGGAAAATCACAGCGAGGTCGGAGAATACTCAGGTGGCATTGATCATTAACAGCAAGCAGGTGTTCGGTGTCTTTTGAAATGGAAATCGGGAGGGAGGCGTCGCACTTCTCAGCACTGACCTCCTTAAGAAAAAATGAGCCCAACAACGGATGTTAGAGCGGAGACTCTCACACTCTCAGTCCTGGAGCCTACCCGTCAGTGACATTTTTTTTTTTTCTTCAACCATCCTCTTAAGCAATTTAAGTTATTGAACACAAGCATTGTAGCGTTTCCATGGTGTCTTTTTTTTTTTCTTTCAGGAAACGTTTGGCTCAGTATCAGCTGCTTTGACTGAAGAGAGGTTCAGCTACCAGCCTCTAGAATAAAGTGTGTTTCCATCTGCCAATAAATCAGTCAATAAAACTAACCAATCAATCAATATCAGAGAAAACACCCTTTCAATTACAGAACGCTAATATTTAATTATTTCAGACAGGATGACAGTTATTGAATACTGCACATGAATACCTCTCACAGTACACACCAGTCTTCAGCTTTGTGGCTTTAAAAGGGGAGTGGACTGTTAGCTGCTCACTCAGACTGGTGATCAACAGCTCATTTAACTTGGGAGTGGCACGTGTGGCTGAGAGGAGAAGCAAAGCAGCCAGGTTGTCACTGAGTTTACACACTGACCCCAGCCTTTGAAAAGCCAGCTGGCGTTTCAGTTTAATTTCCAATCCTGTCAATTTAAAAAAAGCCATACACTCTGAGCTGCAACAGCAGTCACACTTCTTTTTTTTCTTACAAACTTTGTTCAGATTGGCTTTTATGTTTGTCATGAGACGCCATTTAGAGGACCAGTTTTGTCATCAGAGGACCAATGATGTGATGATTTTTTCAGTAACCCCAGCACACCCAGGGACCAAGTCTGAGATGCCATGTGTTAAAAGTGTACAATGTCACTCTAGCCTTCAAAAACAAAAACTTTATTCTGCACTGTTGATTTACAATACAAACACCAACAAACAATCCTGGTTTCCCAGGGTCTCAGTGGAGGTGAATACAACATTCACTAGCCCAAACTGTATGCCCTTGCGGAAAGCAACTGATTTAAGGGGATGCTGCATATCAGAAGCAATGCATTCCATCATAATGGAAGATCAGAGGCAAAGACATGCATCCCTTTGGACAACTCTGAACACTAGTAAACAAACAAGGACAGAAAACAAGAGACCAAACATATTTTACTCAGCAAAGCAGCACATGCTCTTGCACCACAAAAAATTCATAACCCTTTCATATTTTTTTATTTGTACTTGTACTTAAAAGGAAAATTTTGGTTCACTTACAGTAAGGCTGAACACACAGCACTTACAGGTTGATGAGGCCAGACAGACTTACAGGAGTTTTATGTGGGTGAACCTTGCTGACTCCCTGACAGGTTCACATGCTCAACAAGGGCAGAGTGCAGCCCTTAATGAGATTCATACAGAGTAGAACAGTTTTATAGGAGGCTGCAGACAGCCAACACGTTTGTAAGCATGTGTGTCTCTGTGTCTGTGACTGTGTGCGCACGTGCATGAGTCTGTTTGTCATTGTCAGTGTTTGTTCATGTCTCTTTGTGTGTATGTGCGTGTGTGTTTGTCATCGTGAGTGTTCATACGCGTCTCTTTGTCTGTGGTGTGTATGTGTGTGTGTGTGTGTTTGTCTTTGTGAGTGTTTGTGCACGTCTCTTTGTCTGTGTGTGTGTGTGTGCGTGTGTTTGTGTGCGACTGTGCGTGTGCCTGCGCACACGCATGCTCTTGCATGCGTGTAACAGATGAAAGATAACCCCACTTTTCTTTGGCTCCCTTCATTCCAGCAATGTTAGTACGTCCTTCCAGAGACACCGCTAGGCTACGGCCCAGTGACCCGAGGGTGCCCGAGCAAACCGCTACAGAGGAAACACAGGCACCTGCAGCCAGGTCCGTCTGAACTGCCACCGTCTGGGGAGGCGGCTGACACAGAAACACAGACACTCACTTCAGTAAAGCAGGTGGGCCTGGGTCGCATTTGTTACAATGTGAAAAACAGGCGTTTTTTGCCTTTGGGGTAAACTGCCGTTTATGACAGTTGGAGAAGGAATGATAACAAATAATACACTGGGCCACTTTTTGTTTTTTTTTTGGGACATTCTGTTATTGCTCCTGGTCAGCACAAAGCTCACAACAGAACCTTAGAAGGGTTCCCCACAGTATTACACATCAAACATGAAAAAAAAAACCTGAAAAGTCCGTCCAAAGCCTGTTTTGAGAAAAAAAAACTCTGAAACAGACTTACATCTTTTATTACAACGGTCTCTCTGCACGACAGTGTATTATCAGAGAGTACACCATGTATTCTTCCAAAATAAAAAAATATCAATAGCAGGTTTGGCTACAGGAAGATATCGGAACAGCTTTCACACTGACCTGAGCAGGGAGTGCTTTGATAATGTTACACAGAAGGAATTTTCTCATACGTTGTCATCTACCTCGTAGCACTTAGACAAAACACCACCCTGTAGTAAGGACTACTGTATGCTAGAGGCAACAGGCCTGAGGTTCAATTTAAACAGCATGTGGTTACAGGAGCTGCAGCAGTTCATGCAGTTTACACCAATGAGAAATGCACAAGAGAGAGGCCTAGCTGTAATCACCAATAGGAAAAGTGCAAAAGAGAGGCCTACCTGTAAGCGCCAATGGTAAACACAAAAAAGAGAGGTCAACCTGTGAGCATCAATGGGAAACAAGCCACAGTAAAATACAGCATTCAAGCAAAGCTCCGGGCAAGTCAATTTCTGCTTTTGCGCTTCATTTCTTTTTAATTTCAAAATAGCAAAGGATCACATGAAAAGACGGCCCTCTGGAGACTTCAGGAAGACCCATCCGTGGGGGGGCGACCCATATTGGCAGGGCTTCCCTTTAACAAATCCGCACAGTTTACACTTCTTTATTCGTCCTCTAAACGAGCGGTCAGTAAAAGCTCGTGAAAAGGCAGGCGCTTCATAAACGCCCGTCCTCATTGCCCTGGGAGGGTCTCCACTTTCACACGCCGTTAATCTTTACGATGTTCCCTTTGCAGCCAGCCAATGCAACGGGCGGGGGCCTTGCTGTGATGCCCCGCCCCGCCCCGCCCCGCCCGAAGGAGGCAGCGAGGAGATCGCCACGCCATTGCTACTCAAGAGACGAGGTCCGCAACCGAACCAATAGTAGAAAAGGCGAACACACTCACTAGTGAGAGGCAGGGAGGACACAAGCGGTGTTTAAAGAGAGCATCGCTTACAGTAAATGCCGGTGAAATCCTCTCCTTACATTCGACAGCCACACATTCAGCACTTACTCCAAATGATCTGGGTGCACACTGCACGAGCTGCAAAAACGGCAAGCACTTTGCAGGACGACACGCTGAACGCTCGCCATGCAGGTTTTGCGCCACGCTCAGCAGCTTCCTCAGATCAAAACTGTTTTCAACCTTTCCCGCTAAACTCGCCGGATCGTGACAGGAAATACAACATAATTGAAGAGCAACTTCAAAGCACTACGGGACAGTCCAAAGTGTGTGTAATTAAAGAGGTTTCAATTAACGCTTGATGAAGCAGGGGCCTATATTATCGTTGTTATTAATAAGAGGTATTATTTTAATCACAGCCAAATGAAACTCAAAATTATTTAATCATCACAGAGCCACTCACTCATGAGACGTAATTGTAAAACGCGAGCAGTCCACTTGGAAGAAACGCAATGCAGCAACCATTAAATAATTTAAACCAATCAGCACGCACGTCCATCTCACATGCAGAAACCAGGAAGTCACAAGGGTGAATGGAGATGTTTATGTTGAATTAAAGCCACTTTGGCGAGAATGAAAAACGTAAAGCTATTCGGCTGAGCCAGGCGTCTTATTATCTTCCCAGAGCAATCCCGGATTTAACAGACACTGATACTTACAGACAGGCCCAGCAAGAGCAGAGATAGTCTTAACACTCCGGAGAGGATTATGTTTTAAGTTTTAAGTGCATTTCTGTAATTACAGAGCGAGGCCCGAGGACCAGCCCTACACATTCCCCAGCACATGAAATAAACACAGGCCGTAGGAAAAGATAGATCACAACTGAAAAAATAAACGATCAATTTAGCGCCATTGCTGCTCTTGATCAAGGAGGAAAATGATAATTAAAAAAAAGTCTTCTTATGATATTCTTAGAAACACTTCACCATTTATGCACCACACTAATTGCTAAAAAAGCCTCTAAATAAAACATCAAAACACCCTCCAGAAGATGTGGCTTACAAAGGCAGATTTAGGACTTTTAGAGGGGTAGAATCTCCACATTAGCGGTGTTTGTCCAGTGTGGAATCCAAGGCAGGGCAATCCCACAGCCGGGCTAATAAAGTTGTCTAGCGTTGCATAAAGCTTTTTTTCAGCAGGATTTACAAAATCTGCCAACCGCTGTGTAATTCCCTGAGCTTATGGTCCTCCTGTAATATTTCTCGGGCAGACAGCATTCGACACACAGCGGAAAAAGCTCTGTAATGTGGCCAGCAAAGCCCAGCGATGCTCCAGTTATTACTGCAGGACTCAGGGGCTCCTCCATCTTTACTTAACAACAGCTACATGTGCTCTTCCCAAAGAAACGCACTTCAGATAACAAATAAAATACCACCTCAGAAATCACTCTGATCACAATGCGTGTGTGTTCACTAACAGAGCGATGGTGTACACACTCTCACACGGTACACCCGTTCATACTCACATCACAGACAGTAGAATCTGCAAGGACTCATTTGTTCTGATTCGGTTGATATTTGCCTGAATGAACACGCCTTTAAATAGTATGAAATGGTGACAGAAATTGACATAAACTGCTGGCTGTTCTCAGACTAACTGACACAGGAGTCTGGGCCAACAACGGAAAGGTCCTTTCTCAAGCCGTTTATGCTTCACTTGCGGTAGCCGAATGTCTGAAATGGCAGTGAGAGTGTAACACTGCACTGAGGGAACTGTGAACCGAGAGGGAAAGTATGGCATCATTCTAGTAACAGCTAGTCCAAAGACAAACAAGCCTGTCCAAACTGAATTAACTGAAAAGGGGGAAGGTCAGCGATTTACCTCAACAATCATATGCGGAAAATAACTGGGCAATAAATTCACATCAATGCAAGTGGCTGTGTCCCAGCCACAGAGCAGAGAATAACACAGTGGTGCCTCAGGACTAAGTGCTACAAAAGCTGAAAACGCATTCTGGTTTGCGCTGCAGATACTGGTGAAACTACAGGGCGCTGCAGTTTTGTGACGACCCCTTGGACCCAAATGAGGCAGATCGAACCGTCACCTCTCCGGAGGAGACGCGGCGCGTTTCGAAAAAACCTGCAGCGAGGTCCCTGATGAAGCAACTGGAAAAAGTGTGATTGCAGTCCAGCTGTGCTTTATCAAGTATTAGCGCTCCCCGCGCCCCACAGAGGGGCTCTGTTTATGCCCATAAATCCTGCCAAATAAGCCACGGCCGTCAGCTGTTGCCGGTTTCAGCAGGACTGAAACACACCCGCTCATTTCTAAACATAAACCACTTCAGCGCTAACCGGTCTGACATGCTAATGTACAGCAACGCTGCACCACAGTGCCATATATCACCCACGGTCCCCGAAAATCTAGGTTTCTTGGGTTAGCTCATTTTCTGCTGCATTTTCCTGAATGGCTGAGAATGGAGGAAATGTCAGACTGCTCAGGGGTTTCATCTTGATGCAGAGTTCTCTGACCCCAAAGGCGTTCCTGTCACTGGGCGCGTTGGTTGACCGCACCTTGAGGGCGAAGGCATTCCTGTCTCCGGGCGGGTCGGGTGACCTCTCTTTCCTGCAGCTGACAGCCGTTCCGCCAGCCGATGAGCCGGCTGTGTCACTGGCCCGTCTGGGTTCACGGAGCAATGCCAGTGACGCACTGGCGGAGGGGACACTCCCGAAGAGGCCGGAGGTCAAAGGTAATGTGAAAACACGGGAACTCCCTTCACATCGGGACGCCATTTCAAAGGCCTGCGGATCCTGACAGTTATGTGGGTGTCAATGATTATTCATCAAGTCACACCAAAGAACACACACCGATGAGCGGGTGTTACAATGTCTAGCAAAGCAAATGACGGTGATGATGAAAGCACATTTTGAGAGAAGCTCATTTTGAGAGTAACCGCTCTGAGAGAAGCCCAGCCTCAGAGCAGCCCATTTTGAAAGGTGCCCATTCTGACTGTAGAAGAGAGAAGACCAGTTTGAGAGTAGTCTGTTTTGAGACTAGCCTACTCTGAGAGTAGCCTGCTGTGAGACTATCCCGCACTGAGACTAACCCGCTCTGAGACTAACCCACTCTCTGAGACTAACCCGCTCTGAGACTATCCCACACTGAGACTAACCCGCTCTGAGACTAACCCACTCTCTGAGACTAACCCGCTCTGAGACTAACCCGCACTGAGACTATCCCGCACTGAGACTATCCCGCTCTGAGACTATCCCGCTCTGAGACTAACCCACTCTGAGATTATCCTGCTCTGAGACTAACCCGCTCTGAGACTATCCTGCTCTGAGACTAACCCACACTGAGACTTGCCTGCACTGAGACTAACCCTCTCTGAGACTATCCTGCTCTGAGACTAACCCGCTCTGAGACTATCCTGCTCTGAGACTATCCTGCTCTGAGACTTGCCCACTGAGACTAACCCGCTCTGAGACTAACCCGCTCTGAGACCAGCAGGTGGAAAGCTGAAGGCAGTGGCAGCCGCTTCCTCTGAGATGTGTTAGCTGGAAGGAATGTGCTTTTCTGGCCTGGCCACAGCCTGATCGACTGGGCTGCCAGCATTTTTAAACAACTTCACTGCTCGGGGAATATATTGTTCCTTTGACTTTTTTTCTTTCCCTCTTTTCCTCAACAGCTGTGCAAGAACGCTGTAAACGGAGCAGTGTTAAACAGATTTAACTCAGTTTCATTCCCTTCCCCAACTGCACGCTCTTTCCAGCTCTCTGCTAATGCACGTAAACTACTGCAGCGAAAAAGGAAATCACTCATGACCCCAGACAAACAGAGAAATAGGAGGGGCGCTGCATTCAGAAAGCACAATACACACACAGCTCAGAAAAACAATCCCTAATCTCTGCCTTCTGCAAAAAGAGGGGTGAGAGATGATAAATACAGAGTATGATCTCCAGGGTCACTCAGGATCGTACGTATCGTTTAAGCGGGCCGATCGTTCTCGCGAAATGAATGCAGCCTCACCCACACCACCCCTTCCTTTTGGCACACGGCTACCGAACGCAACACCGAATTCCTGCATTCCTGAATTACCGCCGCGGTGGATCGAGTCTGAAACCTTCAAGCCCCGGCAGCCAGCGGCCTGGCCGCAGCTGCTCTCTAAAAAAGACCGGGCCACACTTCTGCGATTGACTTGCCGTGACATGTGGGGACCCCCCCGCCCCTACGACGACGCAAGCCCAGAGGGACGCGTGCGTAAGTGACGTGAATTCATGAGAAACACTGCCAGGTGCTGCATGTGCATGTCCAGCCCGTCCGTCTGTCCATCTGTGCGTTGGGAGCTCCATGAGTTGTACCCCACCAATTAATTTGAACAGCACCTCGACATATACCAAGCCAAAGTTGTGCAGAATCTCTCAAACCCCCCGGTTAACACCTTGTGAAAGGGGAGTTATGCGTTGCGCTGCGACTGAGAGACGTGGAAGTCAGCAGGTTAGAGAGACGCGCGCATTCCCCGGTCCTTCTCCAGCGTCCGCAGAGAGGAGCGGCTAAGCCTCCGACCGCCGCCGACAGCTGCCAGACTCATTTTTCCGGCCGCGGTATTGTCAGCTGCTCTTTCCAAATGTGGCCCCCCCCCCACCTCCCCGGGTCACATGGGCCGGCATCGCGTTACGCTCCTCCAACGTGCAAAAAAAAATAAATAAAACGTCATGTGAATAAAAGGGGGACGATTTCTCCAGAGGAAACGAATTTTGACATCAGAACACTGAGTGTGCTGTACTTTCGGGGTATGGCGAAGCGTAAAATGACAGGCCACTGATGATTAATGAGGGTGTTTTGAACGAGGGAGGCTGGGAAAGGTCACTCCATTGACGACACTTCACAGGTGCGTCAGCTGGAAGATTCAGACGCACGGAAGGCAAACAAACAATAGCCCCTCAGTGCTTGATATAAACGCATTTAAATTATCACAGCTATACTCCGAGATACAAAACCCCTCTGACACCCACAACACAATAAAAACAGGTCAGATTGTAAAGGCACAGAACGGCTTGCAAATACGTAGAGATGAATCAAGCACTACAGGATCCTTCAAGGCCAAACTCAACACACGGGCAATTTAATAAATGGCCTGTTTTTGTCATTATTACTTCCTATGTGTTCCCATTGTGTGTAACAATGCCATAATATACCAATTATTGATGAAAATTCACCCTTTTGACAAATTATGATGTGAATAGTCATAAAGTGAAGAATTTCCCCACACAGTAACTATGCATCTTTGTTACCTGGCACTGAAATTACCCTCATAAAAGCTTCTGGCTGAAACACGCTGGTTTTGACAACAGTAACATCCTTCCAAATGTCACTTCCATTGTCTTCCAAATGTTGCTGAACATTTTTATCTTTACTTTTCTACCTGTTTATGCACATAGGTGAAGTGAGGTAACACCAGTGCCACTCAGTTACATACACCAACCATGAATGCAAGAGGCAGACTGTGCATTTCAAACTCTCCTACTGTAGAAGCCCAGCATTTTATATATCCAATCTCTCAATAGAAAATCAGACATCTTGGTTATACCTATGATAAACAAACACTTCGCTTTATTAAAGAAAAAAAGTGCCGGGGGTTAGTAACCTGAAGCATATCGCAAATCACATCAACATATTCGCCGATACACATTCCCCCCCAGAAACAATTGTTTCTGACAGATAGACATTATAAATCAAGATAAGCAATACTGGTTATGGCTCCGGCAGTAGCCCGGTCATCCAATCCGATCAGAGGCCTACAGAATCAATCACAGCTGGCCTGGCAGCCCTCTCAGAGTCCCTTCTCTTTACCGCCATTAAACGGCTCACTGGCACACA
The DNA here is from genome assembly GCA_019176425.1 of Megalops atlanticus. Taxonomy (NCBI): domain Eukaryota; kingdom Metazoa; phylum Chordata; class Actinopteri; order Elopiformes; family Megalopidae; genus Megalops; species Megalops atlanticus. The sequence goes on from CM032898.1 coordinate 5,185,186, forward strand.
GGTCAGAATAGCTTTGGCCATGCTAAATAAAGCCGCCTGATTTATGAACCGAATTCGGCGCTGTGGATACCATTGAGCGAGAGGCGGTCAATGTCTGGGCTCCAGTCCCATTGTGTAATTTAGGTGTGTCCTACATACAGACACTACTAGTAGGTGCCTGATCCCTGGATAGTCACCGTTTTAAGGGCAGACGGGTTCACCCATAATTCGGATATTCTACCATCTAATGCAATACTGATGCTCAAGGATTGAGCACTGCAACAACAGTTATGGTTTAGAGAACTGTCAGCTCAGGGAAGTGCCCTTTGACTTTATTTTTTCCTGCTAATAGTATATCTTACTTTGAAGCAATGTGAAATATAGTCATTCCTGGAACTGTGTCAAACAGACGTAGTGAAACATGTTAATGAATTAACAAGAAAATCATGGCAGGCAGTTACCTGAAGGGAATAAACCTCAGAAACCTTAACATTTATCACTGGGCTGGACTGAGACAGAGATACAGGGAATATAGACACAGGCTGGTCTTGAAAAATGTTTCATCCATGCATCAACATACAGTACATATGCAAAGTAAATCACCAGGGACATGCATAACATGATTAAAATAGATTCCACTGACCCATTTCAAATGCTTAAGATTAACAACGTAATCTACAACACTGATAGTACGGCTGCATCCGCTACGACACAAGACCATGGATCGAACCCAGCACACGCAGAAGACTCACTCAATGTTCAGGCATTCGCTCATTACACAAGGCCCTGCTGATGAACACATCAAAGATCAACTAACAAAAAGTCTCCTCCAGAGGACAGCTGTCATTTTACTGCTTTCCTCAAATAGATTTCACCGCATTCAGACCCAACTGCCAACAGCTTTATAAAACAGTGCTCTTGTTTCAGCGGTGGGGAGTCAGGCTCTGAGCCGATTCGCTCATCTATCCTGACCTCTGTGCGCGATACCAAAAGAAGCACTCTCAAAAGGTGACATTTCATTAGAAATTAAAGGAGCTGATTTCTGCCTCCTCGCTCCCGCATTTCAAAAGATAAAACAGAACAATGCATACGAAATCAAAAGGCAACACTTTCAAGATAAGTAATTCCCCCTTAAATGTGCAGATTATTTTATTCCATTTATTCTCAAAGACTAGCCATTGAAATTCTTAAAAAGGGTTACCACCTATTTGGCCGCATTTTATCTTTACCTTTGACGTCCAACTTCAGGACTATTGTTTAGCCTACACATCCTTTTCTTTGTCAATGGCATGGAATTATACATCAGTGCATTTGTCCTGCACACACGTGGACTCACCGCGATTAACAATATAGTAACGATATAACCATTTTGATATAGTTTTAGGTAAGTCAGGCAATGGGAAGATGTGATCCTAACTGATAAGTGATACAGATAATAAAAACAGAAAATAAAAATAAAAAAACTTATAAGCTGTGTATAACACACACAAATGAGAGACATTTTGTAAAAAGCAACAGGACACTGCAATACCAGTAACCAAAGTACAGGCAAACGGTACAGGAGTAAAAGAGGATATTCAGGTCTATCCACTAACAAGGGGGCTAAAGGAGAGGGAGTCCCATTTCCTTCCACATATGGAGCACTTGAACCCTTTTTGCCTTCAGCGCAGTGGCTGCAGCCACAGAAACCGATGCGCTGATTTTATCAGAGCGCACTGTGAAGATTTTTCAGGATGGTCCTTGAGCGAGACATACAGACTAAGCAAAAACACGATCTAATACATCCACAGCTCTGGGTTGGACTGTGTCCCATCGACTTATTACTGATATAAATTTGCTCATATTGTGGGGGTGCAGGCGCTGGGTATGGAGTAAGCTGACTTGGAGCAGCTGGGTGGCTGGGTTTTAAAGTATGTGGATGTGCTAGATGATGGGAACAGCAGAAGTGCCTCTCTGGCAGTGTTGTGTTGTGTTACAGTCACTGGGCTTTCATTCTCCCCACCACAGAGCGAGGGAGGGGCTCTCTCTGCAGGTTCCCTGAGGCTTACCACGGCGCTCCTGCTCCGGCTACCTGTATCCAGGCACACACACCCCCCCCGGGAGGTTCAACCTGGTGCCGGAGGCTTTGGGACCCACAGAAGTGCCACCACATACACATGAACTACCCTTCTTAAAAAAAAGGAGGGTCAGTGAATCCAGGTTACGCCTGCCAAAAGTGCCATCTGCCTCGGGTTGGATCGTGACGGATAGACAGGGCGCCACCTACAGGTGGAACAGAGATCCTGCGAGATGACGACGGCCGGCGAACGCCGCAAACTCGCACCCGCCAACCGTCGCTTACGGGACATCTTCGCTAACGATGATTTAGGGCTACGGACTCGCGGAGTGCATCTCCTGAGAGGGCAGCAGGAAGGCCCACGGACAGAGCGCTGACACACCGCAGGTGTTCCTGCGGCTCATTTCTACACCCTTTCGGGGGAATTTGTTCCGAGTCACAAAAAAAGAGGCTCAACCGGCGTACACTGAGCAGCCAACTGTTGGAACGAACTGTTCCACAATTCTGCAGTGACAACAGATTCATCAGTCTGCCCGTTTGTGTAACACCCTGCACAAACACCATGCGTCTCTTCTTTGGAATCTTGCCATTTTCAAAAGAGATTTCTCTGTTACGCGAAGGAAGAAATACTGACACAGCCAATGCCGAAGGATTCCACTCACACCCCCCCCAGAACGCAGCTCAGAGCAGATCCTCTCATCTACATCCCCACACAAGCTCCCAGTGTGACCCAGACCAGTTACAGAACCTTTAAGACACTGCGTGCGGCACAGCCGAGCCAATCCAAAACAGCAAATCCACATCTGTCAGTGCTGCGCTGGGTGGCACACAGCGGTATCCATTTGTAATAGGAGGCGGGATTTGAGAATAGAGATGCTGATAGCCAGCCAGCAGGGACAGGTGCTGGGGGACTTTCCGTGGGCCTGGAGGGCACTTACTTTGTTCTGAGAATAAGAGACAACTTTTTACTTTTTAAAAGCAGCTTTCCAGCCCACACTTCGGCTGGAGACCAGCAGACACAACCTGTCTGTGGGTGATGCAGGTCCCATCTCTCCTAATGGCTTCACCCCCCCAGCCCCGCAGAGCGGCCCACAGCTGCCAGAGAGGCTTGTCCTGGTCAGGGATTGGGTGGGGCGTGAGAGAGGGGCGGAGAGAGGAGCACCCACCGTCTGTGCTGCTGCTAGGCAACCGCAACCTAAGACATGACAAACCAGTCTCCTAAGGTGCAGTCAATACAGTCCGATCTGATTCATCTACAATGTGTCAATAAAATGGCATTAATGGCATGACTCTTAACGACATGATTGAGGTACTTCTTAATTAAAATAGTGTTAATTTGGAAGACAATATTATCCATTCGCATGGAAACCATCACATACTCTGGGCTATATCCTGTAAGTTACAGCAGTGCCAAAACAAGCAACCCATTATTCTCAAAAAGAACACATGGGGGAAAGTATCCCATAGAGACAATGCAATTAATTTCTTAGGCTCATAAATATTTTTACAAATATATTCCATCAGGCAGAAGCAAAAAGATCTGACATGTACAATTGTTTGCATCTCTTTTTAAGATAGAAAAACTGTTACTGACTGTGTTTGGTGGAAGCCATGCGTTTGCTACCAGTGAAGCGTCGGACGAAACCGCCACACTTGGCCGAGTACTTTTCACACTGGAGCCAGTGAGAGCGCTGGATTCCCCCGCAGTCTGTCGACCGCCTCATTAAGAGCGCAGCCAAACGCGCTGGCGAGATAAAAACGGCCTCACTTCTGCTGTCCCGCAATCCAAACACAACCAGCTCCAGACCCAAAAACAGGAAGGCTGCCGTTTCACTTCTCCGTAAGTATACCGTATCTCAGTCAGCCACAGCTGAAAAACACTGCTCTCTAAAGAAATCACACCCATTATCATGGCAAGTTTAACATTTTTATCGATGCATGGAAAATTCAATATATATTTTACTAAACGCATCATTTTCATTTTTGGTATTAAATACAATATTAAACTCACATAAACTATGCGTGTCCATACCGGGTCTGTGCATATGTCTGTATCTATGTGAGTGTGTGTGGAGCAGACGAGAAGACCAGCAGAAAAGCTATTTCCCTGTCTGCAGGATCCCTCTAGAGCTCATCAATGCCCTGCACTGTGCACCTACGGGAAGTGGCATTGCTGCTCATGCTCAAGAAAACCACTGAAATCAACTGAAAACCATGTGCAGAACCTGTTACACTATGACCACACAAAACCTACGATAAGGGAGGCCTTAAAAAAAAACACTAAAATCCACATCCTGGAACTGCAGGGAATCAGTCCTGAGCCACATTCCCTTGCCATACATCTCCCGGTGTGTAAAAACTAGATCATCCTGATCTCCACAGTTTACACACTGCAAATGACGTACAACATAAATCATAAGAATGTGAGGCAATTTCGAAACAGATCAACAGAAATGCTCTCCACTGCTACAGCAAGGACGCGACAAAAATCTTTCTGCAATGCCCTGGATGCAACAGCTTGTCAAGTATGCATGGGGAATTTTTATTCAAAGCAAGTACCAAAAAAAACACAAAGCTGTGCTTTCATGTTAATGGGGTTTACCAGACCTTGCCGGGAAAAGCCACAAATCAGAGATGTTGTTTCAGACTCGGGCCAGCACAGCATGTGATGAGGGGGTTTCAGCAGTGCAGCCGATAGGCCTCATGGTTTAGGGATGGACTGGTTTCAGGAGTCACCTATGTAATGAACCCATTAACATCGCAGGAATGCGGGGACAGGCCAGCACTTCTGATTCCTATTAATGTCGGCTTGGTCAAACCCGAAACAGCTGAGGCATTGTGATTTCGGGGGCCACCCCCCAGCCCCATCCATCAATCACTCTACCAAACACAGAGGAATAAAATACACACTGTCATTTAGCAGACGGCGTCCTTACCTAACAAAATCTGGCTTTGTTTCCTGCATTGTGCTGCACGCTCTGCTCGAAAGCGCACCCAGGCCACACATCTGTGAGGACTGGATGGACAGGAACGGGGGCCGTAAATATTTCGGTGGGGCGAACACACTGCACGGTCAAACGGACCGCGGTAAACGCACTCTTACAGTATCTGTGGAACTCAGATAAAACACTGTGCGCTTTGACCCCCTGGGGGCCTGGAAGGAAAAACAAGCTGATAATTATTTGGGCTGCGCTTGCATTCCGCTGACTTCTCCGGCACGCTTCGGGGGCGAGGTACGCGTTTCGGGCTCCTTCGTGTGTGACCCGCGGCCACTCCGCTGTGTAACTCCCACTCCCCCGTGCTGCTCCAGCCTCCTCCGCTCCTGTGGCTCCAGTAACAGGCAGAAATCACACGCAGGCGTACCGCTAGCTGCCAGAGCTGCCTCTGCTTACACGCAAGCATCTCTCCCTGCGACGCACTGGCAACATTACATTACAGGCATTTAGCAGACGCTCTTATCCATAACAACTTACATCAGTTACATGTTTTTACATGTTACCCATTTATACAGCTGGATATTTTACTGAGGCAACTGTGGGTTAACTATCTTGCCCAAGGGTACAGCAGCAGTGCCCCTGTGGGGAATCGAACCCGCAACCTTTCGGTTACGAGTCCTGCTCCTGAACCACTATGCCACACTTCCGCCCTTTATTCCGTGTGTCTCTGCCCTGCGCCCTCCTGGTGCTGCCGGATACTTCCTGATCGGAGCCGGATGTTTGCTTGCGCGCCATGATCTCCCCAGACTCTGTGCGTCGGCTGTGATATTGACTAGCGAGTGCAATCCTTTTCCCAAGTGGTCCTGTAACGGCTAATGGCACCGACACACACTCAAACAGAGGATACTGTATCACCCTACCACTGCAGATCAATTTAAAACACCATTCATATTCAGACAGCACGGAAGAGGAACTTTATTATATATACAGTATATGTAAAATTCTAAATACTAGCAAGAGGAGGAATTTTGCAAATCATGCTGCAACTCATTGTTTCTATTATGTAACTGCTTCGCGCAAATCCGTATCTAAGGCTAACTACAAAGTGTGCATATTTTTTTCTTTTTGAACATCTTTAAAACTATGTTTTAAACAAGTGTATTAGTGTGGTAGCGCTTGCAGTAGTAGCTGAGGTGTGTTGGTATAGTAGCACTTGCAGTATCAGTGGTGGTGGCGGTAGTAGTAACAATAATAATAATTACATCATCATTACACTTCACCCATCTATACAGCAGCGTATTTACTGAAACGATGCCGTCACCAACCTGAGCTAAAATATGAAAGCCTCTGTGTTAGTACTGCCATAGCCGGTAACTGATTGACACACTTTAGTACACAAAGCCTTTCATTCAATATTATGCCTGACAGAAAAATGTCATCTTATATTGTTTGACTACAACTATTTGCATCACTGGATATCAGCCAAGCTTGACTAGCTATAGTTCCAGTCAGTGTTTGCAGTATGCTGTGACGTTGGTGTAGCAGAACAGTTCAAAATAAAAAAAAAAACTACTCTGATCTTCAGAATCAATAGACAAAGCTAAACATAAATCCTGTATATGACTACACTTTAAAAGTAGTTCATTAAATACTCCACCAAAAGACAGCTAGTTCAATAAAGAACTGCACAAGATGCTTTTTATGAATTAATGCATTCACCCTACATCACAGATGTAGAATTCAAACTGAGGGACAAAAGGCACACTCTTGATCTTGCCAGAATATAACTCATTCATCTTTTTACTCCACAAAAAAATCACATTTGGTTTAACTTAAAACTCAAAGAATTAAACTAATTTCCCTTTATCAGAGAAGAGGAATGTTTGGAAACAGATGCTTGGCAATGCATCAAACAGACGTTTGAAGTCTTAAAATATATATCCTATTATTTCTAACGTTAAATTATAACTATATCCTGACAGACCTCAAAAATGCCAGGGTGTGAAACTGTTCCCTGATAATAACCACTTCCGACAGGCCAAGTCCACAAAATCAAGAGGTCATAAAAGTAATGCAAGAGAGGGCACATATGTTATGAGAGATCTGATGATCTAATTCAGACAAGCATAGTCATCCATCAGTAATATGCTGTCCTGGAGGACATACGTCTGTCTCAGTGTTTTTATAACCTCCTGGTGTTGTTTTATTTGCTTAAAATAGACGGACACTGTGTAACCCTATCCCTCCTCTCTCTCAGATGTTAGCAAGCTTTGTGCTTTTTGTTATTGTTGAGTAACACGAGGCAGTAAAAAAAAAATCCTTTCTCCCCGCTTCCCTCTGTCTCCCTCTGTTTCCCCCTCTCTCTCCCTTTCAGTCTCTTCGTTGTTTGCTCAGAGGTTTTTTTTTTTTTTTTAAACCGTGGGTGTAACAGTAGGAGTGGGAGTTGTATACAGTAGTCTGTTTTTGTATACAATAGCTTGTTGAGTAACTGCGTTCGGTTCCTGTGGAACTGAAACGCAGTCCCGGGAGCTGGGGGGAGCATTTTACTGGAAACCTTCACGCATCACAGTTTCTCTGCATTTGGTCGCTGTCACTGTGTAAATAAACATTTCCGGCCACAGAGACTCACATTCTGCTGTCCAATCAGCAGCCCCATCACAATGGAGGCGTGGCCTGTTTGACCCGTCAGAAACGTGTATACCAATTTATTTTTTCTTAGTCATTTGTTTTTATTTAGTAGACGCTCTTAACCAGAGTGACTTACATAGGGTACAGTTTTTACCATTTTACATTTTAACCTCTGGATATTTACTGAGGCAATTCTGGGTTAAGTACCTTGCCCAAGGGTACAACAGCAGTGCCCCAGTGGGGAACTGAACCAGCAACCTTTCGGTTACAAGCCCTGCTCCTTACCACTATGCTATCCTGCCGCCTCACACCACTGGGATATGAACCCAGCTGGGATGCTCTGGTTTGCTATATGTATATGGAAAACGGGGTTGACTGAATGAGTGAAGGGAGGATTGACCCCTGCAGTCTGCTGTTTCTCTGTGCACGTCACCCGTACGTGCACCTGTGAAAACTGTGCACCTGAGCACTGAAGAAAGTCCGTGTGAGGAAAACTCATGGGCGCATACTCTGAAATGCACCTGGATCTATTCCAACTGCTGCGGGAGCGAAGGTCCTTTCCTTTTGAGAGTGGCTGTGTGTCTGTGTGACATGAAGACAGAGGGAAAAATGGCTGCCAACCCGTGATGGTGGTTAGATGAGGGAGGACGGTTCACTAGGATGCCCACAAAAAGGAAGACAAACACTGAAAACAAAGTCACCTTGAAGGCTTACCAACATAAACAGCAGTTTGTGTAAATGCATACAGTGTTTGTCCAAAAGATGTGACTCCTCTGTTTTTCACTGGTTTTGCTTTTTAACAATTACAGTAAGATCATGGGTCTGTTTGTGTAGGATGTTCAATGTTCTCTCCGTCTGAGCTCTAACACCTGAAGATGAGTTTTGGGATGTTGGTCGTCTCCTACAGGAAGTGCTTTGGGGTGTTACCTGCAAATAACGCTCAGTCTCTCTAGCTCTCTGTAGGACAGAGCTTTGGGTAAAAGCTTTGGGTAAAAGTTTCATTACCTTTTTTCTGCCTTCACATGTTTTTGCATGGAATAAGACCGATTAGGCTATACCTCTGATTTTGTGCCTTTCATTACCATTTCATGAATAAATCACTTTCTGCTCAATGGTTTCAGTATTATTATAAAAATAATGACAATACTCTTATTCATGGACACATTTCTGCTCTGCCTACAACTGTTAATGTGTATTGTGATACAGGAGTATACAAGCTGTCGATGAGAATTCTCTTACTTGAGAGAAAAAGCAGGCCGTTTACCCAAGGATCAGTTCTGTGAAGTAATGGCTGCTGATAAGACAGGTAGGAGTTTACAGGGATCCATGAAAGGAGCTCTGTTTCATAACACCACTCTAAGCATATCATACAAGTCTTACGTAAACCTCACTGACCGCAATACCAGCTCCACTCCTGACGCTTGACAAAACAGATCTGCTGCTGGCTGTAATTTAAATCCTCTTTATAACTGTATGTGAACGGTGCTATCCAACACCTCTTTCTCAGAGACATGCGCACAGATACCAGGGTGCAACCACAAGATTCACTGATCCAGGATCAGCGCTGTTTCACGCCACCACTGGTCCAAACATGTGTGCAGCTAGAAGCTGTCACAGCCTGCCTCTGTGAATGTGTCATCATGAAGTTCTGTCCAACCATAGCAACAACCGTCATTTTAAATAGCCTTTCATGTCACCCCACCCATGTCTACTGAATAGGTATAACCATCATCCTCCTGTTTTCTAGCCAGTGAAATGACCCCCGACTCCAAGCTTCATCTCAGCGCACTGTCCCTGCGGGCAGGAAAAGTTCTAAGTATATAACAAAGGCAACTATTACATGTCAAGGATACCCCAGTGTTATTCAACTTCAATTTGCTCAGCGTCTTTCTTTTTTTGCCTTAGATTCTTTTCCAAGATAAGCAGTTACTCACTAAAATATCTCACAGAAGCACAAGAGCAAAAACTACTCAAACTGCGATATATGATAATCTTACAGGAAATGCCATTAAATGAGGCCATTAAAAGATGATATACCACCATAATGCTTCATTACAGCTGACATAAACATTAATAAACATTCTAGAGAAGCCTATCATGATACTATAAGCAGTCGGTCAGCTGTCATAAACTCTCAAAAACATATTCTACCAATTGCTGTGCTGAAGGTTTTCTGCAAAGGTGCTGTGTAATCAGGTAATGGCTACATACATTATCTGTTTAGAAAATATATCTACTTTGGAAAGTAAACTGTGGACAGCGACTGTGTTGCCCTTGTATATACTCAAGGTCTCTCAGGCTGGCTTATTTTTTTCCATGAAAACAAAGCTCCTGGTTCATTTAAGAATACAAGGAAATGGCAAGTACTTTCTGCATTTTATGATGTGTCCAATATCCCGCCTGATGCAGCACATGACAACAATGGGACTCAGCCATGGAAAACAATCCTTCATTTGCACAGACAGACAGCCTTCCCACATGCAACCACAACTCTGCCGAAGTGAATTCCAACAAACAAGATACTCAGGCCTCACAGTGATGAGCATAATACAAAATGCTATGTACTGTAATAAAATTAGCACACACGCACACACGCACGCACGCACGCACGCACGCACACGTTTGTTAAGTGAAATGACAAACACATAAAACCGCAACTCAACAGAAGTTCATTCCAACAAGATACTCAGTTCTCGGACTGACGAATGACAAACAGGCAAGGGGAGAACACTACCCGGGCTTACCCTTTATTCTGTTTTTCGGACTCAGACAGAAAGATATGCAAGGCAGATGCGCAGCTTGACGCAATATTATTTCTATTTATGAGATCATTCCGTGCCTCAGAGCTGAAACACTGTATCAGAGCTACCTTCATGGACCCGGAATTGGGTCTCGCATAAAATCAATTACCTCTCCCACCAGCATCGCGCGCCCGGCAAGGTCAATCACCGTGCTGAAATCACCTCGAGGATTACTGATGAATTATTACATTATTACCATACCGCAGGCCGCGGCGCTTCATTTATGACTCATGGATCTAAATTTGAATTAGGAGGCCTTTGGTTGCAGCTCGGCGCAAGGTGATAGGATAGCGTTGCACTGCCACCTTGAACGGAATGTCCCTGTTTTTCCACGTGACCCCTCCCCTCCCTGACCGCACACGCACGCACCCACGCACACACACACACACCACCCTCGCTGACACGGCCCCCACGTGGTCACACACCACCCCAAGATTAACGACCTCCATTTGCATCACACTCTGAAACATCACTGACACAAATGTGGGCTTAAGTCCTCGGGGAATCAGCAGCAGAACCTCTCAGCTCCCTGCTATTCAGAGCTCGAGGTCTCCTATTGGACGGGACGGTAATTATTCGACCCGGAGATCTCCCATTGGAGGGGATCACAATTATGCAGCCCGGCCATGGACATAAGACAGGTCCTTCTGAGCAGCGTGATGCTAAAGGTTATCAGCTCTGCCTATAAATATATATATATGATGATGCTATTTATAGAGCCACAACTAAGCGACACCTCACAAAGAAATTAATAAGTACTGATGGGATGAGCATGCACTTTGAACCCGTAACATGTCCAAATTACAACCTCTCCAACATCTCAGGCTGTTACAACAAATGAAGGTCAGTAAAATGGTGAACAATGCGTATCATTACCCAATTTGAATGTTCAGAACCTATTACACTGTATATTTGAGAGACGGGGCTGGCTACAGAACATGAGTATTACTCTGGCATTTGCGCAGTCCTGAACTCTGCAACAGCCTGCTTAAGGCAATGATATCCACAGTGAAACGCCTGCATTACAGATTCCTGCTCTTGCAGCCTTCAGGGGGGGTTTCTCTGCATCGAGGGATGCTAAAAACCCAGAGCACATTACTGTACATACCAACGCAGCTCTATAACCAGAGAGAAGATCTCCTTTAGAGTACACTGATGAGTCTGCTTGGACTGGGCCCGCTGCCTGGTCTGTATTTTGGGATCGGCTGTTGGGTTTTGATTAAAACCTTGCTGCTGTGATATCAATAAATTGTTTTAATTTCCACTTCCATCTTTCCCCGGCACACCACAGAAGTCAACAGGAGCCCCGTCAGAATATATCACCTCATAATGACATTCCCCTCTAATCTTTTTCGCATCGGATAGAACCGTTATATTTGGATAAGGCATTTATTATTTTACTTTGACAAATTCTTGGGCAACTGCGGGAAGAGAAGAGAAAAGGAAGGATTTAATCATCTCTGGGCTCGCTCTGCTTCAAAACAATATAGCTCTGCTAACAGAAATAAATCAGGACCAATGACACTGCAGGAAGATGCATCCGAGCCACACGTATGACTGATTTTGGTCTAAAAAAAATGCAGAAACGGTCAATTAACAATATTCATCTAGCATAACCATCTGAAAGGGAAGTGGGTGATATATGAGAGTGACTTCACCCTATGAGGTAAAACACTGGTTTTGACATTCGTATGGAGTTCTACTTACTGGCCAAACTGCTGGATATTTGATCTCAGCCTTCCTGCGCAATTCCTTCATTTTACAATACAGCTCAGAGGGGACGAGTTTATTCTTTGTGGTTTCTGTGTATATTTATGTCAGGCAATATATCAAACGTTTCTGTGGACTGCTCGATTGCTGTGGAGGAGGGAATTTTTTTTTTTTTTTTTGCTTGTGGTCTGCATCCTGCATATGTACAGACCACTGACAGAACAGTTTCGGACACAATGTGGTGTAGTGGAATGGAGCAGGGCTCGTGACCCGAAAGGTTGCTGGTTCAACTCCCCACTGAGGCACTGCTGCTGTACCCTTGGGCAGGGTACTTAACCCAGAATTGCCTCAGTAAATATCCAGCTGTAATGGATAAAACTGTAACCTATGTAGGTTGCTCTGGATAAGTAGAAATGTCTAATATTTCTATGTCTGCAAAATGGCAATAATGCAATGCAATGCAACAGTCCGGGGAACCACAGATGCGCACAACAGTAGATGGAGGCAAAATTCTCCTGCTCCAGAGTGACTGCCTCTGGCTTTAAATGGCCAAGCCTGCCGATGGGCCTCTGTCCCAATGCAAAGCGCCACATTAAGAGGATACGCTGCCCCACATAACCATACAGCAGTGTGCCAAGACGCAGGGTTAAACAGCAAGCCCCATCAATCTTTCATGGAGGGTAAAACATTATTAAATGTGCTGGAATGCACTTCCTGGCTCTGTGTGTATGTTTTTTTTTTTGGTTTCTTTTCTCTCACAGAAATGGGTCCCGTCGACACACTGGGGGCTGTCAGTCTTTATGAGCATCTGCCTCCCTCTCTCCATCGTACTCTCGACTCTCTGGGGCCGCTCGCAGTCTGACCCGCATGTCGAAACTCCGGGCTGCGGCCTCCTCTGGGGCTCGGAGAGACAGACAGCCGTTCGCCAGGACGAGCCGGAGATGCTTGGGGGCGCTCGGGAAGAAGGCCCGCTCGCAGGAAGCTGTCAGCAGCGCCGGCTCTCCCCGTGCCTCTTAGAAACGAGGAGCCGTCGCAGAGAGAGGAGCACGTGACTCGGCCAGCCGCGCCGCGGTCGGAGATCCGCCATGCTGAGAGACCCGAACGCGGAGCCCGCCACAGCGCGTGAATCCAGAGCAAAGACTGCCGTGGAGCGTGACCCAAACATGGAGTCCGCCCTCGTGCGTGACCCGGGAGCGAAGCCTGCACGCTGTGTGACCCGAGCTCGGAGCCTGAGCAGGCCTGTCGTGGGGCGGGGGGGCGGGGGCCGGCACTTTGGAGAGAGACGGCTGGTTATCACCGCATGCCTCCTTGCTCCCCCATCAGCAGATTCCAGCCATTAGCAGCTGTCAGCGGCAGGACGGTGCAGGACGGCGCAGGACGAACCCCTGACGAGGCTGGCATACCGGCTCTGTCATGTGCAGCTTTCAATTAGGAACAGAAACGGATAGTTTCTCCCGCTGGCATTTCTAACGACCCACCCCGACACTCTCAGCTGACCTCTAAAGCACAGAGACACATGACCCGACTGTAATGGCACCTTCTGCTTGCAACTGCTTATTGTGTAAATAATAATTAAAAGAAGACTTTCAGGCTCAAGCAAACACAACATGAACACAGATCCATTTTTTTGCAAGATGGAAACACATGGTTTAGTTATATTAAAGTTTATACCACATTATAAAGCTATACCACATTAAAATCTGCGATAAAGATTACAGCAGATCGTGCAAGTTTTTCTCAAAATCCATCCAGTTGGGCAGAGCAAAACAAACAGATCCCCCTTATTCATTGTATTACATTACTGTCATTTAGCAGACACTCTTACCTAGAGCAACTAACATAAGTTACAATTTTAACCATTTATACAGCTGGATATTTACTGAGGCAATTGTGGGATAAGTACCTTGTCCGAATGGTTCGGCAACAGTGCCAAAGCAAGGAGTCAAGCTAGCAACCTCTCGGTTACAAGCCCTGCTCCATTCCGCTAGCCACACTGCTGCCCAGCTTCATTGGCGTTCCGGATGGCCAGGGCTTCACCTCATTCCCATTTTCTGCGGATGTCAGATGCGTCGCTGGCAGAAATGCGACGCCGCACACTCGCCTGGCCTCCCGGCGGCCCCGAGCCTCACTCCCGCGCCGCCTTCCTGCGACCGACACGGGCAGATAAGCCGCGCCTTCCGATCGCCTGCTCAGACCTCAGCTGCGCATTATCTAAACCCCGTCGCTGCCGATACACATGCGTTTTATTTATTTATTTTTTAAATTTGCGTTTAAGGGAAAATCGTGAATGCCAGTGGGTGGACGTAGCCAGGTTTTCTGGTGACCTTTGCGGCCGGTATCTGCTCATTAGCAGCCTTTAGAAGCGCTCTCTATCGCTGCCTGGTAAGGGCCTGTCGCAGAAAGACGACGTGTTTGGTAAACTGCCTCCGAAAGGCGTCTCCCGCTCTGAAGAGACAGAGCGATCTTCATGCGAGGAGGCCAACAGCACTGCCTCAGCCGGGCTGCCTGATTAAAGAGCCCGACGGCTCTTTTATCTGGCTGAAAAGAGCATCGCCTATACGAAGGGCTTGATGGCGCTGCTTCACTGGTGGATTTCCCTAAACTTGCCGGCTACAAAGCTTGCCATCGTCATCCACAAGAGCACAGTAGCAGATCTTTGAGGGAAAAAAAAAAACAATCTTTGAAAAATCCACCTGCTCACACAATGTCATCAGTGCATCTTTTACAAAGATACAAGAGGCTCCTCCCCCCTTTTTACAACACACGCCGTTGACATTGTGTGAATGGCACGTGTCATAAAAAGCCTCCAGCGCTTTCACAACGCCAGTGAATGGCCCAAGTCGTGAAAAGGGGGCGGAGCCTCCTGTATCTTGTCGCCCCGGCACAGGGATCTTGCTTATCGGCTCCCTGCTGAGTTTCTCTCGCTTTAGGGACCGGCCGGAGCGCGCGTGTCAGGGTGTTTTACGAATCCCTATGCCACACTGCCGCTCAGCTCACCCGGGGCGGCCGAATCGAGACGCCGCCAGAATTAATCACCCTTCATAACGGAGGTGAGGTAGACGGCCTTTACTTCCGAAAACCTCCAGCGATGTATTTCCAGTCGAGACATTCATCCAGCCCTTCCACCTATACACCTTGCGTAACGGGCCTTCCTGTGACTTCTGCCCTGATAAGATGAAAACCACCGAGCACACAAATCCTCACTACTGTAGCATCACGGTCGCAGATGCCTTTATATCGTTCTGAGTGTGACAGGGCACTGGGGATTTAATGTCAGTGTTTTTCCTGCAATGTTATACAGCTGGCGGCAGTGCTGCACTTGAGAAACAGCCACCCGGGCCGGTAGAAGAGGGAAGAGGACACGAGAAGCGTTAGGAAAATTACATAATGCGCAAACAGAAGACGCCAGTGATGAAGTAATCGTGGCATTCTGGGATCCTGTGCTATTCTGCATTGCAGCAGACCCATGCACAGATCCGTGCTCCGAGTCGAAAGCTTAAAGCTGAATTACTTCATGAATTCCATTCCATCTCGTTCTTAGTATGGAACAGGATTGGTTGAAATTAAGTGGATCAACAGAACATGGAGATGGAAGTGGAGTAAGTGGGTTTAGATTTGTTTTATTTACACATCAAATTCTGCATGGTGGGCAATCGGATTCTTTTCACCAATACTCCTCTTCAGTTTCATTTGGTAAATTGTATGTTATTTACTAAAAGTGTTGTGAAAATTTTAAACAGTGGTTCTCCTGAGCAGTGTGTAATGTGTTTAATATCAGGTTCCTATTCGTTTTTTAATACTCTGAGGGCTTAACAAACATAAACTTCTAAAAAAAAAAAAAAAAAATTACCCATCAAGTAATTTAGCAGCAATGTTTTTATTTGACACAACCAGTTACTGCCAGCCACACAAACACTGAAACAGCGGCTTCCTTTCCCATATATAACTGTCAGTCTCCCACACACAAAATCGGATTTGGTTGATCATTCGGTTCTTTTTTTATTTGAAAATGTGTATGGATCTGCAGCTAATTTGGTCATCGCAATCTGTTTTACTATTTGATCAACAATGTGAATCCACAGGTGATTCGACTCAACTCAACGAGCCATTCCACGCCACCCACTGAATCAGTTGTCCTCTGGCGGAAGGGGGGGGGATTTATGAGGATGTATTATGGGGGGGAAACTCCTCAGGTTAACAATACCAGGGGCATATGCTAGAAAATGCCCTGTCCTTCAATGTATGAACTCAATGTGACATTTCACTGGCGTCAATGAATCCACACGTGACTAGGCAAGCAAGGGAAAGCTGGTTGGGGCAGAAAGTGTTTCATTTGTGCCGGCATCTGTGCTCAGACGTACTGGGCCAGAGAGGGAGAGTCAGCTGGAACAGAGAGTGTTCCATCTGGGCCAGAAACTGTACTGAGATGTTCATCACCAGGAAGAGCCTCTACCACAGGGCTGTTTACGTGCACCATGGCAACAGCAGAAACAGTGGCTTCAAACGTCTGGAAAAATAAACACCAGCGTTAGGACCTAACAACTAATTTTATTTTTACCAGTGTTAGTTCTGCTTGTTGGACACCCAGCTAGGAAGAGCTCATGCTTGACCTTCAGGAGATATTTCTGAATTTGCAACAGATTTTATTTTTTTGTGCCTAGAATCTTACCAGCTACAAGCATTTATATGTGTGTCAGACAGCAAGGTCTAAGCTGATAAAATCAAACAGATTTCCCATTTCCCAATCTGTTTGATTATACACACACACACACACACACACCTGAACGTACTCATCTATAATCCTAGGAGAAATAATGAATGTCAAACCATTTTAATAATCCTCAAAAATACTGCCCAATCCTCTTTCCTACCTGCGCGTTCCACAGTGCAATCCCACCTGGCCCACGGTACACAGGATATACAACTACTACTGTGTCTACTATAATAACAACAGTCTCCATGCTGCAGTACAGCGTGTTGGGGCGTGTCTGTTTGTCCGTTACCTGCTGTGCAGTACGAATGGGCAGTGCGGTGTGTGCTGAGCAGGACAAAGGGCACAGGGTTTGGCAGGGAGGTGAGTGCAGCCGGATCCTGGATCACCAGCCCCAGGGGTGTGTGTGTGTGTGTGTGTGTGTGTGTGTGTGTGTGTGTGTGTGTGTGTGTGTGTGTGTGTAGTGACTGTCACCTGCTCCTCACGATCCACCAAACTAATTCACTTCCCTTCAACCAAAGAAAGCAACGAGCACTCACAGGAAGGAAGCCAGCATTACAGAGGGCAAAAGAGCAAATGCCTGTGAAAGTGTCTATGATGTACATCAATCAATCAAGCGATCAATCAATCAATCAACCAATCAGCTTTTATTTGGTATAGTGCCCTTCACCACAGAGTGATTCACAGTGTACTACTTCCAGATAGAATAGAAACAACACACTAAAGCCCTGGTGTTGAGGGCCTACATGGCGTTTATCATTACCCTGTTGTTGAATATTATGTGCAACGGTATTATATTCTCATTATATTTCAGTTTTCCCTGCTGAACATGCAGTCATGAATGCCTTGCTGTGCAGGAAGCAGTGATGATGAAGCAGCAGCTAAGGCCTGTTCACATCCAGCACACCTCTCTCCCCCTCCCTGCCTCTCAGAGCTCTCCCAGCCTCCTGTTCCTTACAGTTATCTATAATTCAGGCCTGAATTATACCTGTTAGATTATTTAAACATGACACATTTCTCAAGAGGTATTCTCTGTGATCCAAAAATGTCACTTTGCTTCCTCTATGCACCAGATGACAGAGAGGCAGGACCCACCAGAGACAGAGGCATTCTGGGACAAATTCTAACCTCAACCGCAGCGATCTCCAGAGCGTAAAAATTCAAACCAGTAAAAATATGTGTGTGTGTATATGGACAGTCATATTCACTAAGCAATGCCATTTCAAGTAAATGAACTGGTACGCTCAACCATTTACCAAACTTTCAGTAAACCAGTGTCACTAACTCTGAGCTGAATATTCTTTATGCTCACTCTAAAAACTTTAAAGTGAAAATGTAATATGGTAATGGGGTTATTCATAAGAAGGGTGTCTTCTGATATGTAATCATTAGTTTAAGAAATGCTTTATGCAAGAAATGTTTTATATATAAAGTGCTATGCTTTTGACTCGAGTCTGATCACAGGTTGTGATCTTTAATTTTTTTTTTTTTTTACCAACACCCATTATGATTGGCTAAATCATTGCTTTTGTCAAACTGACAGAACTTGCACATGGGACCAAACAAATAAGCACCCAGATCAGAGCTGACAATTAACCCACATTTAACCCAGCAGGGCCACAGCAGTGATTACATTATTCTCAATTAGCAGATGCTCTTATCCAGAGTGACTTATACAGGTTACAGTGTCATCCATTTACACAGCTGGACACCCTTACTGAAGCAATTGTGGGTTAAGTACCTTGCCCAAGGGTACAAAAGCAGTGCCCCTGCAGGGAATCGAACCAGTAACCTTTCGGATATGACTCCTGCTCCTTCCCTCTACACCACACTGCTGCCCCAGTGATGGGACGTACAGTCGCAGTGCTCTGTCACTGGGTTCAGTGCTGACGCTCCCTCTGCCACGCTGAAACACCTCTCCCTGCCTCTCTGGCGCACCGCCTGACAGCCCGGGCAGCCTCCTGGCTGTCTGATCCTCCTCGGTATACCAGGGCTGCGCTGATCTCAGATCAGCTCTGTCTCCATACACTGTCTGCTTTTATACGTTCTTTTCAGCCACGCTGGAATGCGTCCAACAACAGACTTCAAAAAAAAAGAGAGAGAGAGAGAGAGAGAGAGAGAGAGAGAGAGAGAGAGAGGGAGAGAGAAAGGACTGTGGATGAAAGCCGGAGGTTAAAAATGCAGCATGTAAGGTTTGATCCGGCGCACGGAGAGGCCTCAGCGCGTGCGCTGCAACTGCCGATTCCCGCCTTTGCAGGCTAATCTCACATTTAGCACGCGTGTGTTCAGCAGGTTATGTAATAACGGGAACAGCGGTCAGGTCTGACTATTCTGGAGTCCCCCGGTTTCCACGGCGCTGCAATGCACAGCCCATCTGCACTCTGCATGCGCTGTTTTACGCACGGCGGCGCCATCGCTCAAGATGGAGTTCAGGCCCGTATTTCACGTCCTCCTCCTGCCAGCTGAACAACGAAACGCGTCCGCGATCCCAGTTTTCCTTCATCTGACCTACCACAGCGCAGCCCTTCAAAGGGCGTTTTGGGATGCCGCGCTGGAACATAAAACAGCTTCCCCGTTTGAGGAAAGGGACGTGTTTCGGAGGTTGGAGAGGAGATGCCGAAACGCCCAGGCGGGAGAGGAGCGGAGTGAATGGGCGGTTATTTTCAGCAGGGGCAGGGAGCAGCGGGGAGGAGCAGCGGCGCTGTGCCGAACACGGGAAGGAATCAGCCTCCGTTTGAGGAGTGGCGGCGGGCCGCTCTCCGACGCAGAGCCGACAGCGGG
Source organism: Megalops atlanticus (assembly GCA_019176425.1). Classification (NCBI taxonomy): domain Eukaryota; kingdom Metazoa; phylum Chordata; class Actinopteri; order Elopiformes; family Megalopidae; genus Megalops; species Megalops atlanticus. The sequence goes on from CM032898.1 coordinate 5,204,788, forward strand.
GGCCCTTGGCATGCAGCGGCCAGGCTGACAGCACCGGGCGCCCGACGCTGATCGTGCGCGACTAACAACCCCCGTGTTCTCTCTCTCTGTCTCTGTATGTTCTGTCTCTCTCTCTCTGCTTCTCTCTCTCTCTCTCTGCTCTGTCTCTAACTCTCTCTCTACTTCTTTCTCTCTCTCTGCCTATCTTCTCTCTCTCTCTTTCTCTCCTCTCTCTGCTTCTCTCTCCTCTCTCTCTGTTCTGTGTTCTCCCTCTCCCTCTCTCTCTCTCTGCGCCGCGGACCGCTCAGGTGAAACGGACTGACAGCAGCATGGGAGGGGAGAGTCAGAGCCCCCTCGCCCGTGACTCCCATCTGACTCGCTCACCATGCCCGGCAGATACCACAGCCACGGGCAGCACTTATTAAAGCAAGCACACAGAGAGGATGCTGGGAATTTAAAGAACACACACAAGATGTGCGCGTATGCATGCGAGAGAGGCTATGAATGTGTGTGTGTGTGTGTGTGTGTGTGTGTGTGTGTGTGTGTGTGAGCGCAAGGGAGCAAGAATGACAGAGCTGGATGGATGAAGACACACTATGTGTTAGGTGTGCGCATGAAAGAGTGTCTGTGTGTGTGCAAGACAGAGATGGAGACATGGAGAGACAGTTACTGTGTGTCTGCACACACTGTTTGTAACAGAGAAAGACCCTCTGCACAGCATTTCAAAGAGAAGCGTGGCAGTTTTAAATAGCATGATATTAAAATTCAAATGCCCCCATGCTGTCTGATACAAGGCTCTCCCTAACAGCCTGCAAACTTAACAAGCAAAAATTTAAAAAATCCTTTCAAAAAATGCATGCACTTGTCAAGTGGGTGTTATGAATGGTATGTACATCTGTAATGCCAGAATTATGGATTAGCTGAAAAAGACGGCTTGCTAAACTGACGTATCTGGCCATGACTTCAAATAAACCGATCTTACATTGAACAAGGGAGAACATATGGCGCTCTGAGATTCAGCACTAAGAAACTGTTGACAGGCTGTGATTAATAATACGCTGTTCTCCTCAACACATGTTCCTTACGTGATTGCTGTTTACGGGAGGAAACCAAGGTGTTTCCATGCTTCAGAGAAACAGCAGCACCTGCATGTGTGCAATCCTCCGATCAGTACTTTTCAATAGCTTTGTGGGATCTGGCCAGAAGAAGGATGATGATATTCACGTTACTCATGCAGCTCAGGTTAGTTCTGAATTGTTTGTTTTCACACATACAGTAATGTGGCATAGCTGTAGGAACTCATCGAGGAAGGCAAGAAACTCTAGCTGATTTACAAAGCTGTATACAGGGACAGTATGCAAATAGTTGACTTTGAAAATCAGTTTTCTGAAGCAAATATAGTAGTGAAAATATATAAGTAATAATAAATGACAGTTACAAATAATATAAAAGATAGTACGTAAAATAGTATTGGTTTGTTTCCCTGTGCCATTTCTCCTTCTAAATATGTTCCACTGCATACAGTGGAATTGTTTTCTGTGGAATGCATGAGACAGTCTGAGCTGACAGTGATTCTCAGAAATGGGTACAGTCAGCCCTTATGTTTGCGTCTGTGTCAACACAAGAACCGAAATTAGAAACTGCAGAACAACCATCTATTCTACTGAAGTGGATGGATACGCTGGGAAAAAGGAGGCCTAACCAGTCCTGGCACTCTCTGCTGAATGCCTCATTATGCTGTAAGAGAAATGCAATCAATAGCAGCGAACTGTGCATTAAGGCATGATAGGGAGAAACTGCCAGGTCTGTCTGACAGCAGCGATATCAGTCCTAGACACCGCAAGCTACAGAAATAAAATAAAGCGTTTGCCTGAGTTTTGAGGAGAATGCACTGTGACTAAAGAGGTGGAAAATGTAAAAATGTAGAATGAAATATCTTGTGACCGTAAATTTAGATGTAAAAATCACAGTTAAATGTGTGTACAGAATCAAACCCTCACTTTTCTCTAAAATCAACTTCAATCATGTTAAATGTAAGGGGAATTCTGATCACATCTGTATTTTGATGTGATTTATGATGTTCACAGATACATATGAAGTCATTCTTTGCGGCCCTGGTCCCAGTGACTTCACTGCATATGGATTGATGCAGTGACATCATCAGAAATGTAAATGTCATCACTTGAGGTCCAGCACACTCTCTTTGTTATACACACCCACATATATATCACAGATCATACCTAAGTATTGGTTGTGAAAGGTTCCCTTTCAATAAAAGGGATTTAGTCATATTCCTGACAAGAAGTTGGCCTACATTTCCAATACATAAGCAAGCATTATGTTCAGTATCATGGATAAAAGAATAACTAAAGCAAAACATACACCCTCCACCCAACAAACACAAAGTGGATTTGTGTGTGAAGGCGTGTCTTAAAAAAGGGGTTCACCTCCTCTCACAAACACACTTTGTGAGACATTACAATGTCAGCCAGCTCAAATTGCCTTTGAAAAGGGAAATCCAAACACAGCCCTGCCCTTGTCTTTACAGTGTAGGTCATTCACACACAGAAGATGCCTGAGAGCTGGAACTGGGAGGGGACATCCCCTTTCATGCATCCTCCTCATGAAGGAGCCAACTTCTACATCTCCACGACACCTGTCACCATCACCGTTTCATTCCAATACATTAAATTATTGGCATTTAGCAGACACTCTTATCCAGAGCGACTTACATAGGTGCATTGTAATATGTCATCCATTCATACAGCTGGATATTTTCTGAGGCAATACTGGGTTAAGTACCTTGCCCAAGGGTACAACAGCAGTGCCCTAGTGGGGAGCTGAACCAGCAACTGGCAAACTTCCTATTCTGAACAACTTGCATTTCTTACTTCAAGTAAAAAAATGCTTCTACATAATAAAGGAAGTAAAATGAACTGTGGCTGCGCACCATTACTATAAATCTAGCATGCATGTTGTTCAGAATATGCATAAAAAACTCAAGCTTCCAAAGCCCAGGCAGAATATTCTACTGATTCCACAGGCAGAATAGGATAAAATTACCTTCGGTCTATACTTGACAACAGCTCCGCAAGGTCACGTCCTGTACTTTGAAGAGCTTATCTTCAGAATTAACCAATGAATGGATAATTAGGACTGAAAGTGATCTGAAGTGAAACACCGAGTCTGAATAAAACGCACCACCTCCTTCAACCCCTACAGCAGCTGAAAGCCTGTAGGCCTCTTTCACCCCTTTGCGAAGCTGTTACCAAGGTAACGAACCCCCGTGCTCTGCCCCGAAGAGAAGATTTGAAAAACCTGTCCTCAACATCATAGGTGGCGTAAGAATCAAAGGTGACACTATGCCGTAAAAGGACAGAGAGCTTCAGTCAAGCTCGGTAAAGAACCCAGCCTCTCCCAGAGTATCCTTCAGGCCAGGAGAGGCCATGCTGGACAAGACAAAAATTTATATGAAAAAGCATATTCATATTTGACTGCCTGACTGCCAGGCTTTATATTCATGTATCTGTGATCACAATTCTAAATCTCCTTGTCACCACATTTCAGACTGAATGAGCTTAAGTCTTCCTATTCATACGTACCTGTTCATAATTTGGAAACATTCAGGCATTATGTAAGTGCCACGCGATTGCTTTGACCAGCCTGTGGTAAATGTATCCACTTTGTGTTTTTGTGTGGTGCACTCATCGTTATACAGGGCCAGCATTTCCTAATGCACCGCTTTGTTAAAAGGAGCACATTAAGCCATTTGGGTCCATCCCCCCTCTAAGCCGACCGTTATTCCAATGCAATTTCCCATTTGCTGGAACTTCCCTTATAATCTGACTGACTGTTATTTTTGTATGTAATCCTGCCTTTCTTTTCTGTTTAAGCCAAATGTGATGCTCAGTGAATAACACATTTTTATTGCACTGAACGTCCTCATAATAGAGGAAAATAAGTGTCTTACTAAAGCAAATATTTGAATAATCCCTCCATAATTACCCAAGCTGGCATTGAAGCCTGATACATTTTATTTAATCAGAGACTGGATGCTTCTTAGCAGACAGCATTTTATGCATAATTTACAACACAAACTGCACAGTGGCAGAATTAGCCAGTTACGACCCAGTGTAAGAGGTTGCCAAAACCCATTGCACTTAAAGGGAAAGAAATCTATGGCATTGTAACACAGGCACCAAAGTGGAAATAAAGTCTCTACCAGAGAGTGAACCAGCCATCCAACACAAACCTCTGTGTGTTTTCACAGTAAAATGAAAATATACATTAGGCTTTTTATCAGCTTAAATCTTGGTGTGAGAATTGGGAGCATAAAACCCTAGTGGAATCAGCTGAGTACACTGTTTGTGGACTTTCAGTGGAAAATGCAGCAGGCTAAAGCTAATAGCTACCCCCCCCCTTCCCCCAACCTATCAAAATCTAGCTAAACAAATTTAGCTGAATGAAGCTAAATTAAAGCTATGGAAAACACATGTACAACACATTATGAAAAATGTAGCCTATTAATTTTAAGATGCTTAAAGAAAAGAGAAATTTGAAGTGTTCATGTCACAGAATGGACAAATGACAATATAAATGACCTATAAAGGCCTTTTTGAATAGAACTGCTTTCACTTTCTAGTAAGTTCAATAAAATACATTGGTTCATGTCAGCTGAACTACTTCCCTCTTATCCAAATATACAAAGTCACACCCATAATGAGGGAAACATGATAAACTATGTTACCACTGCATGGTGACTGGGTATGGTAGAGCAGAGTTGTGCTATTATACCTTCATTGCACCAATATCACATTATAGGATCCTCCTCTCCAGCCACCACGGCCTTCTGCAGATACACTGTCTTCTCCACAGCAACAGTAAGCCCAGTAATAGTGAAGACACTACCTACTACCAGCTCGGCTTCCTTCTGCGGTCGACCCCAGAGCTGACAGATTATCACTGCATACTATGACAAGCCAACACATCTGATTTATTTTACATATGAAAGCAGACTCCATCTCAATGGAAATGATACAGTTTCAAATATCATGGACTTACGACACTGTTGACTATACGCCAAACCCTGGTCAACTTTTTATGAAATAGAGTGTATTTCAGCAAATTCTAATTAAAAAATATGAACAGACACACAGTCGTGTAAAGGATATTTGCTGGCAGGGCTAGTGAAAGACAACCCCCTGGTACTGTTTTGGAAAAGTGAAAAAAAAACAAAAAAAACCTTTGAGTATTACAAGGGAAAGGTAGACAGCAGTATGGCATAATGGTAAGGAGCGGGGCATTGTAACCAAAAGGTTGCTGGTTTGATTCCCTGCTGGGGCAGTGCTGCTGTACCCTTGGGCAAGGTACTTAACCCAGAACTGCTTCCGTAAATATCCAGCTGTATAAATGGATAACGTGTAAAAATTGTAATCTATGTAAGTTGCTCTGGATAAGAGCATCTGCTAAATGACATTAATGTAATGTAAAGGTATTAAAAGCTGGCTACGCAGAGGGGCCTTGGCAAATTAAAATACACTGACCAGGCTACCTGGTGCCACTGATGCGCTTTATTCCTGTCTGTGCCATTTGCCACATTTTGAGCGGGAACATAAAATACAGAAGCCTGACTTATCATTCATATGCAGCTTCCTGCACATCGCAGCTATGTAGGTTTGCTTATTTTAGTAACACTTTTAACATAATTTGTTAATAACTGGCTAGATGCACAGGTCACCAAACCTAATTTAGTCTGAAATATTGTATGAGAAATGGTCATTCTTGTGTGACCACGGGCTAAATATGGTCTATGAACAGCAAGTTATCATTACGGTCTCATCCTGATACCACCACTTCACGTGTGACAAGCCCCTGTGAGCTCTGTCAATTAAACGTGACAACGCCAGGTGACGAGGTGGAAAGTCTGGGTGATGAATTAGCAGCGTCACTGTCACTTACTCTGCTCAATTTGTGAAAAGATACAAACCCACAAACCGCAGAGGTGGGGGTGAGGCCTAGCTGCTCGTTAGCATTCAAACGAATGACACTTTTTTTTGTTTTTGTTTCTTTTTTGGAGGAATTTTTTTAATGAGACGTCTGAAATCTTCCTGTCAGAGAACAGCTCTGAATCGCACCCACCCTGCCTGACACAGACAGACGGGTACTGTGAGGCGTGAAGGGCTTTCAGTTAGCATCTTGCTAAGGACAGGGATCCCTGTAATTTAAAATCCTGGGCCATGCCCAATCTGACATGAAGGTCTGCACTCTACATCCCAAACAAGTGCCCGAGCAGTGCTATACCAGCCCGTATTTCACTCTAACAAATATCTTGTGACCATTTAAGGTGTGTTACAACAGACTAACAGCTTGTGGTGCTAGTGCTAAGCTATAAGTGGCCAGCTAAAGTACTGTACCTTAAGCTTTGGTGAGCTACTTCCTAAGACCAACAAGGTGTTATTATAACTGAAGTATCTGTATTACACCCTAGGAGACAAAAAAAGAAAAAGATGCTGAAATTTCCCAGCAAGCACACAGTTTTTTTTTTTCTTTTTCATTGCTCTGACCACAGCCTCTGATCTGCAGGCGCAGACATTAAAAGAAAAGCTTTCCCTCACTCCCATCCAGCACCACTGGCTGCAGCTTAGAGTAAAAGCTCTCCACCACCTAACCAATACAGCGTGCCAGAGAGGCAGGGTCTTTCTAACCAGGACAGCTGGAGGACCGCTGGTGCCAGCACATTTCCCCCAACCTCCACCACCACCACCCTGCCCCTGCAAGCGTGTTATTCATTAAAAGTTCTGAATTTCAATTTAATATGCACTATCTTTTGATCCCACACTTGCCTCTCCCCCACTCCACCCCCACACATACTGTAATAAAGGCCGCATGAGGGAACCTATTCTCAGAGTTAATTATGACATATGCTGGATTTCCCCCAGAATAATATCCTTCAGGCTGGCTCATTTAATCTGCAATACACAAGGCTCTCAATTAAGTTCAGCTTCAGGTCAAAACCGCTCGCATGGATATACCTATGGATTTAGATGTACTCCTTTGCTGTACATCCCTGACAGTGTTATGACACATGCGAGTTTTTTCTTTCCCCGATCCACCAATAAATTCCTCTTTTTTTATCAACAGCAACATCCTGAGTGAAATATCTGACCTGAATGAGATAAAGCCAAACCAGCTGTTTTGGCGGCTTTCATCTGCTGGGAGCTGAAAGGGGTTTTTTGTGCATCGTGAATCTGCCAAGAGGAGATGAGCAGTCACATGTCACAATAAAGGCGGCCTATCTAGGTCACAGCGTCGTTCCCTCTCCACGCCGGAGCGATTCCTCTCCCATCCAGCCGACGGCAGCCGCAACAGAGCGCTAACGCTACCGCTGCGCTACGCCACGCTCGGCTACGTCAAAGCCAACTCCCCCCCCCTTCACCTCATCCCCGAGAGGCAGCAGCGGCCGGCGGCTCAGACCGGCCAAATTAACAGTGACAGGCGGTCGGCACCGAAGGGCTACCTGGACCCACCTCTCTGAATCACATGCATCATTCATAATAATAATAACCAAAGACCTTTTTTTTTAACTCCTCTCCAAGTTGCAGGGGGAGCGTTGAAAATAAAAGGAATAATCACATGTTCCAGACGGTCTCAGACGGTTTTGCTCCCAGGGAACACTGAGTCAGTCCCATGGGCAGTCACATGCTATGACCTATGAATGAACGTTGTGTCTATTTTTCAAGAGCCGGGACCCAAAAAACCTGTGCCACACCCATGCTTTTAAAAAGCTGGCATGCCTGCCCCATCTACGCTCATCGAGAGAACTGCCTACACGATGCATTAAAATGTATGATGACATAAAGTAAATGCTGTAATGATGTGCCCACTCTGTTAAAAATGTCATGTGATGACAACAGAAACCTGCCTACTTTCACTCAACAGCATTTAACTCCCAGTCCTCAGCTGCTTCTTAAGACAAAATTCAAGTTGACCAATGCCAAAAAGACAAAAAGAGAAATGCACTTATGTGCATATGAGTGACTATAGGTGGATATTGCCATTTCCTGTCTTTATCAAATCAGGCAATTTATAGGCACAGCAAGCAGTCATGTCAGACCCAGCAGTGGAAAGGTAAGCAGACACATTACAATCACACTCTCTGGACCAAAGCACCCATGGCTGACAGGTATTTTATACACCAAGCGGCCGTCCAAAACATGACTGTTTATCTTAATCAACCAGGAGCTCAGGATCATGGAATTATTTGTTGGTATACCTCCAGGTACCCACAATGCACTGCTCTGCTGTACACCAGCATTCCATTGTGCAGTCATTGTAGCTGTTCTAAACCTCCTCTATTGTCAGATTGAATTTCTTCATTTAGTTCCTTTAGTTCTGGCTGTATCCAACTGACTGTAATACTTTAACTACTAGTGGTCCACCAGTAATCTGAAGTGTGCAAATGAGAGTTTAACCATAATTGGCTGTGTAATTCTAATCAGTTAATTTGCCTCAGTTAGGGATTTCCAACTTAATTCTGGAAGTTGAAAACCATTTAATACAGATTACTACACATTTCATTCCCAGGTTCACACTGCATTACCGGGTAATCGTATTTACTGAGGACCATTTTCCTCATACCTTCACATTCAAAACAGAACATTCAAGACGTACCGACAAACCACTAAAATGAATACCAAAATATATGAAGTCATATAAACTTCTAAAGACAAAAAAACTAAAGAAAAACAGATGGGAAAGCCATTTGAGAAATACGGTATGGCCTTCTGTAAACTCTGCAAATGAGTTTAAACTAAGAGGTTTGTGCTTTGTCATTTCTGTGACACTCCATCTCTCAGTCACTCCTCCTCCTCCTCTCTCCCTTTATTGTGGATGTGGATTCATCTCTCCTCGTCATCTGGAGCCTCCTGGAGGGTCCGCCTCCAGTCTGAAGGTTCTCGTGTCATACTTTTTGCACGGGGGGGGGGCTCAGGCTGTACCTGGGCTGAGAGACCCCCCCCCCAGCCAGCGGGTAACAACAGGCTCATGCAGAGATAAGAATCCAATCCCTCTATTTTTAGAAGCTCCTCGCCTTTCCATTTGGGAGGTAAATACATTTCACGATTCACCAGTCAAAGTGGCACTAGGCCAAACAGTGGGATCTCCTGCATTTTTAACGGGGGAGGCAAAGAGGAAGCAGTTAAGTGCCTTTCACACCTGGCTGAGTGAGTTGGGCACGCCGCGGTCCCACACACGGCCAGGTAATGCAGAAGTGCAAGTAGACTACACTCCCACACCCAAACACCGTGGTACTCAGACCATCGCCACACTTTACGTTTCAAGATATTTCTTCTGAGAGAGACTGCAGCACAGTCAAAACCGATGACTGATATATGTTTTACAGAAAAACAAAACTGTTTCAAGCAGTACATTTTCCTTCTCAGTTAGAGATGTTTCATTTCCCATTTTAAATGTGTATCACACTGTTTTGTGTGGTATATCCAACAAGAGGTAAAAATGCTTGGTTATAATATGCCTGCTCTCATGTGTTTCGTACGGTTATGTACAGTTTACTATCTCCATTCTCCATTGTTTTTCCTGCCTCACTGTCTGGGTTAGTTCGCTGATATCACAGAATGGGACTGAATACCCCATTCTAAACAACTCTGAATAATCTCTTACTATAAATAATAGGGTATTTCCTTGAGTGATGGTATTTTTAGCAGATTTAGTGGAAATTGCAAAATGTTCCTTTCAGAATGGGAGGGGTGCAATGGTCGACTGTCCCATGGGGTGTAAAGTGCTCTGGCTTCACACAAATAGTTCTTGGCAAGTGATGGTATCTCTCTGTAAAATGACTGCAAACCTTATATTAGGCTACTCTACTGCTCTATCTGCCTGACAAACCCCTGATTACATAAGAGAAAAGGCTAATCTTCTCGAATATTCATGAGAAGTCAGACTGGAAAACACCACTTGACAAAAAAAAAAACATAACACGCGAAGCGAATTTATTTATGAGAGAAACATTTGCGCGTCCCTTGCATAAGCACGCATCACGAGTGCCGCAAACTGAAATGAGCACGGCCCCCGGAGAACGAATGAGGGACAGAGACATTAGAGGAGAAATTTGTTTATCCTGTCTTTCGACCTTCTCAAAGCTCGTTTAGAGCGGCACGGCACATTGCAGTGATAAGCTGCTGGTATTGATTCTCTATAATAGTTCCAACAAAAGCCAGTTGTACTGCTCTTTCATGGCTAATGGGGGGAGCCGCAGGGAAATGAGGGCTGCCTCGCTATAAACTATCCGATATTGACAGGAAGAGCTCCGGGGGGCGAGGACGAGGTCAGGACGGTAACCGCCGGTTACGTGCCGTAAATCTCCGCGCGCGAAAACGAAAGCCGCCGGGCGACGGCGGATTCGGTGCGTCGTCGATCGCGGTAGAATATCTCGGTTGACCCCCGCTCGCCGGGTGGGAGGTACGGGTATCCAATGCCTTTCACCTCCACGGCCGCGCTGCAAAGTCAGAGAGAACCGGCGAGCGCCGACCGATCCCTGCAACACGAGTCACCGTAACCCACCTCAGAGGGACAAGAAGAACCGAAAATAACCCATTCCATCCCCTGCAATTAACACGCTATTGTTATCACTGGCGCTAAACAGAGAGGAGAGACCCCTGAAGCACGAAAAACATCATTTACAATGTGTTCCTAGAATTAGTAAATATGTGGTGCTTCTGTCTAGATCTTTATTTTATCTTCAGATTACCATGTTCATGATATAACCTGAGCTTCCATGGAGCCTGAAGCAGTATATTAAAGATACAGCAGTATAATGCAGGAAATAATTCTGTTATTATAACTATGATGCTAAACTACTCTAATTCCTGGTTTTGAGTTAAAAACACTTCAAGCTTTATTGTGGCCTCTGTCTGACACAGTCTGGATATCCACTAATATTATGTAAGTGTATAAGTGTCAATTATGTGTAATTGTTCACTGTGGTTTATTTGCCATCTAGCACAGATGCTTTTAAAATAATCCAACATATTGATGTAATTTTAATGTAGGGAAATTATGTCTTCTTGACTCATCACATTTGGCACGGAATGAGACAAAAACCGTTGTTTTCAATGACAACAACCCTGACAATAACGGCATCAACAAAATGACAATAAACACATCATTAAGAAAAGCTATTTTAATTATTGGTTTTGTGTTCATCTGCTTCAGTTATGGTTTTAAATTTGGGTTAATACCAACAGATGAAAGGAAACATGAGCTTTTGTCTTCTGACCCACAAGCACTGCTTTCCTGGCATTGTTAGGTTTGCCTATAGAATACACAGATGGTATCAAACAAGGACACTGATAATCAAAGCCATGAGTAATAAATCTAAAGCATATTTAGGCTGATGATGTTAAACGTTTAGACAGAAGTGAACTACTGAAAGCACTAATGACAGCCATAAAAAACAGACTGTCCATTTCACTCTGTCCTCTTTGTAATCCTGCCTAATCCTTCCATTGAGGAGTAATGAACTAACAAAGGCCCCAATCTCATTTTAATGTAATCTGCCCCCTAAAGTGGACAAAGCTCGACCTGCAAATTAGAAATACACTGAGCAATTTCCTTTTTTTTTTAATCAACAGCATAAATATTCTTCACAAGACAAATAACAGTGCAGCGATTCTCCACTTCAATAGAATTTTGTGTCACCGTTTTTAATAATATGCATTAAATGCCACAATTTCCTTTTTTTGTGGATAAACGTGGAAGAGCGGGGAACGCTTAGTGTATCACCTCGATGTGTTGTAATCACGCTCTTATTCAGAGACGCTGCCCCCGATGCACTCTACGGAAAATAATTTGCATTGTCTGGAAACGGCACCATTTCACTCCAGTGTAAATGTCAACTCTAATTACATTGAGGTTTATTCAACCTGTAACAGACAGCGGGTAACTGAAAACTAGAGGCGGCCATATTGTCTATTGTGCCTTGGCTTTTCAGGGTCTAGCTGGCCGTATGTCTTGGTGTAGATAGTTTTAGTTTCAATGCACTATCCTGATACAATCAGGATAGTCAACAACCTGACTTTCAGGGGGTCCTGTCTATCAGTGAGAGACAAGCAGCGGTGGAAAAGGTATCATGTTACCTACAGTTTGTGTGGGAGATACAAATAAAATGAATGAAATGAATGAATGAAATAAAAATAAATGGTGATGTCACCACTACAGTCAGCCAATCAGAGCCAGTTTGGCCTCCTGCATCTGAACCTGAATGTGGATCTTTTGTGATGATGGACGGAATAGCTGCAGCTAAATGAAATACTAAACCAGGACCAGGACAACCTTGTCACATTTATCACTCTGCCCTTCTGAGCCAGGGATAATCTATGGCTTATTGATGCTCATCTTATGTGAAATCCAATAACTGTGTACCTAACTGTGGAAAAATTATGATTTGATGTGTGTCATGATAAACTGATCCGTACATATCCAATGGTCGTGTGTAATCAGAGGCCAAATTCATCATTCTGAAATCAGATGTCCAAGATACAGCATTTCCCTGCTGTGTTCCCACAGAGAGAGAGCATGATGATAAAAACAGGAAGTGAAGTAAACAGACCAGGACACTGGAACTCCTCAGCCAATCGAAGATAAAGATGCGAGAATATAAATCAGATAACTAATTTGCCTCTTGGAAGAAAAAATTACTCTGTTTGCCGAATCACCCAATCAGCACTGCATTAATTAATGACTGATTAATGAAATAGGAACCACAATGAGTGGAAATTGGAAACACAACCTCCAACTTTGATGCATTTTCTGAATGAACATTACTGGAACGTGCGAAAACAGACAACACACATCAGACACGGCAAATGTGTGTGCTAGGACAAACAGGCAAGTAACACAACAAGATCCCGGTCTGAATATATACACCTGACAGTCAGGTGCCATTTTTTTTTCCCAGCACTGCTCAGTAGATACAGAAAAGGTTGCCTAGCAACCATATCTCTGGGAAGAGGCAGCAGCCATTTTTCATTTCCCAGTTTGGATTTAAAATGTAAAACTATGTGTAAATAAAAATACAATTAGCCGTATTCACACCCGCAAGGGGAAATGATGGTATCATTATCAGCCATTCATATTATTTTATCCAATGTTACCAACATCAACATTTAGCCCGGAGATAACAGCAAATAATTCAGTGAAAATGCCATAGGCACAATCAATTATCATTATTTAATCATGATACCTATACTTACATCTGCTCAACTTCAGTGTAAAGAAAAATTTCTTTTCCTTTCCAATTACAAATTACATTTATTATATGTAGTTGCACTAAAAAGTGGTGCATGCACAGCATTTGAATATCCATCATGTGTCTGTGGACATTAATTAATGAACCCAGTTTGTGGATGCTTACGAGCGAACACATCCATCAAAGAACTGTAGTGGCAGCTTGGGGGCACGCACATATATTTTACCAATAACCACTCGTAAATGTTTAACATGAATTACATGACTCAAAATGACACGTAGCGGTCGAGACTGATGGGCGTGAAGGGAAAATGATCATTGGGTCCTTTCAGTCAGAGTAATTACGCTGTCAGAGGGCCGTCACCCGCCTTCAGCGGGGACTTGCAGGACCTGTAAATCTCCCCCTCCATTTCCACTTTCCCCTGGCGTGTCACTCACACGCTCACCCGGGTTCACCTTAAGAGAGGGAATTACGGGGTTAAGAGCGCTGATGACCTCTGTCTATCGGCTGGGGGGTCGTTAGACTCATCGACCCCCAGAGACCGGGCGGATTAATCCAATCAGGAGGTCAGAGATGCGGTGGGATGCTTCGAAGGAGAAGTGCCGCGGCAGACCCAGGTGTTGATGGGAGATCAGGGTAGCGGGGGCTGGAGGCTCCGTCAGTGCAGGGAGAGGCAGGCACGTTCTCGGCCTCCTCTCCTACCCATCAGTGACGCACACACAGATGCTGCCTGCTCTGGGTCTGACCCAGGTGGCAGTGTAGCATAGTGGTTAAGCAGCGGGACTCGTAACCGAAAGGTTGCCGGTTCGATTCCTAATGGAAGCACTGCTGTTGAACCTTTGGGCAAGGTACTTAACCCACAATAGCCTCAGTAAATATCCAGCTGTATAAATGAATAACATTGTAAAAAATTCTGACGAAAGTTGCTCTGGATAAGAGCGTCTGCTAAATGCCTATAATGTAATGTAATGAGCCACCCCGGTCTCTTTGCCAATGTTCCTCCCTAATCCTGTGACCACGCAAATGACATATGTCTGAAACAACTGACCCGATGCTTAATTACGAACCCCCCAAAACTTGCTGGGATTACGAAATTTTCCACAAAGCAAACAAATTACATCATGAGCTTAATCCACTTTGTAACTACTTTAGCGTGCAATATATATTCATGGATAAAACTTAAACTGAAACCAAACCAAATCTAAAAAACAAAAACAAAAAGAAAATTCTGTCCTCAGCTGCTCCATTTTAAACTGACTCACATAAAAGAAATACATTTTATAAAAGTCATCACATTCATCATGTGTATCTTAAAACCACGTTAAAACAACAGGTTTATTTAAAGACATTGCTCTGACAAACAGACAGCAGTGACGGCAAAGGTCAGAGAAGAGAAAGGCTGTCTTGCATTTGAAGGGTCGATACTACACTCTTTAAGAATGTTGAGGTTTACGCATCCTAAAACGACACACCATGAGGTTAGCAAAAGAGGGGGGGATGGTGCTCTTGTGTGTGGATGATTCTAGCACTGGCCTTTCAGAGCCTCTCCACTGAGAACTAATAGAGGAGTGGGACAGTTTCTGAGGTCATGAGAAGATGAACTGTGCCCCCCCCCTTGCTAAATAAACCATACACAGATGTCTGCAGTTGTCCAGGCCCTCTCCAGCAAGGTCTCCCAGTTTCTATTTATGGAGCACAGCTAATAACTCTTCAAATCCCTGCGTGGCTGGACTCAGCCGACCGGGAGTCCCCTTGCTTCATCAAATAAGGGCGTTCTGCAGCACATTCTTAAAATCCCTTTACATTTAGATGTGGTTAACAAATCGTGTCAACTCTCAGCGACTTGGAAGCCATGAAAGTGTGCGGCAGGCATCAAAGCAAAAAAAGGAAAAAAAAGACTAAAAAATGATCAAAAAAGGTTACGCAAGCGTTTAGGGAAGGAGAGCTCATCGGTGCACAGATATCACTCATCATT
Organism: Megalops atlanticus; assembly: GCA_019176425.1. Lineage (NCBI taxonomy): Eukaryota > Metazoa > Chordata > Actinopteri > Elopiformes > Megalopidae > Megalops > Megalops atlanticus. Next base: position 5,220,006 of record CM032898.1, read on the forward strand.
CAGTCTTTTCATCACAGCTCTCTAAATGTCACTTAGAATGAGTGAATATAGAAGCGCTCGTCTGCTACAGTTTCAGAGATGATTCACGCCATATGCGGGGAATGAAAGCGAATGACTAACAGCAAGATGCCGTGGAGATATCTGGTCAAGAACAATCGTTCAACAAGCTTTGGTCAGATTCCCCAAAACCTCACCACTCGGCACTGTCAAACCACAATTAGAGCTAAACTGCACCAATAAATATCTAGTTTACTTCTGCCCAAACATTCTTTTGAGAGCTCAGTCATCTACACATTAAATCATCAGCAACTGAGAAGCAAAATTCACTTCCAGTTCCTGTGTACTATGATATCGCCAACATTTCTAATGTCTTTCTGAAGCCAAACACGCTGGAGTACACATCTGCAATACATTAAAATCATACGGACTGTATCCAAGGCAGAGGCAACAATCATTGCAAATCCTGCAGTTTCACGCACAAAAACATTTATCTTGTGTTCCCACAGCAACCTTATGGTACACAAGATCTGCTAACATATTGTGCTATTCCCATATCAAATATCAAATGCTTTGGAGCACTGTGTACTCAAACTTAAGTTTTTAATAAAGGCTGTGCTCTAATCGAGTGCATTACTGCATGGCACAGTATACAGTCTGCACAGTACTGTCATGGACTATGTGAAAATTACACAAAACAACCCTGTCTTAGCTGTGCAGAACATTCCCACTATGGTATAATGCGAGAAACAGCTTACACCAGGTGTTATTAACAGTTGGGAAATGAGGGAAAACAAGTTCTGTTTTCTCCGAGTAGGGTGAGGGGAATAAGCTCACCCCCCTGACACACACACACACACACACGCACACGCACACGCACGCACGCACGCACACGCACACACAAAAGCAAACATCAAAGGGGAGAGGGCCCCCGTGTGACTCACAGTTTCCAAGAAACATCCATCCAGACCCACGTAGTTCAGAAACACACACCATTTCTCTTCCCATTCAAAAGTGTCCTTGACAGGCAGCTTCACCCTGCACTCAGTTTAAAATCTCCCATTACGCACAGCACCTTGTTTCGCTAGTATATGACTTCCTCTACGACTTCTGTGACACTCCACCACTGAGAGATATGCACACGGAGCCCCCAGCTCACTTTTGGTGAGTTGCCAGGTGACGGGTGAGAGGAATATCCTGTTCCAACTTCGCCGCTAACCTTAAGTCTGTGTGAGCGTGAGTGTGTGCGAGTTGCGGGGGTCCCTTAAATCTTAAAAGCAATTACTGCTGCAAGAACTTTCAACCCCCCCCTAATCTTCCACATGTTTTCAGAACTTGAATTAGACTGTTTGCATAGAGGGCAACCTTTCAGAGCTGACAGGCTGCATTTGACAGGCCTGAGCAAACCTGCGGGCCTGCATCACCCCAGTGATCCTGACCTTCCTACGGCGCCGGGACAGGAATGCCAGGGTGACACTCCGCGGTTCTGGAATGTCTGACGGCCGCTTTTCACAGTCAGTGATGCTTCGGTGCCACGCAGCAAGCTGATTGGCTGGGAGGAATTTCACCCAACCAGCTTGTAACCAAAAGGTTGCTGGTTCGATTCCCAACGGGGACACTGCTGCTGTACCCTTGGGGAAGGTACTTAACCCACAATTGTCTCAGTAAAATATGCATAAATATTTACAATGGATAACATTGCAAAAACCTGTAATTGATGTAAGCTGCTCTGGATAAGAGTGTCTGCTAAATACCAATAATGTAATGTATGTGCACACTGAGGTCAACTCTGCAGAATCAGCGTGTAGGTACAGCACAAACGAGGCAGTGTGCAAAGCCACCACCGAGTTCGCTGACATCGTGACAGGAGTCTGCATTGTGCCTTGAAAATCGTAAATTAGGTTTTGGCCATTGTTAGAGGACATTAGGGAAAGCAGCCGCGTTAAATGTCAGCCGAACTGAGGTCAAGACATCACAGTGTCTGGTATGCATGGCATATTACAGCAATGTTGGACAGAACTATTTCCATAATGGCCGACCCCTTTCTCATGCTACAGCTCACTGCATTCTACATGTCCCTTTTGAAAGCAGGCATTCTTTGTTGACATGTAAAGTACATTTAACTCCACAGTGCAAAATAACTACATTTCTCATAATTCCAAAAAACAAAAAAATAACATCCCTTCTGAATGTCTCAAATCCTTTTCCTCTGGGCCTCCAATATCACATGCATATCTCTAGTCTAACAACCACACAGTATATTTATTATTACTGGCATTTAGCAGACACTCTAGAGACGCTTTAAAGAGACCTACATAGGTTACAATTTTTTTTTTTTTCCTCACATTATCCATTTATACGGCTGGATATTTACTGAGGCAATCGTGGGTTAAGTACCTTGCCCATGGGTACAGCAGCAGTGCTCCAAGGGGAATTGAACCAGCAACCTCCATAACCACTATGCTACACTGCCACCCCACAGTAGAGTCAGGGAGGTGTCTGTGGGGGCAGAGAGAGCAATAGGACATATCTATATTGGCCTAAAGGAGCAAAGTGTGATACGGGAGCAGTTTGCTGCAGGAAATTGTTCTGACAATGACCAGCAGTCTTTGGCACTTGGGCCTCTGTCGGTAACTGATAATGACAGCACTACCTACAGCGCGGTTCCACGGCTTATCGTCTATGACTCAACGGACTGGAAGCAGCACCTTGTTGCTAAACAGGTCCCCACAGTGCAGCGTTTACAATGTTAGCTTCTGTAAAACGCTGTTTGCCAAACAATGGCTTCCCAGGCCTTGCCCTAGATTCGGTTCTCTCGTCATTATTCACGAAACAATTTAAAAATGTTCCTTTGACGACAACTGTGATCTATCCCACTTTAACGGACTGCTAATAAGCACGGTTTGCAACAAGACCCACAATAACTGGCAATCACACTAATTAAGCCAGCGAGCAAAGAGTGATACACAATTTATTATAACTCATAGGCCAGCTGTATTATTGTTCACAGCGTATGCTTTGAGGAGCTCCCATGACAAATATCTACATCTGACATCAAGCAGTTTTAGATGATTTTAAATGTCACTGTGATGATGCACTGAATGATCCCTGTCAGCAGAACACTACCATCTGTATTGGTTCTCATCATTGCTTTCTTCATAAGCGGCTTCAACAAATGAGGTTTCATTACATTACATTACATTATTGTCATTTAGCAGACACTCTTACATAGGTTACAACGAAATACACAGGTTACAATTTTTACATGTTATCCACATATACAGCTGGATATTTGCTGAGGCAATTCTGGGTTAAGTACCTTGCCAAAGGGTACAGCAGCAGTGCCCCAGTGGGGAATCAAACCAGCAACCTTTCAGTTACGATCCCAACTCCTTAACACCATATTACACTGCCACCACAGACAGTATTACACTGGTCCTCCCCTCAAAAAAAAACTTTACCACACACAACCTATAAAGAAAACACTAGGTAATATTCTTCTTCTGCCTAGGAGCCCTCTATTTCCTGTCTGTCAAGGGCATACCATTACATTCGGCTTGTGAGTTCTGGGAGGTCTAGCTCTGGTGCCCCAGAAGACCTGCTGAAGAGGCCGGCCAGAGACTTCCTGTATTTAGATGGCTGGCCTGGTTCTCACAGCGTGAGGCTAAGGGAGTGAGAGACCCACTGCCAGCGCCTCTCGATTCAACATCACCAGAATCACAGACAGTCCGTCAGTCACTCCACCATCCCATTGCTACGTATGTCAGTACTGAGGATTCAGACCAGGCCACTGCGTGCAAATGGCAACTGAGCAGCATATCACTGGAAGTATGATGCCATTTACTGTGGAATAAATACCCTCATAAATACACTGTCTCTGTACGCATACATGCATTCGATTTCTTCTAAAGAAAGAAAAAATATCAAACAATGTCAAACATCGGCCAGAATGAAACATTCCAAACAGTTACGACGCACCATTTACGGGCATTCTTTTTGATGTGAAAATATGCAGTTTTACGTCAATATCTAGTTTAATAAATGGCAGGACATTGTCCAGCCACGGTGTGACCCAGACCCAGACCCAGACCCAGACCTCATCCAGACATCTGGTCCCCTGAAACTGGCCTACTTTTATAACATGTACATCAATTGTAAGAAATAGACACACTAGACAGAACAGCAGAGTAAACTTTACAATGTATTGGTTTGAACTGGATACTGACGGGCCGGATCTGATATTACAGTTTCAAAAGAGTGGAGAGGAGCAATTCATTACACACATCCTTCTTCAAAGTGGTGTCCTCTCAACGATGAAATTCACTGGATAGCCATTTCTCTGCGTTCCTATAAAGCATTAGGTTTGTTCTGAGAGCACTCAGCGTCACTGCTGAAGCATTTCATGGTGTGCACCACTCAGTTGCATATTTGTACACAGTATTTTTTCCTCGTGCCTTACAGAGCTAGCGATCGTGACAGAGCTCACCACTTACAGCAACACTGTGATGAGAAGCCTACAGCTGAACAGAAACAGACATTATCTGTGAAAGGCAGGAAGGAGGGAAAAAAAATAATGATTTCGTGAAGGGGTGTGACCCAGACCTGCCGAAACCACAGCTGATAACGGGCAGTGTTCAGCACGTCAACCCTGTTCCAACGCTCGAGAGGCATGACCACACTGATAAACAAAAAAAAAAAAAAAAAAAAAAAAAGCAGTGTTCAGGTAATTACTCTCCTATCTATTCCAAAAACCACATCACTTTTCTCAGCATAGCTTAGTGGCTGAAGAGGCAGACCTGGCTGTGGTTTCTGCTGTCAGTTGATGTACCGTTGTACCCCCCAGTATAGCTCTGTATTGCTTCAGTACATAAGCAGCAGTACAAATGGGTACTATGTGAGGATATAAGCTACAACATGCAAGTAACCCTGTGCTAAAGGTCTGCTGCACAAATGAGTTGCAGCAGGCCAATACTGCTAACAATGAACAGCTGAGAAAAACAAGCAAAGCTGTTCATGAAGTTATTGATTAACTGATAAAATCCAGCACTCAAGGGGACACAGAAGCATGGCCTAAATACTACACTTTATAGAAATAAAAAGACACAAAATCAAAAACGGAGAGTGGACTCTTGGTGTCGAGACATTAATTGGATTTTAATCCATTCTCAAAATGAACTGAAGTTATCAAAGCGGAAATATTCATAACCTTCACACTGTAGCATTACCTTGACCACTGATATAAGCTCATATGATTAAATTTTGCAATTTGCAATGGCAAAAAATATTATAGGCCATTGTCCTTTTAAATTCAATAATTAAAAAAGCTATTTCACTACAGACAGGGCATGAATTTTAGACACCATTATACGGTAAGCGTATGCACTGTAACACCTGATGACAATTTGCATATGACACAAAGTTGAAAATCAGAAAAAAAAAAATACAGTACATATTAATTCCTTTGGGCTGGACAATTATACTTCATAACTATGCCATCCTCTGATATTTCAAAAAGGACCGTCCACAATAGCTATGAATAGGCCACATTGTCATTTATACCGTTAATGCGCCCATGGACTTTGCATAAGCCCCGGGCAGACTTAACTGAATAATTAAATGAACAGCGCAGCCTCCAGAAGAGCTCATTACATTTTGGCAGAAATTCATTACTCGCCCTTTTCTATATTTATGAGAACTGTTTCTGTTTCGAGCCCCGTGATCGCCACAATGTAGGAATGAGACCCATTATGTGTCCAAAGGCCGGCGGCTCCACAGTGACATTCCTCTGGACGGCGAGAGAAGAGAAGGGTCCAGGCATCTGTCACTGACCGTCAGAGTTCGACGCGTTCCTTCCCTTTCCTTATGGCAGTAGGCTCAGGAAAGAAAGAAAGAAAAAAAAAAGGAAAAACACGGAGCGAAAAACTCCATGACCGCTAACGTTTAACAACACGTGCTGCATCCAAAAGACAAACCCACACTCTTCCAGCCTGGAAATATAAAATTGAAAACAGACTAACTGCCAACTGTTTTTTTCCCCCTCTCTCTGCATGGAATGATTTTTCTTCTCGATTTTGAACTGAGTGTTCCTGCATTGCAGATCAGGGAGAGCACCAACAGGGGAAGGAGTCGATACTGTAAGGTTTCCACTTATTGAGGATACAACAGCAACATAAACAGATTCTGCATATCAGTCACACTGTTTATAAAAACATGTAACTTCTGTATTCTTCCACTCCTAAACTCTTTTAACTACCAGGACTCTGAGGCAGAGTTGGAATTTGATGTCTGCTTGAAATGGGAGAGTTTCAAACATATTATTTCCAGTATATGAAATATGAAATTTAAACTGATTGGGGTTGGGGGGTAACAAATAGCTAATTACCCTCTGGATTATCTATTAGCTTATTCACCTGCAGTTCATTTGATTATTTCTGGTGAGGGAGTTCTCTCTGGGCTATGTCTAAAAACCAAAGGCCGTCATGCACAAACTCCAGTATTTATACATTATTTAGTTTCATCATCACAATACTGCCTTGAACTGTCAAGTGGAAAAAAGACACAAAAGGCACAGCAAGGTTAGTATGAAAACTTCTACTGAGGTATTGACTCACATTAAAGTTATTGCACAAATGTAGAATTTTTTCCAGCTAGTAATAATGTTGCAGGGGGAAAGATCCGTGGTAAATATGTCCATACCCTCTACAGAAAAAGTCTGTTTATCCTATGTTGACTGAATATTTGTCATATTTCACACAGTGTATGACCAGAAGTGTTTTCCTCATCCATCAGTGTGTCCTCCTGTTACCCATTACAAAACCCATATGTACCTGAAATCACTGAAAGACACTGATGTTTTTGGTCTTCAGTCTCTCTTCCTTCCAAAGTGATTTGCACAAATGAGGGAGGAGAGAGAAATCAATCAGTACTGTTGAGTGGCTGTTTGTGGCAGCAGGACCGGAGTGATAGAGCGATTAGGCGGGAGCAGCAAAGGCTCATGGGTATGGGAGCGGCACAGAGGGAGGCACATGGCTGCATTCCTCGGTGCGTCTGCAGGAAACGCACCCGGCCGAGCGCAGCGGCTGCCTTCCAGCTGCGTCTCCCATCACATGCGACACAGCCCCCATCTGGCTCCCTACTCCACTCTGCACACACTGCTGTACGCCACACACACTTAGACACACACACACACACACACACACACACACACACCCACCCATACACACACACACACACACACACCTATACACACACACACACACACACACACACACACACACACACACACACACACACACACACCTATACACATGCGCGCGCGCACACACACGCACACACCCACCTATACACACACACACACATATACACACACACACACACCTATACACATGCGCACACACACACACACACACACACACACACACACACACCTATACACATGCGCGCGCGCACACACACGCACACACCCACCTATACACACACACACACACACACACACACACACACACACACACACACACACACACCTATACACATGCGCACACACACATACACACACACACACCTATACACACACCTATACACACACACCTATACACACACCCATACACACACCCATACACACACACACACACACACCTATACACATGCACACACACACACACACACACACACACATACACACACACGCACACCTAGGCACACACACACACCTATACACACACACACGCGCGCACACACACACACACACACACACACACACACACACACACAAACACACACACACCTATACACACACAGAAACTGCACATACACCCAACCTCCAATCAGACAAATGCACACACACTCACTACACATACACACACAGACACACAGACACACAGACACACAGACACACACAGACACACAGACACACAGACACACAGACACACAGACACACAGACACACAGACACACACACACACACACACACACACACACACACACACACACACACACAAACTGAGACTGTCTATTTCTTTGTTTTCTTAGGTAGCTATCCCATAAGGCCTGTAACACAAACATACGCATCCGGCCGTTTTAGGACATCCATACCTTGCTTTCACATACCTACACATGGAGAATGAAAGACAGGATACAGAAAGAATTTAGCAAGAGTTCACTGCACTGATCTAAAAATAACTTCCAGAAAAAACACAGCCTCTTCATGCTTCAGGTTTTAGTGTGTTACTCTGCCCAAGCTGAAGAACACTTACACCAGTTACAAAGAAAAATACCTTATTAGCTATAAAAGGAAAAAAAAGGCAACACTTCTAAACCACATGAAGACAGTTGCAGTTGTTATGAAACCACAAGCGTTTCCTGCCTGATGCAAGCATAACCACAAGCATGATGTCACTCAGGAAGCCAGGTGTCTGTTCTTCCTATTTACTTAACCTCAGTTTTCACTGGGGCGAACCTGCAGTTTCCTGAGAACCAAGGAGCCTCACAACACATTCTTCTTGCTCTGCTTTGTGCTGCTTTGGAGGCTCTCCCCAGCTCCAGCCAGAAAACCTTTCATGCATACCGACCCGTGTGGGGAACCTGACACCAACCATACTCAGTTTACCTCATCATTGCCCCTTATTCTCTTCTCCGAAGAAATGAGGAAAACATTGGACCCTTTCCTCTGACGCTTTCTGTGCTCCTCAGCTCAGGATGCTGATTGGCTGGTCTCTCTTCCTTGATTCTCTCCTTTCATTGGCTGTCTGATTCTCCTCAAAGGATTCTCTTCAAAACTCACCTCAAGGTTCAGGCGTTTAGTGAAACAGAACTCACTTGCTAACTGCTGTGTTATCCACACTCATCCTCGTGACCTTCAGTCTCTTTTCCTCTTACATCGCCCCAAACCATGCAGTTCTGGTATACCATCTCCTCCATCTGTTCCTCTCTGAATTACAATATTACAGTTCTCTTTCACAGTGAGAGGCACGAACTGCCCATATACGTACAAAAGCACAGTCTTATACCACCTTTAATCACCTCCTAGATATGGATTCTGTGACAACGCTCTCCAAAATTCAACACAAATAGAATTAGCCCCTCATTTGACTCAATTCACAAGCCTCTTCTATCTTTAAAAAATTTTTCTTTTTTTTTTTTCAACATTTCCCTAACTGTTTTTCCTGGCACTAAGTGCTAGTTTTAACCTATAAATGCTATAGACTGCTTGAATATTCATTGAGTTCACGCATATTATGAAACAGTGACATATTCTCAATTTTGTTTTCTTGTTGTTAAAGCAGTGCTAAATACTGTGATACGGGACATCTACTAAGCCTACATACAGGCAAGAATGATATGTAGATGCAAATGTGGAGGACACAGACCATACACTCACCTTTCAACCATGACCTCATCGGGCTGCTCTGACCTCCCGCGCCACAAAGAGAACCAAGCCACGGGGTCACAGAGTTACTCAGAACAATAACGAGCATTTCATCAGGTTTTAACCTCTGACCTGACCTACTGGAGAATAGGAGGTCTGTGTCCGGCTGGGAATGAATTAAAGTGGCGTCAATGTGGGGGTCAGCTGGATGCTATCAATTCTTATGGCAGTAGTCAAGGAGCAGTCTATGACCAGTCTATAATCACGGTAACAAAAGCTTTCAGTATATTACACCACCCTGAGAGCTCAAGACGTCTAGCATGAGGAAAAATGGATATGTGCTTTCCACATAATCTCATTTTAGGACAGATGGGTTATGTATGTAGAGTCTCTCTCTACACAGGAGGCTAGACTAGATAGGATTCTTCCATCGTCGCCTGTTATATGTATCCCCATTCCTCAGTTCATTTCTATGTATGGAAATCAAACATACTGCCGGAACCCTGACTTCCCCTTCTTCACTTGAAATTGAACAGAAATAGAATTTTCAGAATCACCATTCTATTCTGGAATTCTCAACCAAAAGTCGTGCACCAGGCAACTCTCACATAAAACATAAAGGAAAATTCAACAGCTGCATGCGAGAATTTCATTTGTGTTTCCACCACATTGTGCACAAAGCGATTCAGCTCCAACTATTCACGAAAAACCAGGCGAAACTGCGATGACAAATGATGAGAGGACGCGCTAAAAGGAGGCATGACATGCTAACGTCGCTGAGCGTTTTTCAGATAACTCAAACTGCCCCCCCTCATCACATGAATTCGGGCTGGTTGGGAGGGGGGGTCAGGGAGGGTGGGGGTGTCTGAATGAAGCGTGGTCGTTGGAGACATTCTGTATAATGCGCTGCAATCTCAGTGATTTGTGTGTGCGGGCACAATAGCCAAGTGGGTGATATTACAGAGCCATTATGCGGAGATCTTCAGCCTCCAAACACAATAAGCACGAAAGCCCATTAAAGGGCCCTTTACTGGATGGCTGCAAAAAGGTCACGTGATCAGAAGGCTAAAAATAGCTTCAGCTGTCGACTGATTAAGATTTCATCGCGCGCTCTGGGTTTGTTGGGTCTCAATGGCCACGGAGCTTCATGCCTTCCCTGCCGGCCATGGCTGTTTAAGTGTGCGGTTATCATAGCAGGGCCTCAGGAGCATCAGATGCTGGTATCCTGTGCAAAACGTGCTCTTTCCAGGGCGGACGCAAGACCCGTGCTATCGCGCTAATGACATTCAGCGAGGCCCTCTCCACCATACCGAGGCCTATGTGCAAATTTCACAGCTGATACATAAAGGAGGGGGAAAGAACAGGAGGGAACCACACAGCACTGGGTTTCTCCAGAAGGCTCTCAACAGAAATGTGATTCATTTCATGGACTTTGCTCACAGCCAAACGTTTTCTGTTTTTTTTTTTCTCCCCTCTCTCTCCTTCTCCTTTTTTCTGAAGGGGATACAAACAAAAGTACTAGATGTATACGGAGTGTCACTTGAAAGACAAGACAAAGAAGGCAAGCAGATGCAGTGCATTGAACTGTCTCACAGTGCTTCCTTTTGTCTCTTCCAAAGGCTGGAAATAAAGAAACGCTGACATCTTAGCCTTCCAAAAAACCAAAAAGCGTTACATCTAAATTAGAACAGCGGAGTCATCTCAGACTAAGGCATATAAGATGATCTGTCTTGCATACGCTGATGCACTCGTCACAGTGATTAAAACAAGCTTCCTGTATCTACAGTATATATGCTTTACAGTAGTGCTTCCAGCTTCACTCATTGATGAGTGAAACCCGAAGGTAGCTGTAAAAAGGGGGCTTCCTCATTTGTGGTTTGCTGAATATAAATGCAAAAATAATTGGTTTTCTGTTGTTTATCTTGTGTGTAACACTGTGTGTCAACAGGTCCTCTTCTGTGACCAGGTTCGTCTGCACGACGTTTGGTTTGGTACATACAGACTTGGCTAGCATACTAACAGTGGAGAATGCCTTGATTAATGTTGGTCGGCCATGTTTCTGTCTGCCTTGTGCAGGGCCGTTATTACAGCCACTCAGGGTGACTGTGAGCAGGCCGGCTGCAGCCTCCCCTGCTTGGCCCTGCAACCGCTCGGTCCAAACAGAAGGGTGGCCATAAGGTGTCACCGGGCCCCAAGCTGGAATTCAGAGATCATGGAGACTCGCAGTCCAAAAAAGCCGTCTCTGTCACACCGTCACGTTGGAGACAAAAACTCAGCCTGGGGCAACGTTTGGAATAGGAGACAAATCACATACGGTGAGTGAGGCTGAACATTGTTAGCGGTAAAAAGGTGGGGTAATTAACACAAAGGCAAAGCTTCCTACACAGGCTTCTCTAGCGTTGCAGCACACATTACGTCTGTCAGATCTGAGTCGATGAATAATGTGATAATCAGGGGCACAGAACAGGCACTTTATTGTTTCATGAGCTGAGTAATAACTGACATTTAGGCTCCACCCACTTCAAGTCTGGCAGGAAAATTCAAAGCTGCGTTGCTTGGTTCTGTGACAGGTTATGCCTACACCAAATCTAAAGCCTGTTTTCAATAGTTTCTTCAAGCCCTGACTGTCAACAATCTGTCTTTGCTCTTTTGAAATTTTACCTTATGCTATATGTAACTATATATAGTCACACGAAATGCATGCACATGCTTTCATTTTCAAATTATAAAATCAAATAATTACACACCATGACACAAGCAAACACATCAGCGATTCTAAAGCACACTCTTTAGGAAATGAATACAATGAAAGGATTCTAGGACAATGCAGTAAGGGCTTTAGCCTGTAAAATATTCCCCAGAAGAGGCCGGATTAAACAGAGAATCTCTCAAAGGTCTGTCTGAGGAATAGTGGAGCCAGCAAGGCAGAGATACGGCCTAAATGACTGGCACTGAATTTAGCAGAGCAGGAGAAAGCCTGCCAGGGAAGGGGGGGAGACCAAAGAGACGCACTTGCTTAGAAGTTATAAGCGTCGCCAGCAGCTCCCGCACCCTGGTCTGCACTTCTGAGCACTGTGTCTACATCAACAGTCCGAGCTGTTGGGAAAACAGCAGCGCCCTTGAGGAAGGATGAATATGACAAGTGCTTCTGAAGCTGGCTGAGCCAACGGGGACTACAAGAGACCAAAACGTCTAAACGGGGCTCGTTTTTCAAACGCCATAAGCCAACATTTTGTTTTTTCATCACAAATCTGGATACAGAGGTGTTGCTAAGGGGATCAAAAGTGACTTGGCAATTGTGTACCGCAGATCCTAAAAAATTATCTTGAAAACATTAGTTATACTTTAAAACATGGTGCTATTGGTACTGGTTATAATGACTGAAACATCTGGATGCTTCCCAGTTACCTCACTGACAAACACAGAGTGTACATGGTACCATATGCCATCAAAGTCTGAAATACTGAGGGAAGAGATTTGACATTGGCATAGTCTCTCTGTGTACATTCCAAGAACTGAACAATGGTCTGTTCCTATGCAACAATAATGGAAAATCAACTAGAATTACAACAGCAGCTAAAAGGAATCAAGACTTAGAAAATGGCTTGTGAAAATACTTCACAAGAAAAACACTTCACCCAAAACTTCTCCCTTAAATCTCTTTCAATAATATACTGTGAGCATGAATTTGTATTACCATATTTTAAACCGTAAAAGATCCACATTTTCTGAAAAACATCATTTCTGCAAATTAAGAGGTGCACACGGCTTCTGTCGAGAAGCTCCTCTTGCGTTCAGTAATGTCCTAAAATAAGAATTTAATCTATTCTATGAGGAATCTTTTTCCTGTGGGCAACATAAAACTGCGAATATAAAAGTAATCAGGCTCTAATTTCCACACTGTGCTCACATTTAGCTATGGGATAAGCTGCAAACCAGAGATGTCACGCTATGGTTCCCATGACGACTGAATCTACCAATCATAAATATTCCAGAGGTTCCCAGGCTCTGATATTTATGCAACACAGAGACACACAGACTGATGAAGAGGGTGGATATAACCCAAGTGGGAAATTATTCTGAACTTTTAGTAGCAAAACTGAGACCAGCAGAAGGTGAAAATGAACTTTGTGGACTTTTGAACTGAGGATTTACAAAGTGAGGCTTTGTGAAATGATGTATCCGTGGTATTTAAAGGATGCCATCATCGACTCCTCTTAAAACAGCAACTGGCGGTGACACAACCAAGCAACCCAGTGCCCTTCCTGTACAGCAACCATCCAGCCCCATGCGGCATGAACTCCTGACCAAATAAGCCTGCATCCTACTGTAAGCGCCACACATCTGTTCTGTTCTCCTGCAATGTGTTGCGATGGTGAAAACAGCCAGAGAAAAAAATACGACCAACACAAGCTACCCATCTCCAAGCTACTTTGTAGTTTTACACTGAAACCACCATGCTGTCATTTTCTTCTCATTTTTGGTTTGCATACATGTCTTGATCCTCAAACTCTAAAGAGGTCTATAAATGACGCAGTCAGCATTTCATGGGTTAACTCTATAAACCGTGATGAACACCACCTTACAACCAATAAAACATGTGAGCGAATGTGTTTGCCCCCTGGAAATGTAGATTCAATATATCCTCTGAGATCGCAAATAGGACTCCCCGCTGTGAGGCTGAAAAACGTCTGAATTCCTCTCGTGTTGCTGGCTCACTCAGTAGGCCCGAGCTCAAAGCAACGGTGCGGCGACACCAATTATTTTCATCTCGTTAGCAATTTGGTTTAAGAAAAGCTTGTTAGTTTTTGATTTTGACAGTTTCCTTCAGCAGGTACTATAATGTTTCCCATTAAGCACACCGCAACTTTCCCACAATTCACTCTGCTTTACAACAAACATGACTCCCCATTCCTCAAGCACACTGCAACTATACATAAGGAGTCTATGTTTTTGGGTGAGCAGAGTCAAACAGTTACATCAGGCCATTACCATCACTACTGAATTTCCATCTGACAGTAAACTTCCCACAAAACTAGTTTCCCACAAAACTAGTCTAGTTAAACTTCTCCAAACCAGCCACTAGCACTACCCCTGTAACACTGCTAATACATGTTTACCAACTAATGAGCAGCATGTTAAAAATAGAGTGAAAATTACCAGGGATGTACTTGTAGGCCTTTCCTTCACACTGCCCCGATACTACCCATGGGGGGGGGGGGATCACCTACACTGTCAACCAAACACCTGGCCAGAAGCTTTTGCTCCATAGCACTTGTACGACTTCTGGTAAGACTCCAGATAACCTGCTATACAAATTATTTATCGCTGATTGAGGCAGGTATGCTTACTTTTAACCATAGCAGACATAGCTGTTGACCACAAACACACTGTCTGTTTCACAGAAACCAAACTTGTTTTTTTCTTTCTTTCTTATTTTAAGAAATAGCTTATTGTAAATTTGCTCAGTGTGTTGACCGTTTTCTTTCCTGCTCGACTTAATGTGTCAAAATAATGCATTTGAGTGAGACAGTTTGTCTTCTGTACTTATAATTCTGCTTAAATCTGTGTTTCACAAGACCAGCTTCAGGGATACATTATATTTCTGTTTTTGTTCTAACCGGTTTTAATTTGGCTAATAACGTTAGATTGGACTAATAACCATGCTGCATGCAAATTGACAGAAAACCCATTTTCACCCAACTATGAAATTTTAAATTAAGATATCAAAAAAAGCAATTAAAATAGAGGTGACTGGCTTTATTGTAACCTATATCTGTTGCTCAGTGTTGAAGAGACAGATTTATCAGCATTCAGCTATGTAGTTAGTTAAGACTGACTGACATGATGCAGACTTTAGATTCTGATAAAATACTGTTTTTAGCATTGGGTAGATTAATTACAGTAGTGAAAAGTCAGTCAAAGAATAAAGATGCTTTTGTTTAGGAATAAGTCAGAATATCTGTAGGATGATGCATTTATGAAACTGAAAGAAACAGTTTACCCATAACGCAATGCCTTTTGATTCAGATTATCCCCAAATCAACCAACCAACAGGATTATGTAAAAGTATGTTGCTCTCAACCTATCCTATTAAGACAAATAAACAGGAACTGAGAGTGATCAAGGTCATAACTCAACATTTTACAGGTCAGCAGTGGATTAATTCAACAACAAAACACTATCATTGACACACTGCAAAAATAAAACTCACTCACAGTTCTCATACAGTTTGCATTATCACCAGGGTAGCAGCCCTGATCTCTGATTTGTTCCTTTACGTGTTACCAGTTTCTAAAATGTTGTTAGTTTTCTACCACATTTTAGGAGGATATGGCTTTAAGTTGGCATGTTCAGTTTTATGATTGTTTTAGAGCTGTGAGCAATAGCAATGTTTGGTATCGTCAAACTGAAATTCAGAGTTACTCCTGGCCTTTGTAAAGAACATAATGGATATTTGTGATCTCTCATTGACATATTATTGTACACTGTGAGGACATTAACTTTCTTTTAAGTGACATTCGTAATTTCATACAAATTGAGTTTGTTGGAATGTTCCAAATGCAATTTCAGTACAGGAGGCAAAATTAGCATTTGCTGATAACACTTGTTAATTCATCCTGTATTCAGGTACAGAACATAATGGGTCCTCTCCACTCCACAAGTAATGAAACAGGGGTGAAACAAAATACATTATTTTGAAAAGTATTTTTCCCCAAAAAAACTATATTTAATCGATCAGGAGGGGACTTTTTTATTACTGTTATGTCAACTGCTGAAATTATTACAAACTCTCCAGTGCTGCTGGAAAGAAATACTTTAGTCAAAGCTTTACTCAACCTATATATATAACGTAAGGCATATGCACAGGTGTGCAGACACACATAAAAAGGGGCTGCGTTAAATTACATTATTGTCACATATGCATTCAGCATGACGTAAACTGCATATTAATCTATACATATATCACCATGACCTCAATATCCATCAGTGTGCTACAGTCTTTACAAGGTCATTTCATCATTTTAGACACAAAAACCTACAATACTTTAAGATACATTAAACTCAAACTAAGCCCGCTAGAACATGCCACGGTCATATTAAGGGCAGATGTAGGCCATGATTACTTTCCTCAACCACAGAGTAACAGGCAGCACAGGCTTTATGGCTTTTCTCCCCTGTAGAAAAGACATGTATGCCCCTTTACAGAACACTTTAAAAGTAAACGCTGGGTATGAAAATAGCACTTCACCTATGAACCGGAATGAAGGTCAGGTGTGTGAAGTGCTTTTGAGTCGAAAACCCACCGAAATCATTTATTTGCACGAAACAGCAACCCTTTCAGACAAATCCTGTTCCTGCAGCACTCAATGACACACCTGTTCTTCAGGGACGACGCTTGTAAGATTAGCGTGAGGAGCGCAAAGGGATCAGCAGTGATGTCACGCTGCCAAGTGACTGGATCTAAACGGAAATGCCAGCAGATTTTCATGTACAATGACAGGACAACTTTCTTAAGCCTGGTGAAAAAATAAAGTAAAATTATGTTGTTGTTATTTTTTTTTTCTACAGTGTTTCAAAACTTAAGGCCAAGGTTAAGGAAAGGTGCCAAATCAGAAGACCTTTGGACGTTTAGAAAACAAAGACATGTTTTCACCAGCGGAAATTACGGTCAGGTAAATTAGCACCTTACATAAGTGTCAGCTCTCAACTGCTGTGCTGGTAAATGTTCTTATCATTATTCAGTATTGTACAGGTGAGAAGCAATACAGCTGCGCAGTATCTCAGCACAGCTGAACTATACTTCCTGTGAAGGAGCTAGGATGTGGCCTCGTCTGGCTGCAGTTTCAGGCCACAGCATTATTCCTCAGGGGGGTCTCATCATACACCATACGACAATTAGCCTGAGATATACACGCAGTGAAATTTCATCCTAAGAAAATCAGGGTACAGATTATACCTCCCCAAATTAATTGAAATGACATTTGTTTTGTTCTGTTTGTTATTTTGGCCTGGCCCACCCCTGAAGTTGTGTTTAATAAAACAACCCTGGCTTTATTTGCGGCGTGTGTGTGTTCTGGACAAGACAAGAAAGGGAGGTGTCCACACATTCCATTTTATGTTACACCTTACCCTAGATGGGGTCGTAACACATTAAACAACATGATAGAAGACACTGAAAGCACATAAAAAGTAAAACTTCTGGTCTTTTTACCAGGCTTAGTCTGTTCTCTCCTCCACTTGAAAAATCTGTTGTTATAATTTTGGTTATGAACAAGTCACTTGAAGGATGACGCTTTGCTCGGCCATGTATACAGTTTAATCAGACATCATTATCTCCTGCCAAGCACATAAAAGACTTTAGGCCTACAAACTGAGACTTTCTACGGTCCCCCTTCCTGGAGGAAACACATTTATGAAGCAGGTATCACCTACGACTGGACTCAGCACCTTCTGATTGGAGGGAGCAGAGACTGAGAGCGGAACTACAGCGACATCAATTAAAAAGTAATGAAACAGGGCGTAATGGCAGAGAGAAGCCAAGGAGGTGATCATAGAGCCAGGCTGGAATGAAAGCAGGCCGGAGCCCAAACAGCCATGGAGGAGCAGCACCTGGCTGTTCCAATGCAGCCTCTGCAACTGCGAGACTTTTATTTTCCTACAGGCAGCACGATTTACATATGTAAAGATGCCATCTGGCGTACTGTAAACTCGCAGTTTGGCTTGCTGCCTGCCTCTCAACCGACAAAGTCAGGCCGGGTCTGTAACGAACATTTTTTTGAAAATAAACACGTAGTAAAATGACGTTCTTTACTTTTGGCTTGGGTCTCGGAGTTGCTCGCAACAATATTCCCCCCCCCGACCTTTAGCACATCTCCTAATAAGAGCACTTGTGAGTTTCTCTTTAAAGTCTTACTATGCAGCCTTTCACATCTAACTCGGATCGTAGAAGAGGCCCACAAAACGGAACTCGTGCGACATGACCTGCCTCTGTCTTTCATTCACTGTCATAAATCTATTGAGGAGTGAAACAGCACAATCAATTATGCGGCAATTTGCATTCTTGGAAAAGGGTCTGTAACAGCCTTCCCATTCCAGGGCAATGGTGTCTTAATGGAAACATTAGAGAGCTCAAAAAGGGCCACCCTCACACTAATTTATCAGCACACTTTCACGCCAGATATTCCCATCTGTGGTATGCCTTGTTTATCTCTCACACACACACACACACACACACACACACACGCATGCACCAACACACACACACACAGCTGAGAGAGGTCCCCTCTGTCCCCACTCCAACAGCATGCATTTTACATTTTTTACTGTACTGTGTAAATCGACTTTTTTTTTCCTTCTTCGGGCTTTTTCTGAGGCTGAGTGCTTTCTGAAACCGTTTGCAAGCGTCTCCGAGGATGAAAGCCATTTTCGACAGATTCGCAGGATAAAGGCGAGCGAATGGCTTTGTTTGAGGAACAGATGGAACCCATCACTTGACTGAGTTTTTACAGATGATGTCTTGTGACCTTAGAGGAGATGATCGTTCCGCTGTAATCCACGTGGATAAGTATCTACAAACAGGAATTTCTTTCTTTTTTTATGTCTTTGTGTGAGGGTCCTTAAATCAGAGTTATGAAAGAACGCCAAGTCAGAAAAAAACAAGGTGAAGAGGTGAAATGTGGCATATGATGTTTTGCTGTTGCTGTTGTATTGGCTTTTCAGATTCCTTCCTAATTTTTGTATCACAAAGTTCTTTGAAAGTACATGTGACAGGCACAAGATATACATGTGGCAACACACAAACACAAACACACACACACAGGCTACAAATTTGAAATCATATTTACATGTATGTCAGTACTTGTCAACAATATTTTAAAAACGTGTGACTGTTTCTTAAATAAAAGTAATGGTAGTAATACAGAGGGGAGATTATAATACCAATCCAAGTCGATCCTACGTCTTAGTCATGTGTTCACTTCAAATCTGCATTCTGAACCACAAAAGTAGGCCAAGAACCAACAAAGCATGGAAAAGAAGATCCCCCAAGAGCCATGCTGAAAATACCGCTCATCCGTGGCAGTGAAAATGTTAACAGAAGGCTTGCATACAGGATAATGGCACCAAGACATGCTAAATAATTCTGACTCTCTCTCCTAATGAGGACAGAAAACCAACAAGAGACAAGAGATCATGAGTGTGATAGAAAAGCAAAACCGAGATCTGAAAAAGAAGGGGATCAATAGCCAGGATGTGGGAGTGAGGGAGAGAGAGAGAGAGAGAGAGGCCTCCTGGTACAAAGACCTACAGTACTGATCCAGCACCGCCACAATTTCAGGCTTCAATCAATCACATCGAGAACAGCGCCTCATTCATTTCTAACCCAATTTAATAAGGCGCTGTTAGTTAAAGGGATTACCTGCGCTCCTGTGCGGCGCAGGCTGCAGCTCTCTGGGAAGACGAATGGGCGAACGCTCCGTGCGATCACCCCTTTGTAATGAAGCTGCCGCGCGCTGCTCTGACCCGCACATATTGTTCTCTCGGGTAACAGAAACAACAGTTGGCTAAAACAATTATGAAGCGAGATTCAGTTTAGCAGGGGACGGTGGCGGCAGTTAAACAGGCTGCGACCATATAAGGATCAAGTTCCGTTATTCTAATCAACGCTCGTTCAGGGAGTCGGTAACTAGCAAATAACAACAGAGGCAGGAAAATCAGGCTGCAATAAAATCAACTGCTGATCCAATTACTCCAGACAACTGCTAACACTAAAATACATACTGCAAACTGCACTTCCAATTAATTAATCAATACACACTACAGCAATATAATTTACAGTAGTTATCTGTGCCAAGTCCCTGTATTTATCTCATCAAAAGCACACTGCAATATAATGTGCACGATCATAGTCTTCAGCTCCTATATTTTCCTGGCATCTAATTAGCACGGTTGCGTAACCATGACGATTCTCCGATTCAAGACCGAAAGAACATACTGAATCTGGAATGCATTTGACCTGCTAGTTGATCTTGTGCATTCAAATCAAATCAACTGCTCATTAATGAAACATGGGTCTGTCACAGCACAAGTGTCTGTCCTGTACAATGTGTAAAAATGTCTTTCCTGTACAATCGACTGGTGATAGCTTTCATTTTGGCTGTTATCTGTATCTAACCTTTCAGTCTTACTCCCCCCCCTCCCTGCCGGCAGTGTGATTGACATTTATTTATTTTATTTGGTTGGCGGACTCCCTTATCCAGGCAAACTTCCACAAATTACACATTATCCATTATTACAACTTCACATTGTGCTGAAGAGTGTTTATGTGAATTAACCCAACGCGCTCATTGGTGCCACATACACATATAAACACCAATTTTTAAGAGAAGGTAAAATAAAGTGTTTAACAAATATTGATAATGATATGAAAAGCACTCCTGAACCTCGTAATGACAGTGTAACAGTAATATAGAATGGATGCGTTTCACTGGACACTTCCTAATTCTCAATTTTACCTAATATTATAAAACTGAAATGACCTGTAAGTTAACAATGGTATCTAGAATCACGTCTGCATTGAACGAACCCTTTTTGTTTTTATTGTTATTGTTATTTGAGCTCTGTGAAGACACTATTTTCGCTTGAACTACCTTCCAACCTGCAGGCATCAGAAGCTGACACCCCTCCCCCTGCACTCAGCCAATAAGAATGTTATGTGCATGGTTTGCTAGTCGGGACAGCATCTATTGTGATGCAGCCCAGTTAAGATGATTTTGGCAGTACTCTCAGTAAAGTTTGCCCCTAGCATGACTGCACTTAACCAGTTTTCTCTCCTGCTTTCAATCAGTCCGTTTTTATTACGCACACTGACGTCTTCGGTTTTTTCCGCAGTGGATGCCGCTTTGAACTGTTACTTCAAACTGCTCCACGGATGTTTGACACTTCACAGACTTGTTTTAATTTGGCAATTGGCTGTTTTTGGATGCATAGGATATTGCTTGCTGTTAACTGAGATTCTGGCATTTACAGAGAGACCAGAGACTTACAGAGACTGTTTCCTTTGGCAAGTCGCAAATGCAAACATTGCTGATATTCAGCGTGACTACACGCTTGATTTGAAATAGTGTAATAAATATTTCTAATGTGTTACACTGTGAAATAAACATTTATCACAAATGAATACAAAAGGAATACATAAACACATTTATGTTCTTAAAATGCTATATTTCACTGTAAAGTTTACAATACGTTTGTTTGTATTTCTTGGAGTTTAGTTTGAGTTTTTGATTAACATTTAACCATTGTGTAATCGAGCACTAAAAGTCAGGGGTTGTCTAATTCATCTGCCTGTTTGTTACACATGCCGATGTGCTCATCACTTTATCAGTATCTGTTACAGGATGATTATGCCTCCCTTCCCCACGCTAGCCCCGCCCCCTTGCACAGGCCTGGTGCATCTGTTTATCTGATGTTGGCAATGTTACTGGGCAACGAGCTCTCCTCAAACACACCGCATGAGACACTTCAGAGAGCATCTCAAGGTGTTTGGAAGGAAAAACAAACCAAAAAAAAGACATGTTGCATTGTTTAGAGAACGCCACAGGTTTTTAGGAATAACAAGGATCCGGTGAGTTTGGCACTAAACTGTGGAAGTCATCAATTTTATTTAGGTGGTAGTATTAAAATTGACATTTTACATTACAGCCATGAAATGCTCATTCATTTCAGTCAATATTCAGCATGATAAATTATGTCCCAAACATTTTCGCTTTTTTTTAAGCATTTTCTCTTATCTACAACACCATTTGTCTTTTTCAGTGCCCATTTAGTGCTAATTAAGTTATAAGACATATGCAAGCCTTTGGTTTCCTTGTCCAGAGAGCAAGTGGTTGCACTGCAGACAAAATAAAGACATTGTACTGTGGGTTTAGATTAAGTACTGGACCAGACATTGCCTTGATCTGACATTACTGAAATGTGCTGCTCCTGTTACTGTAAGGCAGTCTGCAGAAAAATACAACGGTATGGGGGAGGGTGAAATTCTCCAGCACAGGTCTGTTTCTTCAGCTCTTTGGAATTAAGTGGCACACAGACATCTTGACACGAAACGGGCATCAGCACCGCAAGCATCTATTTTCACAGCCAGAGTAGCCAAACCGTTTCTCACACTCCGGCTTCAGTAACGAGCTCGCATCACGAGAGCTTAGGGGGAGCTGCAAACGAAACCGCCCGCCCCCCCGTCCCTCCCTCCCACCTCCCCGTTTGGCATAATGATGCAATCTTTAAGAAACACTTTCCGCCACGGTCGCTCTGACCGGTCCAAGAATGACATCACCCCCTCTGGAAGCCGTGGCCGCGTGTACATTTACAAGCTGTTCCTGGACAGATGGGACCGGGGGCCCGGCGGATGAGCCAGGGCCGCTGAACCTCTCGGTGCCGGAGACGGGATTATCTCTACGCGGGGCCCTGACACGCCACGGCAACGCGGACCGTACCGCCAGACGATCAGAGCCACTCCGAGCTAAGGATCCTGCGAAACATTACAGCGCTGAGGGAAGCAGTCCCTCTAATCAGGGTCAAATCCCAGGTGGTACGCTCTTTTGCACCCTTAAGCAAAGGTGCTCTGCTTGATCCGTCTGAGCAAAAAAATCTGGTTAATAAATGGATAAGGTGTTAAATGGAAGCCAATGCGAGGCTCTGAATAAGATAATCTGCTGAGCAAATAAACAATAAAGAAATAGGCATCAGAGTGCGGTTCGATCCGCAGGTAAATCATTAACAGCAGATTAACAGAAAAGCAAGTACAAATAAAGCAGGCGCTAATGGGCACTGTCATTACCTTTAAAGCTAAAAGCAAGCATTTTAATAGCTTAGAAATAGTAGCATTGTGCTACAATATACATATTTGGCTTTTTTCCCTTTCCTTCTCTTATATTCAGATGCCAGTTCTACCTGTCCTGCTGTGAGTGACTTTTCACAGGCTTTTATCAGCTGATGTTCCCTGGCAGGCACAACACCTGTATGTAAAAGTGAATATGGCAGCACTTCCTGCCTTTCTCCAATGAAATGCAACACTTCATCTCAGGGTCAAATTTCTAAATTTCAGCTCTCATGAAGAGACAAAATAACAAAAAACCCAAAGCTCACACTAACTCCATTTTGTGAAAAAAAAGGACATACAAAAAAAAAAACAGCAGGTCGAAGAGTATTGATCGCAAAGTATTATGCAGAAAAATACATGTGGCATGACAGGGGTACAGCTATTGGAGTAATCAGGGTTTGCTCTTTGATTCTGTGCAATTTATCCAAGCAGACAGAGGTATCTACCTAAGTACCACATACCGTACAGTTGTGATTTAACTGCACAGAAGTCAACAGTACTGGATTGGATGAGACGGTATTAAGCAGACTTTGAGATGCGCAAACAACAATACCTATTTGATCTCGTGATGATAAACAGTCAATGTGACCTGCTGTTGCACCCCCCAATGCGGTTTCGTAATACTGAGGCCCTGGCAGATTTGGGGAACAGCCACAACCCCCAAGTGAAAATTCCACCGCACAGGCGATCCACATGTTAGTCATCAGTCCTGATGCTTGACGTGCCTGTAGCAAACATTTGGAGGCAACCACATAAATATTAATTTCCCCTCTGCCAGCGGAGTACACAACAAATCCAAGGCCTGAGATGTCAACCGACAAACAGGCATTTCACTTTTCTGGCATCTCACCAGCATTTCAGCCAGAGTGGTGAGAGAAAGATGCAAGGCGTGTGCGCAGCACGTGTGCAAAATGGATTCATATCAAAGGAAGCTTCCCATGCCCGCCCCAAGTCTTCGTCTTGCTAGTCTCAGTCTCGAGACGGACTCATATCTCTGAAGCTGGCTGTCAAGGCTGCACATAATCTTGACCAAAGAAATATGCTACCTTGCTAGAAACAGAAGAATCACATTACGGCCAGATTTACCACATGTTTTGGATGACTCAACACTCTGACCCAATCAAACTGATCTGATTGGTTTAGGTCAGTTGACCGTTGACAGAGTGTGGTAGCTCCACACACTACACTGTACATTACACACAAATACATACCATAGGGAATGCATGGGTGAAAGACACAACCTGCAGCCAGGTAGCTGCTTGTTTCGTGGTGCTCCCACAAATTTCACAGCTCTCAGGTGATTTTACTTTTATGTATTTGATTTGTGATGTACATAAAGTATCGCTCCACACTGCCTGAGGGTTGGTAAGCACTGGCAACAGCCAGAAACAGTTCTATAATTTTATTGAAAGGACCCTCCCCCCTGTCCACTAAGTACCAAGCTGTTCCAAAATAATAATGATGAATAATAACATCCACAACTCACAATGGTCCATAGCCTGGAAAACACATTACGATCAAATGGGAAATTGAAAAGGCATTTTTTATTTTTATTGAAAGACTAGCCTACTTTCTGTATGTAATCCCCTACTTCCTTGTTTTCAGGTGATTTACATGAAATGTAACTGAACCCCCATGACATGTAGCTGAATGGGTCCATAAAATCCCAGAGTGCAAAATCAATGGGGAGCCGTTGTTTGCTCTAGCCCCCACCAGATCGGTGCTATGTCACTAATCTTTCAGAGGACCTCATTCATAAACACATCAATATGTTAATTATTAGCCAGAGTCAATCAAAAGAACCTTTAGGGATAAACATTTACAAAAGGAGAACTGTAAGTGTCTTACTAAACACTCATACTTCACGGCTCCTGCCAAGGCCATCAAAGGAACACATTTCTTCCAGAGATTCAGCAAAAACACATAAAGAAAAGCATATCAACGAAGATATACCACAAAACAGACCGAATGTGAAAACGGCTCTCTCGGACAGTGAGTAAAGCTCGACCTTCCAGAGCTGCCCCTATACTTATCAGCTCCTAAATTAGACCTACTAAATTAGGCAGAATAGCACAATGCCCCGTGACCTCGTGTGACATTTTCTGAAGTGAGCAACATGCCAATCCATTCTCCAGGGAGAGCTGGGGAAACCTCTTCTCTGTGTGACTCTTGACCTGCCGTCCAAGAAGTAGCTGTCATAGCTCTCAACGAACACCCAGTCATCTTCAGGGAAAGTGCAAAAAAAAAAAAAAAAAAAAAAAGGAATCGCTATGGCAACTGCCACTCCAAAGGTAACGGCAAGGGCTTAGACCGCCGCGATGCCTCTTTTCCAAGTGGGAGCCGTTGGTTCAGTGCGCTTCAGAGCCAAGACACACATCTGAAACAAGCGTGAAACTGGACTTCACAACCAGGCATGGGAGGCAGGTGTGTGTGTCAGTGTATCTGTGTGTGTGTGTGTGCCTGTGTGTGTGTGCTGTTACGTCTGTGTATGTGTACATGCCCCTGCGTGTGTGTGTATGTCTGTGTGTGTGTGTGTGTGTGTGTGTCAGGAGGAGGGCTTTTCAAGGATTGAAGGACAGAAAAGCATTTGGAAGTCTAAACACTTCTAATGACTGTTACAGACCAACAGATGAGAGGGCTTCAGTGACATTGCGAGGCACTACCCAAAGGTCAGATCCATCTTGTTTCCAGACCAATTACAAATAGTGTACAACTCCAAAGAGGAAAGGTGTTGGCAAGTGGAGTTCCCCCCACCCACAAGACGGGGCTGGCTGATTACTTTAAACAATTCTGACTGCAATGGCGACATATTCCACAAAATGTCACTGATGGAATTCATTAAACATTTAATATAGAGACAAGCTTGGTCAGTCTGAATTATATATAAATATGAGTCATTATGGAAACTACTCGGATAGAAACAAATCACTTTCTTAATTTACAAGTAGGTCTTGACTGTATGCAGTCCTTAATTTTGATAGCACACTGCTGCAGCCATGTGATGCTACTAAATGCCACAACTGTGGAAACATCAGCGAGGTGGGCATTACATTAGATTCACTTACATTACAATTCAATGCAATATAATGTAAATGAATGTAATGAAATGTACATATGTAGCGTCTCCATCCTACCTGTGTAGTCAATGCAAATGAGGATGAATTGTAGATCACAGGCATCAATTGTTTAAGAGGCACTGAAAATGTGGTATTTTGTTTCTGCCAATGAATGAAATGTTAATATAAACATAACTTACGTAAACATAATGGTTGGCACAGCTTCCCCACTGTCACGTTTGATGTGCCACCTCCAAACCTGGCTTCATCAAAACCAGTAACACCTTATCTGAACCTAGTAGTTCTGCATTAGCTAATTTATGTGTGGCTGCATCCAGCTTGAGTCATGGTCTTGCAGTTTTCTTTCAATGAGATGCTGCTTTCCATCCACACTGTTTAATATGACAGCAGTCAAAGTTTCTCCAATCAGAGAGCAGACCTGTGAAACTCACATCCACCTGTAGCTACGGTCTAATCCACTTTCCAATTTCTTTATCATTAATTCCAATTTTACTTTACATGTATGTGTGTGTCTATGTAACTATATATATAGTTATTTATTTATTTTAGGCATGTTTACCATGGAGACATACAAAGAAAGGTATAAAACTGTATATAAGGCATACAGTTTACACTAATGTTAAATAAAGTACCAACGCATCAATGATCCTTCATAAAAACTGACTGATAACCAATAAAGCAGTTAGGCAGAGAATTCCATACCAAACCCATACAATTCCACGGACAATCGGATGGTTCAGGAGTCCTTTAAACCAACTCTGCAAGATGCTAACATTTCAAGATGCCTTCAAATCATACACAGAGCCAACACACTATGTACCCATACACATAATCAGTTTGAATAACTGCATTGTGGGGAAGAGGGGTTGAGGCTACATTTAGCCCCCTCTAAAATGAAAGCCTTCAGTTTCCACAGATGCCTCAGGGCTTTGAGGATGTGTTAGATTAAGCCCAGATGTGATTAAGTGAGGCCTGAATTACAACATGCTACAGAGTGTCAGGAATTCCTCACTCCCAAACCCTCAATTCTTGATCCAAAATTCTTACAGTGATCCATTCCTTCACGCAACTCTTCACTTTAAGACAATGGACAACTGATACTTGTCTTCAATGGTGTGAAAGACTCAGCCAAATCACGTATACATCTGTATTTCACAGGGCAGCTAGAATCTTAATCTTATTATTTCGTTATGTAAATATGATATTTTTTTTTTGTAACCAGCATTTCTGTTACAGTTAACACCAAGCATACCGTAACATGTTACATGTAGTATGTCACAACCATACTGTAACATGTTACACATTGTATGCTACAAGCATACTGTAACATGTTAAATATAGTATGCTAAAAGTTAATTTGGACCATTTTTGAATAAGGAACGAATCCTGCAGCTCTTAAGCAAGCAGGTGGCAGTTTCATGAACATAAAAAGAAAATACTGGTGTGAGAGGCAGAATGACAGCTAAATGATATACATGACAGCACTTCATATAATGACAGACAAGTTTCCAGAGGCCATGGGAATGACACTCTTTTAAGGGCAGAACTGGCCTTGACAAAACCCCATTGTACCACTAATTTTTCATAACTCTCAATTTCACAGAACTACAATAGACAAACAGAAAAAAGAAATCCAATTAGTGAGCATCCTGAAACAGTGCATAAAACCTGGCAGAGGTTCAGTTGGCATTTTTATGTGAATGTGTGATGAGTTGTGCAGTGATCTAGCGATAATTAAGACAGACCGTTTGATTCTTAAGACAGACTCATTGATGATGCCTATTTTCAGACGTTAGCCTAGCTACACTAGCTGTTAACCCTGTAGCTCCTACAAGAGGGGCCTGGCACAAAGACAAGCTCAAAAGGAAAGTATACACACGAGTACAGCAGTGAACACACGCAGTGCAGCAGGGTAGCACAGTGGTAAGGAGCAGGACTTGCAACCAAAAGGTTGCCAGTTTGTTTCCACACTGGGGCACTGCTGCTGTACCCTTGGGCAAGGTATTTAACACAGAATTGCATCAGCTGTATAAATGGGCAACAAACGTAAAAAATTGTATCATATGTCAGTCGCTCTGGATAAGAGTGTCTACTAAATGACAATAATGTAATGCATCTTGAGCTTGAGATGGGGGGGGGGGGGCGGCAGGAACAGTCCAACCAGGGGGATGTTAACAGCGCACGTGTAGGAAATGGGACGTCTGCTCCCTTTGTGCCATTCTGATTTCAGCACCTTGTGCACAGACACACATCATTCTGCACAGAGAGGTCACTGAGTTTGCTCAGAGGAGCACAAAGCCAGCACTGCCTGTGTCTCAGTGACGGGCAGATGGGACAACTCAACATGTGCTGCCTCAATAAGGAGATTAGCACAGGTTTTGATGTAATTAACAATCATGTGATCAGATACGCATGATTACGGTAAAATGATTTGTGTGCATAAGGTTGTGCTTTACTTTGTTCTCAGCTTTCTTAGCTGCAGCCAGGCAGCCCTGGGAACAGGCATGTCTTTCACTGACTAAGACAGTGGCTCCCTAACAGCAATTACAGTGCCTTTGTGTGACCACTAGATGGTGAAATGCAGTGACATGGGGGTCAATTACTATTCTTTGCCAGGACTTGATTTGTGTGGCATTGTTCTGGTAAAACATATGCCAAAAGCCAAATGCTGATTTTTATCAGGTGCAGCTGAAAACAATAAACATCAAATGCTTGGACTTCATAGAACCACTATAGCCTCAGATGCTCTCATGTATTTCAGTGTAACAGTAGTCAGTGTGAGTCTGCCAAATACAGACAGCATATAGACATTACTGGTGCTGACTATAGAGCAGTATAAGTTCAGGAATATGCTGCTACAAATAGTAGAAAAAGACATATCCCTACAGTTTAGAGCCATAACAATCACTTTTATTTGTCAAATGACTCCACTTGTATGACCTGTATGAATGAACTGCAGCAAAGCAGTATTTGCATGTACAGTTTGAAGGTTAAACACCTGAGTATTCTGGAATTTCTGGAACTTCCTAGAGATAATGTTCCATGGTTTGAAAGTTCCTCACTTTGTGTCTGTATGGAAGATTTACACATAAAAATGGACCTAAGACACCTAAAGGGTTTGAATACCAATGGAGACAGTGCTGTACCACTGGCCAAGTGCTTCAGTAAGAGCATCTTTTAGACAGAGAATTGTATCACAAGGCATATAACCTAATCATCTGAGGCCTAATCCTAGCCATTGTTTTGTTGTTGCTGTCTGTTTCCTTCCTTCTTTGTTTTGCTGCTGTTTTCGTATTTATTTGAAGACATTCCCTAACCGTGTCAAAATAAACCTTTGCCAATGTTGTCATCTCACTGAATCCAGTAGTGAAACTGTTAAATGTAGGTCAGTAAATACATTTTTGCAGGGGAGGGGAGGTGTACATGTCAACTTCTGGTCTCTATCGTTCAAAGACAGATGAGTATAATTTGTCTTTCGCGTCGACAGCTTTTCACAGACTACCCCTAAAAGAAAACAAACCGTCACCGATTTCAAATGTATCGAAGGGTTCACTTCAACCGACGCCGACTCGATGTGACCGGAGACGATATTCCGCGCACACAAAGAGAACGCAGCATCAACCAAAACCGGACAGCGAAAAGTATGAAGGCATAGCAAAGTAAAGCATGTGGCTGCCGAACGACCACAGTCCTTTCGGGGGTTTATAATGCTTAACATTATTTTAAATAATTACAAAACAGAATGAGGAATGATCACAGAATAGAATGAGAAAATATGCTAGCTGCAAGTCGACTCACTACCGAAAACATAAGTATTAAGATACTGAAATTACCAAACCACTGCTAAGGATTGCTCAACGCGCAAGTGTTCGTACGGTAACTAACCATGTAGAGGCACTTTTTGCCTTAAATGGCTGAGTTCTCCACATAAACAACGGATAATTCCATACGCCTCCACATGAGGAAAAAAAATGAATCAAAATATTGGCGGTCCAAACAAAATACTTAATGCGCTGATTAAAAACAAGCCGACTCGATCAAAAAAAAATAATAACAATACGGCCAAACTGAAAGCGTTCACGTTGGTCCTGTTTTATTGTTGCATGTACCATTTAAAACAAAAAAGGCGAAATCAGATTCGATACTGCAGCTTTTACCCCCTAACAGCAGTTCCCAGTATTTGTGCGCGGTTAACTTGGCATTCATAAAACGAAAAGGCTAGGATTTCTGTTAAGTCGACACGATGTACTTCGCTAGCATAGCAAAAAAATTGGCACAAGAAGGCACCCGCAAACACAACATCAAATGCAATTACATTGTCAGACCTTCTCTGACTGTTTAGTGTATAGGCACACATTCCACAACGTTATTCTGCATAACAGTTACTCCATCAGTCTGTACAAGCAGCCGTTGGTCTACGAATTCCTATGAATAATGAACCGAACGTCTTCAAACACTAATTTCAAGGTCAAGGAAAATGTTGCCAGTTTTAACATTAGTTGTAAACAACCGGACGATATAGATGGCAACAAACAATGTTGCAAAACAAATATGTATCGCAAACGGATACAGCATGAATTTGCTGCAGGTCTGGGAATAATTATTGCGTTCTCATCTGGTGATGAGGGAAATCGGGCATTCAAGCGTTCATTTATAGTACGTCGTCCGGGCGAGAGGTAAAAAAATACCATCTAATTAAAGAGTAATAGGGTCGTGATGAAAATTTTGTATTGCTTACCTTCTGATAACTCCAGTTCCAGCTCGGCTAATCTAGCTCTCACCTCCAGAGGAAGGGGTAATGTATCTCGATCCGCCATTCTGTTTTAAATTTACTAAGCTAACCCTCTTTTTGCGTCTTTTTCAGCGCGGTCTCTCAACACTGTCCTTTATCCGCAAACCAGCAGCGCATACGGGCACGACAGGACCCCAGCGGAAAGAAAGACTAAGGGAGGATCGCACTGTGTAATTTTGTTCTCCCTCACTTAATGCCCCGCCATGACGGTGTCCCTCAGCAAGAAACGGTACTGTAATTCCAGTCCGTCAGTGCCGCGGAGAGACTCGCTGCTACATCGCCGCTTCTGCCTCTTTCGCTGTCACACTCACGTGATCACGTCCAGACGACCGCTCCGTTTACTTCCAACAGAGGGCGCTAAAGTTCCCTTTTGAAATTCGGAAACCTTGAAAACAAAGTCAAGTGGTAGTAAAAGGCAGCAATAAGGTTTTTAAAAAGTACGTTTTATGTGACAGTAACTGGTACCCTTCGATGCTGTCACACCCCTGTGTAAAAGCTGTCAGTTTTACTGGCTGTACTGCGTAGCACTTTTCTACTGGAAATGTGGACGGGGGTGCTACTTGTTCGAAGTAAAGCGTGATAAACTGACGTAATGCAACACATGCTGATCAGAATATAACATGTTCACTTTGCTTGAATCTGGTCTTTCACTCACACGGTTAGGTCCGGGTCTCAAACTAATCTCAGTCTTTCATTTGGTACTGTTTATTTCCACTGATGATAGCACAGGAGGTCTTTTTGGTCAAGCCACAGTGGTAGGCATTGCCATAACAGAACATTCAAATACAAGAACATTCATTTAGTATCACATTTTTTATGTACTTCAATGCAGGTAATTTTACAGAATCATGATTATACTATCAGGGATTGCACCTTTGAGATTAACAGACAACCAACAATTAGTTGAGAATGTGGTCGATATTACTGCCATGTAAGCCTTCAAAAATAAGATATTTGCATAAATAATGACTAATGACTATAATTTTTTCTGTTCCAGAGAATTTTTTTTATCAGTTAAATGTTACTTCCTACACTTGAGCCTTGGATTAATTTTATCTCGCGTGTTCAGAACTTCATTGCTTAATCTCATCCCCAACACTGCTGCCTGAGTTCCAAGCAAGATAAATCACTTCAGCCCTTGGATTTCTCAGGCTGATTTTGTGTGACTTTTTAAAATGTAGCAATGGCCTTCTCCAAATGCTTTTTTAAAGCTGAATAATCCCTGTACTGTATCAACCGAATATCACAAGATATCCTGAGATGCGAACGATCATAAATCCTTCTCACTTTGCATTCTGACTGGATAAACAGTTGAGCAATGATGACCGTGTTCTCATGGGGGAATCTCTGTAGGTCACAACTGGATCTGCCTAGACTCCTTATATGGTAGCAGCTTAATATATACCTTCATTGTGGAACCACAGCCACGCAGATTGGCAAGAGCCACGTCTAAACACTCACAAACACTGTCTTAAATCCCCCCTCTGAAGATGTCAGCATCTCGCCAGCAGTTATGCAGACCGGCGTCAAAATGACAGCAGGGTAGATTCAGCCAGGGAACTCTGGAGCTCAGTCTGCAGGCTCTTCAAGATACGGCTGGCACAGGCAAACAGGCACTCACTGGTCACGGCTACACGGGAGGGGGGTGGAGTCTGAGACGACACAAAGGTGGTTCAAACAAGTTAGTAAGTTCATGTCTCCGCATTTGTAAGAATGGCAATAAATTTCTCACATTCATGTTGTCATCATTCCCTGTCTGCTCTCTCTCTCTCTCTCCACACACACATATGTATGTATGTATATGTACATATACAGAAATAGATTGGGACATTATGACTGCCATGTTTACAAAGGACATAGTATTCATACCATGGTTGTAACTGCTGGTGGAGGGTTCCCATTGCACTGTCACTGCCGATACAGATCTACAGGCCTGATTGCCCTGTAATTACTTGGTGAAAGCTTGCTTTGAGGGAAACCTTATTACCGTTTGGCTGAAGGGTTTATGTCGGCCATTTCTGACTGGTGACAGCAGCTCTGTTTGACTGGAGCCTTAGCACTCAAGAAAGAGAGCGAGGCTTAAACAGTTGTCGTTTGAAATTTGTACTTAGTGTTAATGATAATTACATTACATTATTGGCATTTAGCAGACACTCTTATCCAGAGCGACTTACATGGATAACAGGTAAAAATTGTAACCTATTTATATAGCTGGATATTTTACAGAGGCAATTGTAGGTAAGTACCTTGCCCAAGGGTACAGCAGCAGTGCCCCAGTGGGGAACTGAACCAGCAACCTCCTGGTTACAAGTCCTGCTCCTTTACCACTATGCTACACTGCTGCCCACATAATGTGTTTTTTTGTACAATTTTAGAAAAGTGATGGGGTTTTTTCCCATTTATATCTCTTTCCATCGTTTATGATATTTGCATGAGCATCATGTCAGATATGCCGTTTGCTCATTTCTCTCCAGGTACAGTGCAGCATTTGCATGGGATTTTTCTGGTGTGTGGGGCGGTTTCTCGGAGGATCACTACTTTGTCAGTCATAGAGGCTTTTGCCGGGGCACTCAGCAAGGCCCATGCCGGATTTCAGCACAGGCCATCAAACTAATAACACTTTTACCCAGTGGGCCATTATACTCAGTGCCATTATCACTCACAGTTGGTAATGGCAGCTGTATGTTTCATTGTCTCCAGGAAAGCATCTGCCTGCATCCGAGGCGTACAGTCAGGCCTCAGCCTGCAGAGAGGGGTTCTCATCTGTGATCCGGGTTAAGTACCTCGCCCAAGGGCACAACAGCAGAGGCTCACCTGGGAGTCAAACTGGCAACATTTGGGCTAGAAGCAGTGCTCCTTCTTACCCTTATTCCTCACTTATATTTCAGCACGTGTTCAACACAGCCAAAGTAGAGAGAGCTGAGTTCACGTATACATCCAAGCTGCCAGAGGATGATTAAATCCACTCTAGAGCACTGCACAGCCTGGAATCACTCCATGTGACCCTCTGAATAATATGAGCTGTTGGCAGTAAGTACAATATCACACGCGTGTCAGAGACTGACAGCTGTAACCCCTGCAGGGCGGGAAAGAAATCACATTTTGCTTAACGTACACATGAAGGGTCTTTATAGTGTCTGAGGCAGACAAGTGGGGGGAAAGGTGATCACATGAAGCTTAATAAAGCGCACCTGTAGGCTGTTCATTTTGGGGACTGCCAGAACAGGGCCATAGATATTTTAAAAAGAAGCACTTACTATCAAGGAGACAGATTCTGAGAGTAAATTGTGTACCGGCTTTTGTTCCGCACTGTTTGTGGTGAGTCTGTGTACCAGCTTACTGAGGCTGAAGTTGGAGAAGGAGTAGAAGAGTAGAGGAGCTGAGCTGAGCAGCTCTGGGGATCTGCAGCGGGAATCCCCAGCTCGGCCAGAGGTTCCAGCAGGCGGAGGGGAGGGAGGAGGCAGTCCGAACAGGCCTGAGAGGGACAGAGAATGGAGACACTGAAACCACACATGGAATGTTTATGTGCATGAGCTCATTAGAGTGTGTGTGTGTGTGTGTGTGTGTGAGAGAGAGAGAGGTGTGTGTGTGTGTGTGTGTGTGTGTGTGTGTGTGTGTGAAAGAAAGAGGGTGAGAGAGAGACAGACAGGCAGGGGGCGTGTGTGTGTGAGAGAGAGAGAGACAGACAGAGGGTGTGTGTGTGAGAGAGAGACAGAGCATGTGTGAGTGAGAGAGAGAGAGAGACAGACAGAGGGTGTGTGTGTGTGTGTGTGTGTGTGTGTGTGAGAGAGAGAGACAGGCAGAGGGTGCATGTGTGTGTGTATGCTCCTTTGAAAGGGCCAGTTCCAGGCGCCTTGGACGGCATCCTTTTTTCCCCTCTCTTTATTTGTGGGTCTTATGTACACACATATTCATCACCCCCACCTCACAAGAGTTACAGCCCACTGTGTGACA
Source organism: Megalops atlanticus (assembly GCA_019176425.1). Classification (NCBI taxonomy): domain Eukaryota; kingdom Metazoa; phylum Chordata; class Actinopteri; order Elopiformes; family Megalopidae; genus Megalops; species Megalops atlanticus. The sequence goes on from CM032898.1 coordinate 5,255,071, forward strand.
GGAGGGTAGCAGCTGGCTGGGTGAACATTGTGAGAGAATATATCAACTCTGTGTGGCATAGACAGCAGGGTACAGGCTAAGTCACTATGGGGGGTTCAGTGGAAAGATGTAATATGGGAACAGTCACTGTGGGGGAGGGGGCACTGCAGTGGACAGGATGACATTACATTACATTACATTCATTTAGCAGACACTCATAACCAAAGTGATTTCCAGCACAAGTGAATGGAGCAGAAGTGTATCCATTCAAGTTGAATGAGCAACAGTGTCAGTCCAGGCTAACAGCAAGTGTGAGCATAACACTATTCAAACCCTACCACAAGTTAACTTGTGCAACCTGACTAAACAAGGGAAGCCAAGTATACTACCATACATCAGTCACTAAACCACAGAATCCAAACGACACTGGAGTGAAGGGTTGCCAGCAGGCTTGACAGCAGAAAGGAGAAGAGTTTGTAACTAGAAGGTTGCTGGTTCGATTCCCAGCTGGGGCATTGCTCCTGTACCCTCAGGCAAGGTACTTAACCCAGAACTGGCTCAGAAAATATCCAGCTGTATAAATGGATAACAAGCAAAAAGGGTAACCTGTGTGAGTCGCTCTGGAAAAGAGTGTCTGCTAAATGATAATAATGTAATGTAATGTACTGATGTGCAGCAATGGCCTATCCAGATTACATCAGATCAGTGGATCCATACAGCACCTATGGAGCTAGATGCCCTTGAGCATACTGTAGGCCCAGCTAACAGTGCCAAGGTACACAGCGCTTGGGGGAAGAACCTTCCGGTAGTGTCATATCAAATGACCAGTCACCTTCAAGATCTACAATCAGCATCTCAAACGTCACCTTTAGGTGCGCCAGATGATTGTTTTTTTATTCACCCTCCAGTTGCTAAAGACAGGACAGCACCAGGTGTCGGAGTTTATCGCTAAAAAGATACAATACAGCAATGGCCTTTCACACAACACTGCAGTGACATGCAAATCTGGAATTTGGGCTTTTTCTGTCTATGTCAGTCCCTGACATCAAAACCCAGCATACGTATTCATTTGCATTTGCCTGTCTGGGCACAGTATCTCAGTAACATTAAGCATTGCATGGGACTTTCCTGTATACGCCAAAGGACAGTACCAGTCAAAACTTTGGATACACTTACTTTTTCTTTATTTTTACTATTTTGTACATTTTAGAATAATAGTAAAGACATCAAAACTATGAAATAACACAGATGGTATTATGCAGTGACCCAAAAAAGTGTTAAATCAAAATTACCTTTCAGATTCTTCAAAGTAGCCAAAAAATATTTTTTTATAAAACTCATACATGGGTATCAACTTCACCATTTATATTTGTCTGAGAAACAAATTTCAAGCGTTTAAGCACAAGTCTTTAGATCAAAATGACTTTGAATGCATGTTTCCCATTATCTTAATCAGGTGTGTCCAAACTCTTTACTGGTACTGTAAATCCAGGCATTACATCTGATGGATCAGTGGCGCCGGCATTCTTGCAGGGTGCTGGTCTGTTTACTGATTATACAGTTGGTGACACTGAGACACTGACCCTGCACAGAGAACCGTCATCCCTCCTTCAGTCTCTCCACATCGGCACACTGGTAACATCCTCTGAAGACACATATTGATTATTCTACTCTCCGGCTGGGTTATGAAAGCTGCGTATAAATATGTCGATATCTGTTTAAAGTGGTGTTGTCCTTTTGCTTTCTCTCCTGCCCCTGGTAAATGATGGGATGATTTGCTGTGAGTGGCTCATATGATTATCGCAATTTGCAAATTCAATATCTCAACCCTGCCTTGTAAGGTTGCGTGTGGAGTATGGGAAGCTCCATACGGCCAACAGACAAATAGCTGTGTGAGGCAAGAGAAACTTCCTCTTCAAAGATGGACAGGGAATATTGTTGCCATTTAGTAACAACACAATGGCTGCCGTTCCATGGGGGTACCATGACATATAACAGTATATAATAGCTACTCTAATTTATTGACACATTCAAATTTATTTATCCACTCAATTATTTGTACGCCCTTTACCTCAGTAAAATATTTTTGTTGTACATAACATTTCAATGGGTGCTGTCTTTGAAAACCCATAATCAAGTTCCCTGTCAAGTTTGTGTCATTACCTGACAAGCATATAATGCACAAATGCAACCCTAGAGCAGTGACCTCTCTGTCCCTTCTGTCTTCCTATTGGCTGCTCCAGGAGCAACGAGACAAAGGATCCCTTTGAAAACACACAAGTCATATTACCCAGATGAGGTGAAGGCCATGGGTATATCGCACGTGCACGAGCCCAAGCCAATTTCATACCTGCATCCAAGCCAGCTTAAGTCAGTGCAAGTGCCATTACCGAAACAGCATGTATATATGAGGTCCAAAATCACATGAGAGGAATTAGAGGACAACATTATTGAGGAATACAGCTGTACTATTCTAAATCTTTCTTTGATTTATTCTTGTCATTTATATGTTAGATATCTAAATATGCCTATTATTTTCTTAGCATAGTAAAACTAGATGGCATTAAGATTGCATGGAAACAAAGTGAATGATGTTCATGAACAGTGTAGATGGTGATCCCAGTTTAGGCCTTTGAGGGCTGACAATATTCAAAAGAGAATCTAAGGATCCATGGATCTAAGGACATCACCAACATAGTTAAGAAATACTGGCATCTACTGTCTGAAAGTGGTAAACTCGAGAGGAGTCTCATATATTAATAAACCTGAGTTCTAATTGCAAGCCTGGCTCAGTCCAAAGTGCATGTAGAATTACTGTGGGCATCAAATCCCATTTAGACTCCAAAGGAAAGAAAAGAAACAGAGGGTAACACTCCTATGATTAAAAATAAACAGACTACAGATGTAAATTATTATTTAAAAATTTCCAGACTCTTTTATGCCTTTGAAAAAGAGCCTTTTTAGTCTTTATGAAAAGAGTCAGTTAGAACCGTTAGGGCACAGGAGGTTGGTCTGACAGGGGAAATGTGCCATTTGTTTAAAAACAGCACATGGAAGTGTTTTTGGAGAGACAGGCCTGAAGAGAGGCAGCATGAGTGTTTTTTGGGATAAGAGCAGGAGTGATCCATGGCCGTTCTGAGGAGGGAGAAAAACAGTCAGAGGTGAGGACAGAATTAAAGAGGAGGAAAGGAAGGTGGAGGAGAGCAGATAAGAGGAGATTGCCTGAAAGAAGGGCGGGATTCACGGTCAGGTGGTTGGTTTGTGAGGCAGCAGAGAGTGAGTGGAGAGGAGAGGGGGGGAAGGTCAGGTAAGGCCAAGCCAGGCTGCAGAGCTGCAGATTTAAAGAGCCTCTGGATGTCGGCTGCTTTGTCCTCGAAAAACCCTGCAAAGGCGTCCGCAGCGGGAGAGGAAGATCAGGGAAGGAGATGGAGAGTTGAGAGGGGAGGAGAAGGTAGAGCTGTTGACCTAGCTTGGATTTTTACACCCAGAAGAGGCATGCTGTAGCGGAGGTGATGGAGGATGACAAGGTGGAAAGGAGACATTGGTGGAGGGTCAGCTCAGAGCTCTTGGGTTTCCTCCACCTCCTCTCTGCTGACTGTAGCACATCACAGAACAACATGGCCATAGGCTGGAGGATGATACCGATTCTGAGCTTGAACAAACAGGAAAGAGGGACAAAGGTCAAGGGTGGCCCACGGCATGGACACGAAAGTGGAAGAAGCAGCATCAAGAGACACAGATGGAAAGGGGGGGGGTTAATAGAGGTCTGGGAGACTGAAAGCGCAAGTGACAGCAGAAAGAGTGGGCAGGGGAGCCGCTCTGTGGAGGAGGAGAGAGGGCGACAGGGTAGACTTCCAGGCTGAGCCGGGAGTAACAGGGAGGTGAGAAGTGCTGCAATCTCCCGCGAACACAAGGTCAAGCTCCCCGCCAGCCTCGCGCGCGAGAGGGAGGAGGACAGGGTGAGGGAGTGAGGCAGCCAAGGGACCGCTGTCAGAGAGCAGGATCAACCGAGCGCCGTCTTCCAAAAGAGGGCCGAGGAAAGAGTCCAGCACGTCCGGGGGGGGTGCCAAACCCTCCTGGTGTATTACACAGAATAACAATATTAATTTTAGAAGGCCCTGTAAGAGCGCTGGCACGGGACTGAAGCACAGAGAGGGAGTGTAAAATCAGCAGCACAGCGCCAGCGGATGGAGGGGGAGTGAGAGAGGATTCAGGCAGGGGAGAGCTCTACAGGAGTGCTGGTGTTATTGGGGCGGGGGGATGAAGCGTAGGAGGCCTTCTTACAGGTAGAATGGTAGCAAGGGCGAAACCATTACATCACATTTGCTTGGCAGACACTCTTATCCAGAGCAACTTACACTGATACTAATTTTTTTTTAAATGCTATCCATTTACACTGCTGGACATGAATACGGAGTCCAAGGAGATAACAGGCCCATGGGGGAATCAAACTGGCAACTGTTGTGTTTACAAAGCCCTGCTCCTTAACCGCTGTGCCAGGCCATCAGAGGGGGAAACTGGTGGGTGTATATCAGGGTGGATTGACTGCAGTGATATGGAGGGTTACAGCAGTGAGTGTGTCTCTTGTACAAGCTGACATGGAAAACAGATGCCCTGCATACAGGGAAAGGGGGCAAAGGGACATGTTATACAGGGCAGAGGTGTTGCAGCCTGTGGACAGAGGGTCAAAATGGATTTAAAACTGTCCCCCCCGGAGGAGCTTCTGCAGACAAGCTCCCTTGTCTTCATAAATCCACTCTTTGGATGAGGCTGTCCCTCCTGCTTCCACAACAGGAAAGGCATACAAATGGATACAACACACTGCGACAGTAACACTCTTTTTACCTATATGATATACACAGGCCTATACTGATACTAACCATTTTAGCCAAAAAAGCATTGACAGCGTCAAAGGTGATCCATCTGAACCATGCTACTCAAGGTCATGTGATGTAAACAACACACAAAGAGCATGAATATGCACTAAGAGGAATGGTCCTTTAACATCTGTCTGCACTGACCTGAACACACAACCCCAGTTCACAAAAGGCAATGCTTTGCCATCAAAAGCTCAATTATAATTTGTTCCTAAGTTACTTAAGATATTCCTATAGAGACTGTAAAAGCAAGAACTGAAGCTGCCAACGGTGGGCTTTGATTGGGCCTGTGGAGAGAAACAAAATGAATATCTAGTGTGATAGGCAGGTGCAATGAAGGCACCCTGGAAACAGAGCTTGCATTTGAATGAGTGGTTATGATAAACCGCCACACAGGGGAAAGCAGCCAGATGACTAGCGTCAATAGTCCACAGTCTGACGCAGCTCGGAGGGGGAAATGTCTGAATCACTCTGCTAAACGAACAGCTGCTCTGAATACCAAAGACACATCGGCGGGTAACAAAGCCCTGAATGTCACAGCACTCTCCTGCAGGAGTGTGTTTACTGACACAGCTACGACCAACTTGACTGAAAAAGGCATGATTGATTACAACGCAGTTCCTTGAGACGGGCACCTCTGATGAACCGTTTTATTCGAGATTCTGCTTTTTAGCATTGCATGCCGTGTCTCTTATCCCTTATTATGATGGGAGTACAGCAGATATAGTCTGCCCTGCAGAGAGATACAGTATATGGTGTGAGATACTGAGGTCTTAGTTTGCAAAGTAGCACCTTATTTCACATTGGGATACGGTGTCATAATGGTTCAGCCTCTGAGCGTTACTTACCCATAACAGGGTGACCATTCCGAGCCAAGGTCCAATCAATTTCTTCATGTTTCTGCCTTTTCCCCGCCCTCGCCCAGAGGAGTCTGTGACTGACAGGCCAATAACCAATAAGCCACTTTGCCTAGAGTAGAAGTGCAATGTGCAGAAGACAAAATAGATCAGCAAGACCATTTCCAGATGGAGATGCCTTGGCCCACAAGATTATGAAATTACAGTTTCATTAAAATGGGTTTTATTACTGGGAAGTGTCTATGGGTGTACCATGTGGGTGATTTATGAACATAGGGCAATGCCTGTAGTCACAACTGACCCAACAGCATCAGAAGTTAATCCAATACTGTTGAGCAATACAGCAATAAAGCATTTATCTTTTACAGAACATGTGCATTTCAAACTGCTGGGTGGTATGTAATTTCAGTTCACATCAAAATATGAAGCAGTAACATAAAGCACTGGCCACACTTTCTGTGCAGTAAGTTTAGCATGCTCTCTTGCGTGAGATCAATTTAAATGATAGTGAAATATAACGTTTGCCTGAGAGTTGTACATTAAAACGCTGCACAGTCTGAGAGTGCAACAAAAATTGGACAATAAACAGAGGCAGGGATGGTGTCACAGCATGAAATAGACCATACATCATCTCCTTCAGGCCGTGCACAGTATGCGTGACATTACTAAGGCTTCACAATAATTCATCATTCTAAGACCTACCCCCACTTGATTGCACGGCATGAGATCACTTTAAGGAAATCTGTTCAGTTTCAGGTAATCTCCTCATACCTAGAGAGCCTAATGAGACATTACTAAACAGTCAGCCATTCCAGTCTATGGTAAAATCAGACTCTGAATTAAATCTAACCAAGTAAATCTAAAGTAAATTTGATGGTGTAGTACATGATCTGACACTCTCTGGCATAGTGATACAATGTACATTGTAGCTGAAATCATATCAGGGTTAGGGACACCATAACACACTGTAGATGTTTTCTATCCATATTAGAGGCAGCAGTGTGGTGTAGTGGTAAGGATCAGGACTCATAACCCAAAGGTTGCCGGTTCAAATCCCCACTGTGGCACTGCTATTGCACCCCTTGTGCAAGTTACTTAACCCAGAATTGCCTCTGTAAATATCCAGCTATACAAATGGATAAAACTGTAACCTCTGTAAGTCACTCTGGATAAGAGCGTCTGCTAAATGACAATAACATCATAATATTCGGCTTGTTCCTTAGTGTGAATTGTTTACTCCCTCGTGGCTGGAACGGCTCCCCCCTCCCAACATGAAAGAGCCCCGCTGTAGAATAAGGTCATTTTCACCGGTGCACTTTACCGTCAGGTGCTTCCCTGTGAAAATTTAATCATTATTTTTGCCCAATTTCCTACAATTTCATGCACAGCAACAGATTGCTTCAGTCACAAAGGGGAAATTGCCCGGGTTTTACACATGCAATTTACTCTTATGGGTAACCATTTAATTTGATGCTTTACTAGCTCATAATAACCGATGTCAAATGTTGCCCATCACTGCACTTTGGCACAGGTATTTCCCTCTTGATTTTAATTGCCATGACCTTACTTAATGTATTTTCTTAAGCACATTTCGGGTTCTCGGTATTTAACAATTTGGAACTAAGAAAACGGTCAACAAATGGAGATTTTTACCTTTGACCGCACAGACATGCAGTGCAGTTTGCCACAGTAATAATTCATTCCTTGACTCCATGGATTTTTTGCCATTGCCTGTTTTGTCCCCGTCCATCCAAATTACAAAGTAGAAATAACACGTTCATGTTTTGCAGACACAATTGCAGTGGCAGTCAGAGTGAGGTAAGGAAAAAGAACAGAAAAGCATTGACTGTCTCTAGAAAAGGATTGCTGAAACACAGCTGTCACTGATATCCTTCATTTCACATGGCAGGTTCCTCCTAATACCCACCTATACATCAGTCATACAACTTATGGTTTTTTCCTTCTGAAATTGCATGGATATATGTTTGTTTCCTTACTGTATGTATAATTGCTTTTGTTCAGCAATACTTGCAACAGAAATTGTTGTCAACAATCAGCAATTTTTCCAGTGAAATCACACGTTTATTTCAAGCCTCACGTCCAGGTCTAGCTTTTTGTTAATTAGACTTTGTGATTTCTTGCAAAGTGCTGTTAGTCGAGCTGCATAGCTCTCTGTCTGGCTAAATGTAGGGGTTGATTATATTAAACACTGATTTTCATATAGTGGGAAAGGCTGACAAAGGAATACATATTACCCTATAAGTCTGGGCCACAACATTCATCAACCAAGCAAAGATGTTTCCCGTGCAAAGTAATTATTCTGAACTGTAAGTGGCTCTAGAAAAACTGACTTGATCATGATTTAGACTGATATCTTGTTTTAATATGCAGTCAATACAGATTGCCAGCAAACTATTGAGCTCATTAGCTTGCCTGGGAGAGCCAAAGGATGCAGCACATAACACTGTAGGAAATGTCTGAGCAGTAACTTCCATCAGCCTCTGTGGAATAAGATCATAAGAAATTTAATAAGCATAAGACAAATATAAACAGCAGCATATGAGCAAAAGGCGTTCGCTGATGAGAAAAATCCATTCGTCAAGAGCTCTTCATTCTCCTTATAGTCTAGTTTTAATCTAACACTGTCATGCATGGCCTTGAATTCTAAGGGTTCTTGCTTCCACTACAAATTCTATTCCATTTATAACTATCTGCGAAAAAATACTTCCTAGTTTCAGTATAAAATTAATATCGAATTTTCACCAATGTTCTCTTCTTCTGTTGGTAGAACTCATTTTGAAATAATGTATATTTCATTGTATTAAACATATTTATATATGTATATAAGTATGCTCCTTAGAGCAAACATCAAATGCCTCAGTTAAAACTAATTACAAGTACATACTGTAAAGGTTCACCACTAGATAGGATCATGTGCTTGTGGAAAATACTGTCTTCTCTGCATAGCCAGCTACCTGATTTATCTTCTCCCAAATGTTAATTAATAGAACAATATGACATTAAAATTCTCTGACTAGTTGGTGAGTCAATCCGGAAAAGGAGTTTTTTTTATTCCCACACTAGACTACTTCGCTATTTTCTGCTTTTTTCTGCAGGTTATTCAGTGAAGACAGTGCAAAAACAAACAAGAAAAAATCTCAAAAGTTTTCAGAGGCAAGGAGTGCAGCATATAGACTGTATTCGCTGTGATACCTCAATTCTCCAGAGGACTCCAGCCCAGGTAAACAGCAGAGGCACAGACAAGTGCGATTGTAAAGGTTTACTGTGAAACCAGCAGGATTGTAGTCCGTGCATAGCAAGTCAAATACTGCATAGCAATAATCACATACTGTATATGCAATGACATTTTCACATCTGCACTAATGTTCAGAACCGTCTCTTGCCAAGTTCGCCTGCACGGACTGCCTCACAAATCAAACCAGCATGTGAAGTTGGCGCTGGCGTGAGAGAAGCCCACTTCATAAGCTAAATAAATCACAATATTCCCCACACTCCTTCACGGGGTGCAATCTGAGTCCGTTAAACTCGCCTCCGACAGTCATCACGCCAGAGGCTTGGAAACAAAGGGGCACTCTGTACCCCGAGTGTGACGGCAGCTGTCCCCTCTGCTTCGGAGCTGACAGAGCGAGCCCTGTCCCGTCCTGCACCCGGGATCTGACCGCTCGTAAATCTGCGGGCACGGGGCCACGCTCCGCCCCCTTCCTCCCCCCTTCCCCAGCAGTCTTCTCGCCATCATCGCTGGTCAGCTGCTGGAGGCGCACGCAGCCCCGGCGCCATCTGTCCGAGCTTGACCCGCCATATTGCGGCCTCCTCCGGGGGGCGCAGTGGAGGCGGGGCGGCCTATTAATCAGCTGCCAGGAAGACCATATGCGAGACGGAGGCCTTCTGGAGTTTGCGAGTTCGCCGAGCGCGGCGGCCCTTACCTGGCTCATCTTTCCCTCCCCTTCTGGCCCGGGGAGGTGCGCGGGGCCAAACGGGCCAAGCTGTCAGTGATAAATGTCTCTTCATAAAGGATTTAGGATCGGCGCAGGTTCGACTGGGGGGAGGCAGGCGCTTTCGCCCCACACGTCGGCGCTTTTTGCTCAATTAGGCTCAGGCTGCCGGGACTTCGATATCAAAGACTTGTTCATTTTTTCCACTTGTTGAATTTTTCATGAGAGAGGTAAGTACATTCAGGTTTCACCAAACTGCCTTCCTTTCAGTCTTAACACTGCGTCCATCACAGCAAATAGGTCTGAGAAGGGATGGTTTATCGTTACTGCGAGTTTGATTTGACAGGCTGTACTGCTAGTGCACAGAAAGTAAATCTAGTATTTGAGACAATAATACCCAGTTCCAGATGGAAAACATTCATCACTAAGAGAGTCTGGTACAATGAAGTTATATTGCATTCGAGTTTCATTTCATTGTAGTTTCAATGTCTGTAGCTGCCAGCTGCTTATTACTTCACCAGTATTGCATGGGTGTAGCTGGATCATAGATAAAACATATTTGACTTACATTCAATCAATAATTTGTTTGGCTGCATATGGATATCGGCAGATTGATGAAATGGCACAATTTGTTATTACTAATGTTCTAATTACTCATATTGATGACAAAGACGGACAGATCCTTTAGCCCAGACTACTGGTGAATTTGGTGCACCTACTTTCCGTCCTAAACAGCAAAACGCTTAACTCAAGGAGGATAGTTTTTCATTGATTTGGGCAATGCTGTTGTTTTTACCAAGATGTATTTAAGAGTAAAACACTTTGCAGTACAGTAGCTGATTGTATGCAAAGGCACTATGGCGGACAGCTCGTTTTCCTAAGGCTTTTTTGTAACATGGAGCATCCATCTATGGGTGAGTCATAAAAGTTCAATCTCCTAATATACATTATACCTTCATATTTAGTCCATTATGTCAGTCACTGAGACAAACACAGATTGATTGTCAATGCATTTGCTTGTATTAAAAAAAAATAGATCTAAAAACTTTTTATTTTCTCACAGCAAACTGTTGTTTAGTTGCACTGGGCGCAACTGAGGTTGGACAGCACTACCTCCCTAGGTGAGATCATGGGGAAAAAAAAACCATGAGGTGCCTCAATAATCACTGCCTACATTTTGGGCACAAGTACCACATTTTAAAACATTTCCTTCACCAGATAAATATCTATATCATAGACGAATGTTTAAGTACAATGCAGCCAGAGCTATTTGTTGCAGATCACTTTTGCTGGGTGGGTAACAGCTGAATCGAACTGCAGGCGTTCATTTGGACGAGTGTTGAATCGATTACAGCAAGGTGCATCCTGCTAAGGAGTGAGATGACAGCATTACGTAATAACTGTTTCCATGTTATCACAGACCTGCATGGGCAGAAATGAAGGAAACTGGTGCTGGGATATTGAGTAGTAAATAAAAGCCTATGGATACACTTAATGGGATTGTGCTGGTCTGTGGGGGGGAACCTCGGAGGTGGTTTTGTATGAATACTGCCACCTTGTGGCCAACCTCTGTAAATACAGAGAAGAGTAATGTGCTCTGCTCATTAATAGCCTGAATCAACAGGCACATTGTAATATAAGGATTCACAAATGCTTTTACTCAAGATCTTTTTTTAAAATACATAAATGTATGAAATGTTTTTACCAGACAGCTGAAAATTATAGTTCTGGAAAAAGAATGTGAGGACATACATACTTTGCTCCATAAATCTCTCTTGTTAACATTCAACAGAGCAAAACGACTTAGGAACATGAACCATTAGGCATAAACTGTAAGTCATATTTATATAAAGGTAATAAATTCATAATAATATATATATATATATATTATATACATATAATTTTTTGTAATTATGAATTTATTACCTTTTTGGCAGGAGCAGATTGGCCAGTTGGAAGTGGATGGTTTTAACAGAGAGACTTACATAGCAGTATTCTGCAGTGCACTGTGAATGATACCTGTTCCCTATGGACTCGTGAGCCTGTGCTGAAAGGACGGGAGAGAGCAATGATGAAGTAAGGTATAAAGCCCAGCCTCTCTGAAGCTCCCCACCTCTCTGCTGTACACAGCCCAGAGCGAACAGGCCAGGGCCCCAGAGACACCCGACACCCAGGCTTACTCTGCGGAGCCACCCTACACGCCCGCCAGAGCCCCTCCACACACCCTACACCCAGGATTGCTCTGAGTCAGGGTCCCTAAGTAACGGCCGCCCCACACCCCCTTTTACATCTGTCACCTCTACCTCTGTTCAGCCAGCCCTCAGAGAGGGCGGAGCCTCTGGCATCATGCAAAAGAAAACACTGATTACACCATGTAAGGCTGGCACTTGTTCTCCTCGGGTGACAAACCATCTTGACCAAAGGAGCACAGCTTCAACAATTTCCAGATTTTTGCAAGAATGCTTTAGGTAAAGCTAATATTTCCTGATGTCACACACAGTTATTTCATCATTGTGTGCTTATGACAAATAAGCACATCATTTAACCAACATTACAAACATGTAGAAATGTCTCAATTTCACAGAAGTTAACATAACTGATCACAGTATACAATTTTAGTTGGCATTCTTATCCGGCTGACTTGCATGGCTTAGTCTTACCTGTGAATATGCTATAGAAATGATCCGTAAGATGTGTCCAAGCATGCTGCAATTAAAAGGTAGTTATTAGCCACTACTTATACCTATGCTGAATCAATTGCTATGGGATGCTTAATTTTATGAGTTTGGAACCTGCAACCTAGTGGTGCTGTCCAGTTCCACAACCACAAAGCCTTGGTGAAGCCAAAGCCACACCATCACAAGAACGCACACAAGCATACATTAGTTTTATGTTTATTTATGCATGCACATTGCATACCATCAACTCTTTGTCAACTTTCCAGTCACACTGAGGTGTGTAGGCAAGACTGGAGTGCAGTGCCGAGACCCATCCACATGCCGCAAGATTAAAAGTGGTGACCGACCAATCGCCTCAAGAGAGTGTATCTGCTGTGAACATAAACTCAAAAATGCAAAATAGGATTCAGTAACAGTGCCTAAATCTTTATTTCTTTCAGTAAGCTACATTTTTTTTCAAATTAGACAGTTTACATCATGACACAAGAGAAAACTTAAATTATCAATAGTTGACATGTATGCTTGATTCCAGTCTTAATGGAGGAAGGAAAAAAAAAAAAGCCCTCGCAAAAAGAAACCACCATGAACTGTTACTGCCATTAGCGCCCCCCCTTGCCCCCCCCCCAAATGGTTCGCCGATTGTCCACTGCTGTTAGTGTGATGTGTCACAACAGAAAGACGACATCAACCATGGTGGGAGGGGGGAAAAAAAAGAAAGAAGAAAAACAGCAACAGTACATCACTGTCGGATCGTAACGCCAGTGCTTCGTGACACAGCGTTTCTCACAAACATGGCCAATTCTCAACAGGCTGCAACCTCCACAAAGCACAAAGCATCAGGCACGGGCGAGAGTGCGCTCAAACACCGCAGAAACTCAGGGGGCCGGGGAGAGACAGTGTGACATAACGCATCCAACGCAACATTAACCCCAAACATACAACAGAACGTTAGTGCAAGCGGAAAAAAAAAAAAATAAACACGTTACACACAGCACAGCAAGTCTACCATACATCAGCACTGTCTCCACACACGACAAAGCTTCTACCCTGTTCTCTATAAGCACTCTGTACCACTGTGTCAGGGACACCATCTTACATTTCTTAGCTTTTATTTCATTTCTGAGAAAGTATTCCTGCCCCGAGGCAATTCTTTTTAGAGCTTTTCGTTGCCATTTTTCTCCCATTCTAGTTTTAACTTGGGCAGACAGACTGCAAACATCAATACAGATGCACATGTAGATAAACACACGCTCACGCTCACACACACACACACACACACACACACACACACACACGCTCACACACACACACCCCCAGCCACCAAGCTTGATAAAGAAAAAGATTCCCATGCCCAATATACTGTAACAACAGCATATGCAGTAGCTACACTTTTAAGCAAATGACATTGGCATCTGTTAGCACTGAACACAACGATTCTCAACTTGTAAACAAAGTTTAAAACAAAGGAGAAAAACAAAACAAAAAACAAATGCCAGTCTATTGCGATGATCAGTTGCGTGTCTGATGTCAGTGGTGTTGCTCTACTGCGGTTCTCAGCAGCAGTAATACATATTAAAGTCGTCGTGGTAACCTTTAACAACGCGCAAGTTAAACCGCCACACGGGGGAGAAGCTGAATGGCAGGGCTGACCTTACGGTCCCGCTGGGTGCAGCCCGCGAGCGTAATCAAAGGACAGGAGCTTCAGGGTACTGCGCGGTGTCTTTCCTTCACAGATGAGCGCAACAGTGTGCAAGCTAAACGACCTGTGGGCACCGGTAAGCGTAGCAAGTCCAATCATTTGTACAGTAATTTTCTAGGGGCCGAGGAAGTCGTCCACTTCTTGAAAAGCAAGCATATGAGCAAACAAGAGAGAAAAGCACAGCGTGTTTATCGTTCTGTTTGGGATACACTCTGAGGACCGCAGCTGGAATTCGTCTGGGTGTATTCACAATTGAAATGACTGTGCTTAAAATGATGTGCTTTTGTGGGTGGGGAGAAAGAGAAACAATCTTATACGGTTGTCAGATGGGTCGACTGAGCAGAGCACCTTGCTTTAATCGGAGAATTCGTACAGTAACCTTACGTATGCCTGTTCGCCTCGAGCTCCAAATCTGCTCCCGTTTGAGCACTTGCAGAGTGAAAGCCACGTCATCACTGAAACAATGTCATAAACCAGGCTCTGCATCAGGACACAAAATGGAATGAGAATGACATGTAAAAAAAAAAGTACAATCAAACTCTGCCCACGTTTGCAATGTGACGGCAGACTACTCCACACACCAGAAGGGGAGGGGGGGGGAAAAAACAAACAAACAAACAAAAAAAAAAAAAGATCAAACCACAACATTTAGTTTTAATCTACATCCAGCTCAATAACAACATTAATATTTCAACAAGATCAATAAATTTTTTAAATCATTTTTAGGTACCTCTTTTATACTTTTTCTGATTATGTACATCTGTACACACAAAGCACACACCTCAAAGTGCACATATTTAATACAGTATTAACTATTTGCATTTACAGGATTTATTTTTCCCAACAAAATGAAAATATAAACGGAGGAAAAAAAAATTCAAATAAGTTTTTCCATGTATATTACAAAAAATTAATCTGCTGATAGATTTGTACTTTTTTTGAGACCAAGCAAGACTAGTTACAGCTGGTTTAGCTGAGTTCAACTACATGTCACTCTTGGTAACCCATCTGGGGTTTGAAAAGCAAGAAACTAAGCTGTCTTATATAAAAGTTAAGGCAAAGTCATTTTCAAGTTTAAATAAAATTCAAGTTTTCAAACACTGGATGGAACTTATAAATGTATATATTCATATATGTTCTGTGTTCTTAAAAAAAGAGAAAACCTGTTTTAAATGATATTTTGTATGGAATAAACAGCACTGCTTTTGTTAATGAGCATACGTGGTGCATTGTTTTGAATAACACCATTAAGAAAACTTCGATTAAAGACTGCAAACCCTTAGTGCATTTCAGTCCTTCAGAATTTAACTTATTTGAATAATGTCTTTTGAACAAAAAAAATTATTCTTTTACATCAAATGTGTACAAAAAAAAAAAAAAAAAAAAACACACAAACCAAAACCAAAAAGAAGGAAATGACTGTCACGGCAGGTGACGGTCAGGTAGTGTCTCCGGGTTCTGAAAGGTGTCCTCGTTGAGGGGCAGGGGGTGCTCCTTACTGCAGGAAGACACGGGCGGGGTGGGGGGGTGGTGCAGGTCTGGAAGAAAGCACTTGGCACTGCATCCTGGGGAAGAGTGGCTATGGTTTACACAGAGACCTAGGGGTTGAAATCTAGTGTGTAGCCCACAAAAAAAAACATGCCCGGACAGATGCTCTGACACACTCTACAGCCAGGATCTGAAAGAACCCAAAGTGTGTCCCCCCTTCCACACCAGCCACGTACCAAACCCCAGGCACCTACATTCTGCATCACACCAGAGACAGACACACTCGGACAGCCAGGTGCCACAACTACCCTTTCCAGAACACTCACAGCGCCCTCTACTGTGCGGGTATTCCAGTAGCCACAGCTTACTTTGCATCACTTTTTTTTTTTTTTCACAGTAATGAGGGAATTCCATTTTCCACAGTTAATTCTGGGACACCATCTTTGTACCCACACCAGGGGGAAAAAGAAAAGGGGAAAAAAATATACTGGAATACTGAACTGATCACAAACAGCGTGTCCAACAGCAAAGCAAATCACTTCTACTGAGCATGTCAAAGAAAAAACAAACAAAAAAAAAAAAAAACTGAGGGACACATACAGCAACTGAAGATGGAACATAAATGCATTGTCCTTGAGTTTAGACCTGTAAGAGCACATTAGTCCGGTATAAAAATAAGATAAAGCAGACATGAAAACAAGGGGTTCACCACAGTGATTTCAGAATGTCAGGCTGGCATGGCCTTACCTCTGAGAGGCAATCAAACAGAAGACATGAACTTCCATTGGTACGGTGTTTTTGAAATTCTCTTCACTTTCAGGGTCATGTATGTTGAATTACTCAGTAACTTTATTTTAGGTATCAGATAACTGAAAGGTTCCGTTATATGCAAGTTAGGTAATAAGGACATTTACGTCCTTAAGAATCTCTGAATCTGCACTTAACACTAGATTCAGAGCTGAAGGACCTGGCTGCAACAGACACCACAAAGAGGTGCATGTTATGTATTCTACCAAACGTCATTTACCCCATTGTAAGTAATTTCCCTTTTTTTTTTTTTCTTCTTTTGGAAATAACTGAAATTATATTCAACAATGACTCTGGAAAACAAGTAGTGCAAAGTTTAACATAGATCAAGTTTGTCTACATACAGTACCAGATTGATTGATGTAATAAGCTCCAGATAAAACCTCTAGCACCACATCGAAGAGCCCCCTGTGACAGACAGAGCCAGACTCATCCATTTTTAGTGGCAGAGGAAACTCTGCTGGAGTTACTGATGCCTGCAGTGTATGTGCCCGCTGAACAGAGTTTGCTGAAGCGCTCATTTTACAGCGATAAAAAGCCTACAGGCACCAGCAAACCCATGTGATGAGCACCTCTGGCCTCTGAGGACAATATGGAGATCTCTGCTGACCCCAATTTATTCCATCCATGCGGGTCAGAGGAGCAGTGTGTGCTTTTTTTTTTTTTTTCCAATATTTGGTGGTAATTTATCCTGGGACAAAGGACAAAATTGATTTTTTTTTTTTTTTAAATACATCAATTCAAAACTAAGGCGCTCTCTTAACAACCAGCACGCATGAGGAACCGAACTTGCAGCCAGCCACCAAACCCATATACGATTAATGAAACAAAACCACTGTCACATGCTGGTGTCAAAAATGAAATCACATTTCTGGTTGGCAAAAGTTATTCTAGTGCTGGGTCAATGACTCCTTAAAACCCACCCTGCTCCCCAAAAAAAAAAAAAAAAAAAAAAAAAGTTCCCAATTTCTATTCAATCAAGCCAGCCAAAACTGGACTGGGTAAAACCTGGGACATAAAATGTGAAACAAAACATGACCGGTGCAGTGATTACCTCAGTCACACAAAATTACACCAGAGGACCAAACATAGCACAAAACAAAAGAAGTCTAACTGTTCAGCACTATTCAAACCAAAGATTAGATCCGATGTCAGTACCTTGCTTTCTGCCTTAAACACTTGGGTAGTGGCAAAACATCCCGGAAGCCAGTTTTTTACTTGCGTATAGAGCAAGTCAATCACCCCACTGTCCTGTAAACAGGAGGTCTGATTAACGCTAAATAGAGCAAAGGAAAAAACAAAATAGAAGTAAAGAACGTGCTCTACACACTAAAAGTGCATTTTTTTTTTTTTCGGCAAGCCCTGACCCAGCGATATGCCCTCTGGGTTGTGACTGTTGACTCTGGGATAAATATCGAATAGCCCTGATGCCTCTCAAACACCTTCATTCCTGGTAGTGTTTTACTGCGGCGATTTCGGGGGTGTGCACAGATCTTTGTTGGAGCCCTTTCCCGGCCCCTGCAGGGAGGGAGGGGGGGACGGCCGTCTCCCGGGCTGTCTTCGGCCTTCTCTGGGACGGCCGGGGACGGCCTTGACAGGGGGGTACGAGTCTCTGCACCTGGTCTCCGCCGCGTCCGGGCACCTCCTGTCCTCCGCGGCAGGAAGGGCGTTGGTTGGCTTGAGGTCTTTTGGCGGCTGTAGTGTAGAAGCGTCTTTTATCCTCTGGCAGATCTCTGCATAACTGGGCTTCCGATGCTCCTGGAAGAGAGGGTTACGATGTCACGAATAATCTGCACACTTTAGCCATTAGGGCAAACATGATGGACCTTCACAAATTTCTGAATCATAATAATCAGAAATTACGCATCTGACAAGGAAACATGCCAAATGCATTTATTCAAACATCTGATGGAAGCAAAGAAAAATTATGCATCCATAGACTGAATTGTAACATGTCATATTTACCCAACACCAAACAGAAAAATCAGCAGAGACAATGACAAATCAAACAGATGCCATGTGAACCGCCCTTCATGAAACCCACCTAACTCTGGACCAACCAACCATGTGAGCTGGGGGTGATACCCGCTTAAGGTTTAAAACCGAATTAAGACCACCCCCACCCAGTGAAGGGAGCGTAAATGATTTCGGGAGATGAACAGATCTATAAAATGTGCAGCGCTCAGATGTCAGACACACAGAGGCGGGCAGACGGACTCACTGTGGCAGCCCCATTCACCTGGACCGACTTGTTTGCAGTAGTGAGGATGGTGGTCAGTCGCTCCACAGGGGCCTGGCTCTCCTTCTGCTGCACCTCTGGGACTTTCAACTCTCTGCAGAAGAACCAGTACGTTACGTTGCATTACTGTCAGCATGCCGGAAGCCACAGAGACTTACACAGCTCACAATTTCACATGCTTATCCATTTATCCAGCTGGATATTTTATTTACTGTGCCCCAGTAGGGAGTCAAACCTGCAATTTTTCAGTGACAAGCCCTGTTCCTTACAACTACACCACACTGCTGCCCACAACCCCCCCCCAAAAAAAAAAAAAAAAATCAGCTCCACCTCACTGACTTGGATTTCTGTGTGCATATATGGCATCTAACATGGCTCAACCAAACAACAGCTTTGCAGTGGCATTCACCAGTATAAGCTCATGGTGAAGCAGGTCCAAACTGGAGAGCAGCTCACGTTCAACAATCACCATTTGAGAATGAACAGCAGACAACCCTAAAGCAGAACCTATGTACAGACATCGATGCGATTCTATTAAGACACTTTTGGTTGAGACTAACAGCAATGGTAGATTTTGCTGGATTCAGACACAGTGGTGACAAACACAGGGCATGACAACGCAAAAGGAGGTCGTATGGGGGAGGGCTGTCATCCGAATGGAAGGGGACTCACTGTGGAGACGCGGGCCGTGACGGAGGGGTGTCGGAGCTGACCGGCAGTGGGGCAGTAACAGTCTGGGAGGGCTCTTTAGGGATTCCTGACGGCATGGTGTTGGTACTGGCATCAATGTTTACATTCTGAAAGGAAAGCAAAGATTTCTCAAACTGCTCTTATAGCAAAACCTCCGGGTGACACACAGCCATCTTATGACATGGACACCGCTTGGCTTTCTCTGCTAGTATCTGTTGTACAGCTTGTCCCTATTTGTTTTTAAGATTAAATTACATTCATTTAGCAGATTCTCTTATGCAGAGCGACTTCCAGAACAAGAGAAGAGAAGTGTATCCATCCAAGTTATATGTGCAACACTGCCAGACCTGGCCAGCAACACTGCCAGACCTGGCCAGCAACACTGCCAGACCTGGGCATGCACAACACCATTCAAGCATCAACACAAGTTAAATTGTTCTAATGCAAGAGTCAAATCTTTTGGAAACAGAAAACACAAAACACCATGAAAGTGCTCTGTAGTTTGTTTAATTTTTCTTTGGAAAAAGGGGACAAAGAATCAAGAGCCCCTGCTGCCTCGACCTTCAACCTCAAAATCACAATATAAATACGGGCACAGACCGGGGACAGTTTGAGTTTGCTGTCATCAAAATCCACGCACCGCCGACCAAGTCAGACACGCGGAAAACCCTTGCATGACGGCACCACAGAGCCGCAGAAGGAACGCCCGAAGACACAATGGGGCTTTCAGCAGCTGCTGCTGACCGGGGGAGGAAGAAAGCGGCGTTGTGCATGTTGTGGAGGGAGCGCTCGGGTGGCCGTACCTTGTCCTTAGCAGCTGCCACTCCCGCGCAGGGCAGGCGGCTCTCGAAGGCGTCGTCAGCGTGGAGGTGTCCCGCGGCCCCGGGCAGCGGCGGGAAGCTGCTCAGGCCCAGCTCGAAGCTCGGAGATGGAGGCTTCTGGGGCGGGGGGGACTGGGTGGGAGCTCTCTGTTCGAAACGGGCGGGAGAGAGGGGCACAGCGTCTCAGACTCAGATCCTCTGCAGGTTTATGGACAGCATCACATCCAGGTGCGGGGAGGATATATCACTGACATTTATCAGGGTAGGAATCCACAAGTACATTTTAACCCCCCACCCCAGTGCGATAACTTACTGTGCCTTTTACATCTGTGCTGTAAAAAGTAACTTCAGCATGTCTTAGTAAAGTACCTTGATATACCGCGGCCGAACTGCGGTCATAGGTTTAAAAAGCCTCTCTGCCAGTTTATGACACATCTTATTCATTCATCTGATTGAGCCCACTTTGCAAGGGTGCCACAGAACTGTGGTACTGCATCAATCAAATTTCAGCCTAGAACCATAATACTCTAAATACCTGACAGTATTTCAATAAAATCAGTACAATTAAAAAACAGATCAGAAGACTGCTGTCAGCCTTTTCAAATTTCAAACTGAGCATCTCTAGTTATCCCACACGCGTGATTCACTGAACAGGGCTTTGTTTGGGTCTGCGGTCACACGTGTCCACACTGCCCTGTCATGTGCAAAGGAGGCATCAATGAGCTGAAGTGTTTAGAGCTCTTTTAAACATGAGCAGGAGACTTCAGTCAGACCAGCAGGAAAGCTGTCACACTTTCCCCGTAGCGTTTGGCTCACATGCCAAATCAACATCGTGTTTTGATGCAACAGGTTTGTTCATTTTTTTTTTGAGTGGCTTATGATTTAACATGATTAAAAATAGCAGACAATTTTGCTAATGGAAACTTGCTTAACTTGCTTAATCATCATTAAGAGCATGCCGAAATCAATGGAACACAAATATACTTACTGTAAACTTGTCGTCCCTCTTTTTCCTATAACCATAAATATTTTTCCTTCAAAGACAGACAAGAGAGATCATTTTAAATGCTGTGTCCAAGACAAAAGATTTGCATTAGAGTAATGATTTTTCCTCTACTGTGCATACAGTATTATATGTTGATTTCAAAAGGAACTGCCTATTGATTACATTACATCATTTAGCAGACTCTTTCCAAGTCTTTCCGAGCGACTTCCAAATAAGTGCATCACAATGCTAAGAGTAGTTATCGAAAAGTACTACAAGAGGTCAGTAAAACACTGAGTTAAGTGCTACTACTAGTGCAGAGGGCTTTTTTAATAGAATATAGGGATAGATAGGACAGATAGAGAGGAAGGCAGACTAGAGATAAAGCTATAGTTTGTGTAAAGGCCAGTGTACTGAAAGCAGTCAGGGTGGTCTATGTGAGGGGTGGTCTACGTGAGGGGTGGTCTCCTGGCTCTGTACCTCCCCCTGCCCATGCTCAGAGAGTAGTCTGTGGTGATGGGCTCCGCCCGGCCCGTGCCCACATCCCTCCGGGGGTATCCCACGCTGTTTTGCAGGCGGGCGCGGCTCTGGCCTGGGGGCCGGGCCTGCGGGCTGCGCACGCCGTTCAGGATGCGCTCGGGGGGGAAGTTAAAGATGGCCGGGCTGTCCAGGAGGCCCGAGCCGCGGTCCCCGCTGGGCATGGCGGGCCGCAGGTGAGGTTTACTGTGATTCCTGCAAAACACAGAGCGCATTGACACCCTGTTTTAATATTTCTAATAATCTTTCCATATTTCTACCCTGTAAATATTCAGTACTATTAATACATTCATCAGTATTATCATTATTACACAATAAATTCTGCTCAATCAATTACACATGTATGCAAGAGTGGGAGCCTTAAAGACAGTGACACAGAAATGATGGACAGCTGTTTCACGCCATTTTATTTTCTGTAGAGAGCTTAGAGAATTAACACTGAAATGTAAAATCCTGATATGAATGAGAATGCATCCACACCTATTCCTTGGAGAGTACTGCCTGACAGTCAGAGGAGACGTAGCGGGCTTGAAACTGTGCGATGTGGTAAATCCGTTAATGAATCCGGTATTATGAAACGGCGTTACCTGTTGAAGACAAAATGAGTAACCTGTTAGGGAATCCACCGAGGGCTATTCAAAGCAAAAGGTATTACAAATACAAATGATAAAAAAAAATTCTTTCAACATTTAAGAGTTCCACTCAGAACACTTAGAACACAAGGACCCTTCAAAGTACTTAAACAGCAAAATGGGGGGGGTGGGGGGGAAATCGTGCTTTGTCAGGCTGACTGTATTTATAAAGCATCAGACGGGCACTAAAGCGGCATGACCTCCCAACAGCGGCTCGTCATCGAGATGCACTAGAAATGCACCAGTGTAGCATAGTGGTTAAGGAGCCGGGCTTGTAACCGAAAGGTTGCGGGTTCGATTCCCCACTGGGGCACTGCTGCTGTACCCTTGGGCAAGGTAACTTAACCCACAGTTGCCTCAGCAAATATCCAGCTGGATAACACTGTAAAAAAACTGTTTACCTATGCAAGTCGCTCTGGGTAAGAGCGACTAAATACCAATAATGTAATGTAAAAAGTAATGTGACGATACAGAAGGGAGGCCGGCACTCACCAGCGCGGGGTCGATGAAGCTGTGCGTCGTGGACCAGGTCTGAGGGGTGATCAGGCTGTAGAGGGGAAACTGCTGCTGGGGGCTGTACACCGGAGGTATGTAGAATGATGTGTAACGCTGCTGGGCGTAAGGGTTCACATCTACTGGTCTGTAGCCGTTCTTTGGCAAAAAAGTGTTGATGGCGATTGCCTTCGCTTTTATTCTCGCCTGAATGGGGAGAGGAAGGGGCAGTGACAATCAGTATCTGACCACACCCAAAATACAGGTGAAACCTGCGGACTACAGTCTCTGACTGATTGGACCAGAATGTGTTTAAGCTTTGTATAATAAGGGCTGTTACGCCTTTTGTACCTCATGTAACAATAGGACTTTTGGCAGTTGCTCAAATTAATGAAATCTATTCAGTATTTTGTTTCTTGAAGTACAAAGCAAACTGGGGTTAAATTGAAAAAAGGCAAGTTACAAAAAACAAACAAAAAAAAAATTAAACTCAACCAAACATTGAAACAAAATGTCATCTAGTCCAGTGTTTACCTTAATAGGCTTCCCTTGAAAGATCTTCACTTCTTCTCGAAGATAGCGATATGCCTGAAAGGAGAGGGCACAGAGGAGGTGTTTAGAGACTGCACAGGCTCTCAGCTGCTCCGGGCTTGGTTCCCACAGGTGCAGGAACAGGTGCGGGCGGCTGGCTCTTCTTCCTGTTACACTCCTCTTCCTCTCCAAATACCCCGAGAGGCACAACAGGATGCAGATGCCCTCCACCCAAGGCGGGGGCCCCAATACCCTCCCTCTGGCAAGGACTGATAAACCACCAACACACAAACAGCCCTGACAGGCAGGTGCTCTTCTGTGGCTTTGGAATTTCACTTTTGAGTTCCCCCCCCCACACAGTTATTGTGAATAACAAAGACTGACAATGTGAGGCTACTCATTAACTTAAGTTTCACACAGATATCCTCAGATATTAATGAAGTTTGTGTAATGAGGCAGAAACTGAGTGCAGCCTGGCAGAAGTCAACTATAATTACAACTTACCAAAGAGAAATAATACAGAGAAATATGAGCAACAGCTCTGACGCCAGCTTACAATGCAGGGGTCATAACTCTGTGCTGCAAGGTTAAACAGGCATGCAGGTAAGGTAACATTGTGTGAAGAAAAAAAAAAAAAAAAAAAAACAGGTGACTCATGGCATTACCTGTTGTGCATCAGCTTCTGACTGAAAGGTGATGAACCAGTTGTCATTGTAGGCAAACTCACAACTGATGAATTTGGGCAAGTTCTCTCCCTGAAAAAGAGCTTCCACTTCCTGTAAAAGACAAGGAAAACAGTACTTTACCACACAATGAAAATAATCAGGGATGCTGCTAGCTTTTATTGTGTTACTTTCCCTTCTCTGGAAGTAATCAATTTTAACTGTTAGCTAAGCAATTTATCACAGACTGTTAGCTAAGCAATGAATCACAATTTGTATACTTTTAAGCATTAAAAACACTGCATGAACCATTAAGTACATTTTTTGTTTCAATACACGGGAGACTCTTGCAAATTAAAATACACATCATGCCTGTTTTCCTGACTTATGATACTGCAGATCACATAAACACATAGTGCTATATATAAATCCTGAAGAAAGTAAAAGAATCTCTAAAGCAATTCCAGTCACTGACCCAGCAGAAAGCATACACTTTCATATCGATTTCTCCACAGTCAAGACACTGGGGACATGGAGTAAGTCTGTATCACCTAAAATCTCGAACTGCATGGCAAACATTTATTTTTAAAACAATTTATTCCCGATTCAGTCACTACAGACATGCTGTAAAATCAGTGATGAAATGCATATTGCACTACATTTCACCTACCAAATATAAATATGCAGCAACAGAGTCATTTATGAAATATAAAAACCTTTTCCACAGTTAGCTTAAAGCTGTCATTCTGCCCAGGCTACATATTGGACAAGTGTGGCAATACATTCCTGAGACAGCTACAATATTGGGACAGAGAACAGGACATGTGCTACACAGTGTGTGTCTGTTGTGAAAGGGGATTGTTGCCCTTTAGGAGTGTTTACAGTGGAAGACGTCAACAGCGGATTCAGTTAGCACACTGCACAGCTGTTCTCCGCAGAGGCCGTGAATGTAATTCAGTCAAAGTGCAAGTGTGGGAATAAGAGCTCAGAGACAAACACGCAGCTGATGAGAACACACCGAGGGGGTCAGGACAGCACAATCACTGGCCATCTTCTGACGCAGGCTGAAGACTCGCCTCTCCAGACTGCATCTCGTTTCCACCTCAATCCCTGCCCCCTAACACCTACTACTTGTAGTACTTGCTGTTTACTTTATCTGTAGTATTGCGATGCGTTTTGGATTCTGTGATCAAGTAACTGATGTATGGTAGTATACTCGTGCAACCTGTCTAGAGAAGGGAAGCCAAGTTAACTTGAGTTGGGCTTGAACAGTGAACAGTGTTATGCTCACACTCACTGGTCTGGGAGTGTTGTTAACCTGGTCTGACACTGTTGCTCATTTACCTCAAATGGATACATTTATGTTCTGTTTGTGCTGGGAGTCACTCTGGATAAGAGTGTCTGCTAAATGCATGTAATGTAATGTAATGTAATGTAATGTAACGCAGCCAGAACATGTATGCAGGGGCACACTTGCCTCCACGGGAGTGGACTCGGGAACTTCTCTGAGGATGACGATGCAGCGATTCTGGTTCGGTCGGACCTTCTCGCCTTTCTCGTCCACTTGGACCAAAGGCAAGGCTGAGGAAACCAACAAACTGCATCAATGACTGTTCTGTTCAATTTGGAAAAACTCAAAGCCATACAATGGATAATTAAAAAGAATGGGTGACCCAAAACCCTAAGGTCAACAAGTTCCTCTTTCATCAAACAAAAAAATGGTTCAACCTTCAAACTCCTTTAAGAACTAAACATCAATCACAATCTGTCTATATTAAATCACACATTCAAATGTAAAAAAAGTAGTGTACTTACACCTTAAAACATCGACAATCAAATCCATATCAGTGCTGAGCTTCTTAACATGGTCAAGATTTGCAACTGTCATAATTGGCACATACTGGTCGCTGTCCATCTGAGAGATCAGGTACCTGTCGCTGGCCAGATTCTCACTACAGAGAGGGAGAGAGACCGAACACAGAGTCACTCCCGGAGATCCCTCCCTGAACCTCCCACGGCGAAATTCCCCAGAGCTTAAATAAAGCTTGCATTTAGAGCACGCCTCCCCCACAAACGGCGCACTAGCTGCAAATGAGTATGCTACTGTTGTGTGGAAACACTGTTCATTTCTGTTTCAGTTTGACTCTGACACAGAAAAGCTGACACGCTCACACGACAATCTGAGGGAATTCACAGTCAGTCACGGAAGAGCAAAACAATGTGTACATATCCGTCCCGCAGAGCAGCTGTCCTTTAGACTTTCACTTCAAAATTAAAATTATCTTTCAATAACAATGAAAAAAGCAGCGCATAAGAAATGCTGTGTATGACTGACCTCACGATGAGCAACAAAAATAGCCCAGCTTTAACTTAGAGCACATGAAAGTGCATCCCCTCTTTCTGGCTCATCTGAGTCATGTTAAAGACCATGGCATGGTTCTTTCTTTGGATTCTACATTAAAATTCTCCTTTAAGTCACTTAAAGTCATGACTCAAGGACAATCAAATACTTAGGCGATATTTAGATTTAATCAATTACATTTAAATGGTCATGGACATTTGTTGTTGCCCTGTCATCTCATTGAATCCATATATATTAGTGTACTGTGTTTTTTGTAGCCTGTATTTTTTGTGCCATAGAAAGCGCATGTAGTCTCCTCAGTCTGTTTTTGGCTTTGTTTTTCATGTATTAATTCTGTCTAATGTGTTCTGCCGCTTGTTGGACGCTGCTTCTGTCCTGTGGTTTCCCATCTGCTTTTGTTGCTTATGACTTGTGACATTTAATATGCACTGGCTCTCCGTGTCCCATGTCATTTCATGTTTCATGCTGGTCATTTTTTCCTCCTTGTAATGTGTTTTCAATGCCTTTTAACTACCTACCAGGGACTGCAGATGAACACTGGCTAATTCTAATACATTTACAGAAATCTTGATTAATACAGACTATCTCTGTCAAATAAACCCAATAATAATAAAAATGCATTTTATATTTTATGTTTACGTTTTATGTAAACCACAAAAACCTTGACATACAGCTGAATCCAGGCTAGTGCGCACATGACATTAGTGACGGGGGGTGGGGTGTTGTTCAGTAACTTGCCGGGACAAGCAGAACTCCAGGGTCTTCTTCAGGTGCTCCCTCAGGTCTCCGAGCTGATCCTCCTGTTGTGGATCACTCCCTCCTGACAGAGGGAAGAACTGGGGTTTGCTTTCATACGCTTCAGTCCTCATCTCGAGTGCAGCCTAAAAACGCTCTACCTATGCTATAATGCCAGCGCATACATCACACAGGTAGTCAACAGCAGCAAAAAAAACCAGGAAAAGTATGAGTTCTGAGTTCTCGGAAGTTAATATAGAATTTCAATAAAAAAACTACATCAGTGTATAAGTAGGAGTACAATATTTATATGACTTTGCTGACAAAGTGAGACGGTAACTGAAGTATGGGGGAGGATTATTAGCCTACAGTAATTCCATGTGATCAATGCTTAAAAACATCTACAACATTTTGCTTCAGATCTCTAGACGAGTGGCATTTTCCACCTCCTGTGGACCACGCTGGATGAACAGCCCGCTGACCTGTCTGGTTTGAGTCCAGCCGGGACTCAAACTCGGTGAAGACGGAGTCCGGAGACTCCAGCGTGACGGCGGCCATTTCCGCTGGTTCTGCCAGCTCTACCGGAGGCGGCTCCTCAGGGGCGAGTAGCAAAGGCTCGTCCAGCTGCTCGTCTTTGTCTTCATTGGCTTCATACCCTGATGATATAAAACAGCTGAAAATACAGCAAAACGTACAAGGACCTGCCGTGGGCCAGGGAGGTCATGACCCCTGCCTCCTGGAGCACGGGAATACAGAGGATAAGAGAGAACTCTCTTCTGTGCCAGCATCACGGCCTTGTTAAGTGTCTTGAAGCCTGAACATTACGCAAATCCAAGCCAAGGAATGAAAATGACCCATTACTGAAATTCCTGGAAATGGGCATTATTCCATTGCGATGAGGAAAAAAAAGGGTCAATTCAAGTTTCAGTTTGGAATTAGTTTCAGTTTCAAAAAGCAATTAGCAGAACACGTTAATAAATGCTAATGTTAGCAGGCATGTAGATCATTTCCAGTGAAGCCCATCAGGGCAGGTTTTTACCTTCTGGGCCAGGGTCAGCTGAGCTGCGATTGGCCGGCTTCCATGTCTGGGCGGTGTCGGTGTCAGCGGTCCCCGTGGCCTCCAGGCTCAGCATGTGACTGGCCCATACTTTCGCATTGGGGTTCAGATCAGAAACCTTGGTGGATTCCTGCAGCAACACAAACAAGCAAAGAGGATTCAGCCCTTCAGCTCCTCCCCCTACAGGGGAAACGTCTGAAAAACCAAACGGCTCCAGAGCAAATCCCAGGCTTTTCTCTAGTGCTTCACCGCCTTGTTTGAAATGCAAAAAGCAAAACAGGAAATGCAAAATTCACATCTGATGTCCTCCTCACACAGTTTCTTGTATAATCACCTAGTCACCTCTCTCTAGAGACACACCAGAGTGTAACCTGATAAACCTTCCACACGCATGCTCAGCCAGTGACAAACCCAGGCAGGAGGACTGCACATGATCCACTACATGAAAAAACGGAGAGGTAAGTACCGTATGATTTCCCCTTTACTTAAAACACTGAAATGCAGAGGTGAAGGTAAAGGGGAAAAAAAAGACCCGGGGGTGTTTTAGCTGGCTATAATACAACACAACTGAACATGTACAGTTTCCAAAACAGGGCTGGGAGCACCTGAGTGTGGTACAATGCGGCTCCATTACACGCAATGAAAAACAAACCACTCCAATGGGGCGAGCCACAGCTGCAGAGGTTTGCATTGGACACTATAAGAATAAAGCTATTCTGCCAGCTCACGACTGATCTGCATTCAAATATGGAAAGCTACAAAATCTCTCAATAGCAGGCGTGAGATGATGCATTCAGCTCATGATGATGCGTTCCACGAAATGGAGCTCACCGTACAAAATTAGCATGAAATGACATCACCCCCTGAGAAATAATGCTGATAGGAAGAGAAATATTAAATGATTGGACAAGTCTCTCCCCCCACAATTTATTCAGTTAGCAAACCCCTAGCCTAATGATCTACCATGCAGGGCTCAATAATCAACCATTCATTCATTCATTCATTCATTCATTCATTCATTCATTCTGTTTGCTCCTTGTGGAACATAAGGCATCGACAATTCTCTTCCACCTTTGCTGGTCTTTTGCAGCTCTTTGTGACTCTCCCCACAACAGATTCATTTCTTTCAGGTCCTGCTCAATGGTCCTCCACCAAGCGGCCTTGGGGTGTCGTCTTCTTTGAGCAGGAGGAGTCCATTTTAAAGCAACCTTGGGTATGCGGTCTGGTTGCAACCTCAGAACATGGCCAAGTCATCGTAGGCGGTGGTGTTTGATCTCTTAAATCACACTAAGGCATTCTGTCTTTTCACAGAGCTCTTTGTTGGAGATTTTGTTAGGCCAATAGATTCTGCAGGTCTTCTTTAGGCAGCTATTGTGAAAAGCCTTGATCTCACACTTTTCCACTCACCAGTGCTCAGAACCATACAGGAGAACTGGCTTTACTTAAGTTTTGTACAGCCAGATCATGGTTCTTATACTGTATTGGCTCAATTTCCTGTAGTCATGTAGCTGTGTGAATGTAGAGCACGCCTTTCCAAGCCTTTTGCGAAATTTTGAAATGTTACCTGGCTGTGCAAGCAGTCATCAGTTTTTGGTTGCCTGAAAGGACAACATGGCTGCCATATTTAAACATTATGTTTTAACATGCTGAAGCCCACCAACCCCCTGCAACAGCAAACTGCTGATGAAAATGCTCACCTGAATTTGTTTTTTTATTATTGCAGTAAGTGCATCTGAACATTGGGTTCTTGCCTTTGGGCTAATAACATTTCAGAAGCTGTATAATAACATCCAATTCGAATTTTATATGTTAGTCCTTTTTGTCATAGCACTGGTAACTAGTTATGGACAGAACGAGTAAACCAAATCCTTAGTACTCATTTAACCTCCAGTGCCATGTGAGTCATCTTTCATCAGAAGATTCACATGACAGTTATTAAACCAAACCCTTAATCGGGAGCTGAGCTTGGTAAATTACGGAGACAGGGTGTCAGAACTACGGTCTCTGCCGTGCATAGATCTGACCATTCCAATTTTACACGCCCGTAAGGAGATTCTGCATCTGTACCAGAATGCACTGTGATGCTATACAATCCCATCTGTCTGTCTGTCTGTAATATGCTAAAATCAGAGGCATGAGCATTTGGAACAGAGTAAGGCCCCAAGCATTAAAAACAATCCTTGATTACCTGAAATATGTTAATACATACAAAAAATTATACATAAAATATTGCTTTTTCTATAACTACCCCTTTAAACATGCCCTCTTAACGCACTGCATCATAGGAGATTGCTTTAACATCTTTCAGTTAAGCCCTTATTGGACGTTATTACACTCAATTCAAACCAATCAAAATATGTTATCTGTCCAAGCCATGGTATAGTACACTACAATAACAGGAAGCCCTACTGAACCACTTACAGGTTTACAAGCTGTCTAGTGCAGCTAAAAGTAGGATGGTTTGGTAGTTTTGAGATGTGCTGGGACACAAAACCAAAGCAATGAACTTGTTTACGAGGAAACCTTTAGTTTGGAATGTATTGCAATAGCCCCAGGGAGCCAACGTGGTCAAGCTGCTGCTTTCTCTGGGAAGACCCCTGCAGATAAAGCAAAGTATGGAAATTGCTCAAAGAAACTGCCCCGACTGCAGTCACGAACATTTGCAATGCAAAGCTGGCATACCACAAAACCATGAGTTCAGGACACCACCACATGTAACTGAAAATGGGAGACAAACCGTGGGACCCAGCAACAGAGAGAGGATACAAATGAACACTAGGCCTACTGACTCTGCTCTCATAGCCAATCACAAACAAGGCCCAGGTCATTACCAGGAAGCCATTGACACAAGTCTCTGAGGCAAATGCCAAGGACATGCTGTCTCTCCGTTCTACTGAGGGCTACAGTTTTCAAGACCTTACGCAATTTGCCCTTCTCCAGCCCAAATGGTTGGGCTGTTTTTGAGATCATCAGTGAACAAGTTTCTTACCACGAATGTGTTTTAAACAGACTTACCCACCTCTCCTTGACGCAATACATCTGTCGATATACGCTCTGAATTTCACTTACATTTTTATGCCCAGAGAAGGCACTTACTTTCAGCAGAAACTCAGATGACACCCTAATCATGGAGGAATAGGTTACAAAATCCACCATTTACTCTCTGCTATGCGATTACCATGGCTGGGGCGAAACAGGGACGTGTTCTCGAGCTGGTAACTCGATTCTACCAACTGCAGTTTCATGACTTCACTTTATAAATCCACTGAGACTACGTTATATCATGAAAACAGGTTCTGTGAAAACACACCGCCCATCCTTTCATCCACATTTGCGAGAGTTAGGCCTAAAGGCAACAGTTAGAGTTCAAAAAGCTGCCGAAGGGATTTTAGCGCACAGTCTACATTTACTCTGCCCAGGTTCATTTCACCATTCCAAACACCTACCACTGCCATTGAATATAATTACGTGCCTCATTTAAAGTTAATGGAATACAAATGTATTTAAAAGTGTTGAATCGCAAAGTAAATGTATTGAATGAAACCCACTAATACAGTAATTATACAGTTACGTTCAGTAAAAGGCTATATTTAATTTCAAAGATGAACAGTAGGTCTTTTTGTCTAATCTCAACGTTTAACCGCAAAAGTAACCTAAAATGTTTGCTTTACAGAAGTGGCACTGCGAGTTCTCCAAACACACATCTGTAGGGGCTGATCAACCCTCTTGCTTTTGCAGAAGCGATTTAAGTGGCTCAGAGTTACACAGCTCATGCTGGCCAGAGTCGAGGGCACAAAACCGTGATGTAGACTGCTGTTTTTCCCCACTCACAGCAAAGACGTGGACTCCGTCCACCACATGGCAGCTTCACACACGAGAAGATGAAAAAAACTTTAGGTTCCTACTGTCTTTTGAACACATCACCTGCATTACAATCAGTATAATCAACTTCAATCTCTCTGGAAGCTTCCACTCTGTGATTTCATTAATAAGTCACTCTGCTACATCACAATTACATTTCTTATAGATTAAAAACACACAGAGAAACAGAGAGACATACAGAGAGAGAGAGAGACAGACAGACACAGAGAGACAGAGAGACACAAACCTGCAGTAGATTGAAACCCCATCTTGGTTCGCCTACCCAAGCACATAACTCACCTTCCCTTATTGGTGCAGTGTTGCAGCAGGGTATGCTGTATAGCACTTGTGTATTTACTGGTGTATATATGCACTGGCTATTGCAGGACAGTGTCAGGCGCTGACACATGCAGGGATGTGGTCAGTGTGTCCTGTATGCACCATCTTTCATGCAGTTTTATTACATGCACTTCACCCTATTTCTATGGAAGTCGCCCTGGATAAGACCATCAGTCAAATGGCATAATGTTTTGTGATGTAAAGCACAAGCAGAGCAGAATGTCATATCTACCTTCAGAGTCAAATGCTCCACATAAGTCATGCCCATTGAAGCCAGGGAATCAAGTATCCAATAATCCAGTCACGCTATCATGCAATAACCTGCCACGCACATCTGACCTCGCTGCTATAGAAACACCCTGACATCACTGACAGATGCTTCAGATTGTTTAAGGCCTATTTCACCTTTCCAATCCAAGTGCTCCGTCACAGCCAAGAGGTAAAACCACCTTCTGTTTTTTTTTTCCCCTGTTCCCCCACACCGCTTCACCGTTTCTATTTGGAGGCAGTGATTCATTACCTGTTTGAAAACCCGTCCGCCTGCCTTAATAAGCCGGCGGAGCCACGTCGTTACCGCTCTCCTGGGCTCTGACGGGCGCTTCTGCGGAGGGTGACTCACGCCCCTCGGAGACGTCACCTGAACGATCCGGCCGGCCGGCTCGCATTTCAAGGCCGATCGTCCCCGGATGACGGCCAGAGAACTTCAGTCAAATGATTCCGGCTGGCACCGCGCTGTGCGAGGCAACATTCAAATGAATTCAGGGATTTTCTTGGAGGCCTGGGGCGGATGTCAACAGGTAGCCATTTCAGCAATGTC
The DNA here is from genome assembly GCA_019176425.1 of Megalops atlanticus. Lineage (NCBI taxonomy): Eukaryota > Metazoa > Chordata > Actinopteri > Elopiformes > Megalopidae > Megalops > Megalops atlanticus. Next base: position 5,288,169 of record CM032898.1, read on the forward strand.
TAATTGCATAAAAGTGTGCGTAGAGGAAGGCTTTTAGAGTGTTCTTGCCCCCTTGTTTCTGGCTACGGACAAACCCCCGCCTGCCTCTCACTTTTCTGCTGCAGTGAGACCATGTGAATAATCCCACCGATCCAATTTTAGACACGAAGAACTTCAACAGTCAACAAATCTGCTCCGGAGCTATGCTATGGCAGAGGGCAAGCTTGCCCTGGAGCTACACTAGGACAGAGGGCAGTTTAGCACTGGAATTATGCTAAAGCAGTGGGCAGTTTAGCACTGGAGCTATGCTAAGGCAGTGGGTAGGTTGGTACTGGAGCTATGTTATGGCAGTGGGTAGGTTAGTACTCAAGCTATGTTTAGGTAGCGGGCAGTTTAGCACTGGAGTTATGCTAAGGCGGTAGGTAGATTAGCACTGCTATACTATGGCAGTGGGTAGGTTAGCACAGCTATGCTAAGGCAGAGGGAAGGTTAGCACTGGAGCTACGCTAAGACAGTGTGTAGGTTAGCGCTGCCAGGCTAAGGCAATGGGTAGGTTAGCCTTGCTATGCTAATGCAGTGAATAGGTTTACAGCAGCCCTGAAAGAACCGCAGCTTCCTCCTCACAGGTGTCACACACTGCGCTTACAGCACAGTTTTCCCCAGCATTACAGTGGAAAGCCCTTGCCTGCACGCTTGACGGCATTCCTCTCATGTCTGCGTAAACCAGCTGGTACGCATGCACGGCGCGGTCGCTATTTAAGAGGATTGGGAGCGGGCCGCGCTGCGCCGCCTGATCTTCCTGCAAATACCTGACCGTTTTTTTCCATTAAATCAGGGCGTGAGTCAGCGCGGCCCTCTCTGTGACACCTGGGCTGTGACGGACTGCCAGCGTTTGCCATCTGTCGGCGGAACACTGCTGGCCAACAGCGCTCAGGCTGGAGAGATCTGCCCGGCCCACGCCGACCGCCAGCCACACCTGAAGATTACCGCACGGCTTTCCCTGACAGTTCTGAGGAGTCAGTTCATAGGATCCTTCTGTTTTCCTTGTTCATTCCTTGCACGGTGTAAAATGCAATTGTGCAAGCAAACGTACAGCCTGATGGAGAAACGGGGTTAGCTAGGTCCCAATCTCACCAGTGTTAACGTCAAACCTTGCCATAAATGTGAGGTTACAGTGGAATACCTTCAAGAAGTAATCCTGCATTGCTCATCTGGATGAGTGCTAGGCTGTAGAAGCCACATTAACAAAAACCTAGAGGCAGCCCTCTATTGACTTGTAATGACAGACCAGTATAAACTGTTTCCATTATGTTATTTGAATACAAAAACAGACACACAGAACTTACAGTAGTTATATTTCAAACTCATGCTGGTGTAAACTTGAAATGTTGGCAGGCAGGGGAACATGATCAGCGAGACAAACAGGGACTTCCACTAACATTTGGAGAGGAACAAGAACCCCTCTTCTTGTCTCGGATGAAACTTTGGCCTCTTTAGTGTCAACTTTCCAGAGAGGATTTCCGTTCCCTTCCCAACACAAGTTTGTTCAACTAGACAGTATTTTTCAGGATTTGGCCAAATCCCACACCAACTAAGCCACAAATATGCTTTGTTTACGACTAAATTTAACACTCGTGCGTGGGATGCCCGTAACAAATTATATCTGGGCACTCCAGAATTTATAGTCTCCTCTGAAAGAGTGTGACAACAGGATCAAAGCACTTCTCACTAGAACAACAGAGGTTTAACGGAAGCAGAACAAAGCCAGATCATCATTATATATAGATACACATATTCATACAGGCTTCCTCCCTAATTGGCCCTTATATTAGAACAAACCTGAGTCTACCATTGTTCCTTTCCCACACTATTCCCCCCATTTTAACACAAGAGAATCCGTTAGCCCAAACACTGTTCATTAACTTGAGTAACATCAGGACATGTTGTCCTCTCAGAACACGTGTCTGAAGAGGGTGTGGCTGTCTGCTTCACCGTCATGTACAGACTGTACTCAGTGGCACAAACAACATCCTACACTGAAATGAAACCATCAGTGGACAAAAGAAACACAGGCCAAGAATCTGAACTTGGCCAGTTCAGTGAAACAATTATGCAGGTTTTTATTAAAGCACGAATGGTGACATTGTATCTTTTAATCGCATGTGTGGTAGACTGAATTCTTATTTCGTATTAATGAGCAATTATCAAGAAATATGCTCCTGTTAAACTTACAGAGACACTTCATTTTGGAGAAACATGAAAATTTGCCTTTAACACGTAACCAAACAAGATACAGAAGAGCCAAAAACATTTTTAAAAAGCAGATTTGTGGCATTAATATTTGCCTTAACTGGGGTTCTTTAAAATAGCAACCAAATGAAACAGCTGCACCCAGGGAACATTTTTACCTTTTACTCTGTAATTCAAACTATTTGAATTTGCTACTACCAAATACTTTCTGTAAAAGAGTCTAATACAAAAATCAGGTAACAGGGGACCAGGTCACTTCTAACATTTTAGAGGAGTGATGTTTTAAAGATTGAACACATTCCTTAATCATGAAATCAGATGTGTGTGTGAAGTGCTTACTTCAGACATGTTATATACTTTTTACTAAATACATCTGGCACAAGATGGGAATTCCAACACAAACAAAAATGAAGTTATGCACATACATGCACATATCTATATGCAGATAAATATATAGACATAATATTTAGATAACAGATCTACAGATATACATATACAGTTTCAACAACATAACTTGAAATAACTCATGTTTTAGGCCAACGAATGAGTGAATATTGAAAACCAGCACTCTTTTCTTTGCAATTAAATTGATGGATAGGAATAAAGGCCTACTTCAACAGCTTCTTCATCAATGAAAGCTTTAGTAGCACTGTCTGTTATGTTCTGCACTGGGAAGAGGCCACCCCAACCTCATCAGAAAAAAAGAGAAAAAAAAAAAGCCAATCTCTTCCACCACTTTGGACCCCCAGTCACTGTCAGCTGAGGAGACAGCTAGGCTCTACACTGGGGAAGAGCACCTTGCCAAAGCAGCATTTTTAACAATGAAGCACTTGTGAAAAATACTCATATCCACCCCTACACACAACCACATTGTTTCAATATAACCTGTAGCTAGCAGCTCGCACCTTACAAAACTCCGCCCTCTGGTCACCTGGGGAACAGAGCATCAAACCACACAAACAAGTAGACACCCTATGGCTCCACGGAGTTGCTTTAAAGAGTCTGGGAACAGCCCTTCACATTTCACCATCAATCAACTTTACATAACGATTACAGTAAAGCGCGACTGACAGGCTACATCGTGCACAATTGTGAAAGTGAAAGAATGTCTTCTTTTGGCAGAGGGATTATAAGGGCGGTAAGGAGCGTTCACCTACCAGAGAGGAGCTGTCTTTAGCTTCTTGTACCTGCTGCACCTGTGGTTCAGCTACAACTTTTGTATCCTGGTCTGAAGTCATGAGCCGTCCAATTCTTGGCTCCTCAGGGAGAAGTCCTTTTGTCACCAAGTAGGCTGTGCATGAAAAATGAAAACACCAATTAGAAACATACCATAAAATGGCACAAAAAAAAATCAAACTTATATTGTTTTATAAGAGAAATCTTCAGGTTTTGAGAGTTTTTCTGGCTGATAACACTCCCTGAACGTGACTGGATTATGGATTAGACCTTCACCCGTTCTATGCTATGTGTGGAAAATCACTACTAAGATTTGACACAATCCAATAAAATCCAATTCATGTAAATATTGCTGAGACTTGACTAGATCCGTATTAATTACTCTGATCCAGGGTAATTCCGACTTTTTCCCTAAATCTGCCCTATTATTACAGGGCATGAAATATAATCCGCCCTGCACATTTTCTCTCTCTAAAATACAGAACACCATTGGAAAGATCCCTTTTCTGTCCTGTAGCTCTCGTTTGTAAAGTGATAATCCCCAAACAATCAAATGCCTGTCTCTAATATGAGGCCTTGTTGTGTTTGCATACAAAGCAGAAAAAGAATGGCATGGCTGTTAAGCTTATGACCTTTGATCTAAATATTCATTCCCACAGACACTGTGAGCCAAACAACCTATTTTTATGTGCTGTGGAAGCTCCAAAACAGTCCATGACCAGTGATTCTCCTCTGCATGTACATATTTTGATACCATTACGCAGTTTTTTTTAATGACTCATTGTCAACCTCGAGATTTGTCATTTTGATAGGAATGTCATGACGTGCAAATGAGTACAATCACAATGACGCAATTCATCAAACATGATTTTACAAATACTACAATGAGCAAATTCAGCACTGAATAAAAAGTGTATGGGTGCTGTAAACTTAGTCTTATACCTGTTCCTATCTGTACATCTGAGACATATGGCTTTGTCTAAGAATAAACCGGTTATTCATAATGTTTATATTAGACCAAGGCAGTGAACAATTTCTTCCTGAAAATACCACTTCAGAGCTGCAGATAGAAGAAATAATTCATTCTGGAGAACAGGAAGAGGAATACCAGATGAGGAACTAGATGCAGCGTGAGGCCTTGGAACATTCAACAAGACACAGTCATGGCTGAGTAGGTGAATATTAACTTGCATGGAAAATAAAAAATAGCAACTAAGAATGGAAATATCACAAAAATATCTAATTAATGTAACTCAGTGACATGGATGTTGTAAGAAAGGTAAAGTCCTGTGTACTAGCGCTGAAGTGGTGGAAAACAAATGGCAACTTATTGTGCAAACCAGCTGTAAGAATGCCTTCCGGAAAGCTATGGGTATTAGTTGGTAAACTGTAAATGCACACATAACTTTCTCAAAGGCCATGATCTTGACCTCAAGATCTGGAAATGGGCAGGACTCAGCAGTTGCAAATCCTGTTTGATTTCAAGCGTAAACAGCCAACCAAACACTTTGGCCCTTGACCGGGCCCCAGTCACGGTCACCACGGCGATGGTCACTCTGCTGTGCGACAAGCACCAGCAGGGCAAGATGCACTGGCTGCAGAGCGTGTGAATGGCACTTAACTGGCACTCATTTCTGGCAGTTCAGGCCTGTTTGTCTAACAAGCCCTTCCCCACTGAGGACATGTTGCGCGTTGCGCGGGTTTGTTATCGGGGAGCTTGCACGCAGACAGCTCCGCAGTAACGGCGGCGAATGTGACACGGGGCGCAACCGGCCCTGTCAGAGGCGAGGGCTGACATCGCCAGCGATACCGGGAAAGCCTCGGTGTCAGTGATCGCGGCTCGTCTCCAGCTCCGGACAGCTGAACCCAAGCCGGCCTTTTAAGGCGCCACTGGCTGGCCTTGCCACGCTCCCTGCCCGCACTCCTGCTCTAGCAGGGAACCCTGAGTACCTCTGCTCTCCAAGCAAGCAATCAGCCCATCACACCAGCTACACCCACAGCAACAGGCTGGCCCCAGCTGCCCTAAGGTAAAGGCCTCAGGGAGGCCCTGCAGGAAAGGTCACCGGCTCCCGGGCAGCAGTCGGCTCACACCCCCCCAGGTTCAGCCTCCGCAGTGTAAATCACAGAGGCTGCTGCAGCAGGGGTGATGGTTATGCCAGGAAAACTGGCAGCACGTCTCAGCAACCCCCGATGGGCAGGGCCCTGCCCTCATTCTCTCGATCACCGAGAGGCGTCAATGCACCCGATCTACAATAACATGGGAAACAACCGCGGGTCTGGTGCCAACCTCCGCAACGTCCAGGTGTTCGGCCCAAAAGGGCGACCATGCCCCCTTAAACCTGGGGAATAACCTCTGGTTCTACTGCATTTATTTTCAGGTACTGAATAATGGCTGTGAATTTCACCCCATTCTGGACAACAAATGCTCAACCACTTTGGCCTGTTCAAAATTTCAAGTATTATGACTTGACTAGTACTGTAATTTAAATTCACTTGGCATTATTAATAGGCCAACTGATATTGCATTACAGGTGTACGTGCCTGTAACCGAGCAAGGAACTATATCTCACTGGTTATTCTAGTACTGCGCTAATATTTCTGGCAGAACTGCTGTCATGAATGATTTTTCTCTCACACACTTGGAATGGGGTTTAAAGTCAATATAACAAATACAGTTATTGACTGAACAGACTTTGATACAATGACCTGGAAGTGTGTGCATTTTTTGCTTAGTTTATTTGAAGAGTGCATGCAAACCAAAAGCAGAATTTTTCCAGTAAGAGGGGCTTAAACTTTCATGGTAGTTACAGACTAATTCACAGGAACAATAACTGCCAAAAAAAAAAAAAAAAAAAAAAAAAAAAAAAAAAAACAATCTATGACTGTATAGGAACCCTTATTTTTACAAACCTCTCTGAATCAGCTGCAACATTAAATACATAAAGGGGAACAGATCTACATCCTAACTTTATGCACCTTTAACAGATCCTTGCTGTAAGCTGTATGGTAGCTGGCTTCCAAGGTCTCCAGCAATACGATCCGAGGTCTAACCTGAACAGGAAGCAAGCAGGGCTAGTCAGGCTAAAGAGAAAGATGTGTTATCTATGAGGTTAACTATGTAAATCACTCCTTATAAAAAGGTTCTCCCTGCTCAGATGGGTTCACATAAAAAAGCCCCTTGTGTGACACAAATGCATGACAACTAACAGTAGTATAGTGACATTCAAATTACCCTTGTGCAAAACAGTACCAAATAGTTCTCATTTTTTTTAAACCCTGAAAAGTAAGGCCACTGGCTGCTAGGCTTGTCACCGTTGGCCTGGCAACTGATGACGTTGTTAGCTGTCCCCTGTTGCCTTTGTTGTATAAATTCAGTCCTTCTCATCTTTCCAATTTTACTTCATTCACATATGCGAGGATCAATTCAGATTAATGTGGATTCAAGTGTTAAGTCAATATGACAGCAAAACATTACTGAAAACAAAAAAACTCAATAGCAGCTGAAATAAGAAACTTACTGTACAAGCAAAATCATTCAAAAGTTCATTAAATGTTTACCCTTTCCTTTTCACTCCCCCTCCCCAAATGCATGATCTAGTCACCTTAATGCTTAAAGGGTATGAAATTTACCAGTTGATTTTTCCAGTTTCAGAGAATGTGGTGACAAGTAAGGATGTGGTTTGAGTTGTGTGATGTTTTATTAAACTGCACAGAACATTTCAGCAATCTACTACAATCTAATTTGCAGGTAGCAGCAAAGTGGTACACTACCCTCAATAGCATAAGCAAATAAAACAAACCGTTTTGGGCTACACATCTCAACCTAGTCTGACCAATACAATTAGCAGCAACAGGTAGTATGTGTGAACCCATAATGCTGCGAGTGCTCTAACAAAATGCCATATCCTGAAATGAATCATGTCAAAGACAAGAGTTTAGCACACCCATGACAAGAATATCAGTCCTGCAATCTGCATGCATCCTCATGTATTGTTCGAGCAAAGTGGTATCTATTCTTTCTAAAGCACTGGAGGATAGGCCTCACAGTCATATGAGCTGACAAATGACATGTCCTACATACAAGTGCAGTTAGTACATGAATCAGTCTAAACCTGAAATTTTTAAAATCTATTTTTAGCCAATTTGCATGCATCTGTGACTTCTAAAAACATTTTATGTTGTTTCACTTAAGGCTAATTTCCCATAAAGACACACATACAAACCAGACTAATTCTAGTGGGATTCTGTATAAATATACTTAACTGAAGAAATTAGGCTGACTAATTAAATTAGCAGTCAAAGAAAAGAGTAAAACGAGTGCACCATCTGAGCAGTGTCTACTTCTTAAGATTCATCTTCTACAAAGACATTCGCAGCAGCATTTATCTGCTTGGTTTAAGGTCTGTTCCGGGTATTGCGCATGAATACATACAAAAATATCACACTTGTTGTAACCAACTGTCTAAACATTGCATGTTCCTGCGCCCAAATAAGCTCAGCAACCTTGTTCAGGCCAAAGCGGGACCCTATGCACGTTCAAAGTTTCCAGCAGTCTGAGACGCAGTGCAGACCTCTTAGTAGCTGACACAGCTGTGTCGCTTGCGGACATGCTGGTCCAGGGAGCATGGAAGCTAGACTTGCAATGTGTACTGTACAGTTTGTGACTATAAATATTATTTTTAAATGCTCTCTAGGCGCATTACAAAACTACCTATGCTCGGTCAAATGAAGCCGCAGCGAGTCAATCAAAAAGTGTCATTTCTGCCGAGCAGCTATCCTCGCTGATTTGCAAAGCCAAACCAAGCCAATTAAGGGCGGAATTAGGTAGCTAACGTTAGTGGGCTTGCGATCGAGGCCGGCCGATGTTGCTCGATGGAAAGAAATGTTTTTCGACACCATCTTAGCAAACTACCTCGCTAACTTGGCTGACGTTAAATCAGTGAGATACAGCAGGGGTCTCGCCATCTGGCTAACTCACATTCATAACCGCTGATAAAGCTAACGTTAGTGCTTCTTTACAGCTACCTTAAAGTACTTATCGAGCAAACGGTGGGCTTTCCATAAATGCGACTAACGCTAGTTACCCAACGACACCTGTCAAGCAAAAACAGCCTTAGCTTGGGCTTTTGTCACTGTTAAGTTACCAAATAAACCAAAACCGGCATTCGACGTCAAAAACTAAAGTAACGTTAGCTATCTAGCAGGTCTGTCTACTAAACTAACGTTTACAGGAAATGAAAGCCGACATCATCGTAAGATAGCTAACACACTAACTTAGCCAACACATAAACTTAGCAAGCTAACACTGATTAACTTAGCAAGCTAGCTAACGGCGTCTAGCTATCGATAACGTTTTACTCGCTGACATCGCTTCGATTCGCTCTTACATGACCAGATAGATAGGTTTTTAAAGTTTAATAAAGCAAAAAACCAGCGTTATCCAGAGGGCTGGCTACTTACAGAAATTAAATTGTGTACACATGAACGTAGCAAGCTCGCTAAGCAAGTGCGGCAAGTCGAGCTGCATATCAGCGAGCTGGCTAGTAAAAATTAGCTAACGATACCTACAATGTTAGAAACTAGTTAGATAAGCACCTAACTAATTGGAGAGCTGGACTAGCTAACATTACCAGTATTCTGTGAAAACGGCCTCCGTAGTACGAGACCCAGGCCCCTTTTCCATTCTAGCCAGGCTGTTAGCTTAGCTGGTTGGCTAAAAAGGCAGCTAAATCAACCAGGCCACGATTTTAAGCTTAGCTAGCAACCATAACAAAATAAGACATAGCTAAATACTACCCCAGCTACGCGGCTTTCGCTGTGTTTTACCCAAATTATCACGGCCATTCCTTAAAATAATCTTTATTAGACTTTCCCCAAGAAGGTTTGCATTATGTAAGTGACAATAATCAAGAAATACATTGAATACAGATTCAGTACATATTAGTATACTCACTGCCTGGCCTTTCTGTGCGAGTCTAGCTACCGCTGGCTGCTCACCTGACGTTAACTTTGCTGACTAACAAACTAGCTAATTCCTCTAAAAGGCAGAGAAAGCCAGAAACGAGAAAGGGCTTTATTTTTTTCTAACATTTAAATTACAGAAAATGTGTCCTGACAACTAGCTAACGTTAACCAACAGGCTTCATTTCTCAACCGACCATTTTATCCAGCCACCATAAGCTAACGTTACGTATTAATCAACAGCGTGATTACAATAGTAACAATACACATTAGCTGTCAAAGTACATTTAACTCTGTATGCTAATATTCGTGTGTAGCCGAGTTACACAGGGCGTAAATATGGATGTTAGGCTAGCAGGCAGGAGCGCTTACTCACCTGTCGACTCTCCCTGCACAGCGTTGCAATGGCTGTGTGTGGGCCTCGTCTTACTTGGATTTCCAGACTGCTTTCTCCTGATTTTTTATCCTTGTTAAGTTACTCCAACTCAATACTGACCTTTCCTAAAAGGGAATCTAACGCAGCTTTTAAATGCTTCAAAAGCGAAATCCGATTTAAAATGCTATGTCGTCTTTTTAATATTAAAGTTTTAACTAACTTGTTCTTTTTTTCGTTAAAGGGTTAAAACAAAAAAACACAGCCCTGTTATTCTTCGAATTCTCCCAAGTCAGAGGTTGTTTAAGAGTTGTAAAATTGAGGGGGGAAAAAACGTTCCGTTTTTTTAAGCCTTTCCTGTTTCGGTATCGTCCGCTTTCGGTGTAGCAAACTGGCTAATTCCAGCGGAGAACGGAGAAAATTTGCTACAGTTTTCCTTTCCCATTCGGAGTGCACCGACCATCGCACTCTTTTCGTAGTCACGCCAAAAGACTCCCAGGAACTCCCGCCTCCCTGCGCGGCGAACGGCCTCCTCTGTTGGTCGGTGCAGAGGGCCGAGAGCTCCACTCGTGATCAAACACGTGGGTGTGGATTGGTTGCGGGTAATCGCTGGGGAATTCATCGTTAACAGCGATGGACAGTGTTTATTAGCCTTCTGTTTTGGCTCACATAGCTTGATATTGAACATGTGATTTTATCTAGACTGTAGCAAAAATAAGTTTTTTTGTTATAGTATTGATTTGTGTAGTTTTCATGGTTTGCGTTCATTAACGTGGAACTGAGCAATAATTGTAAAATTGGGCTACTTTTTGTTCGCTATCTAGTTTACATCAAAGTGAGCCATTCGCATCAGTTATTTATTTTTGTAACTTTGGTGGTTGTATTTTTCGTTAAACATGGTAAATGATGCCATGATTCTGGCACAAACCTTAGCAGCCTCAAAAACCTCAGCCCAAACAGTACAAAACCATAAAGATCTAACGTGTACCCCACCAGATTCTCTACATCAAATAGCATGCTCAGGGAGTTAGCAGTTAGCTAGCCAGTTTGGTAAACTTTTAAGGGCTTTTAAGATTGTCTGGTTCCTTGAATTTATGCATTTGTAAATACAATGTCGCCACCCATTAACTTCGATGAATCTCACAGATAATTTCATTTATTATTATCAATCGATGTTATTGTAAGAGTCCCGAGGTTTAACTCTCCGCTGAAACGAGGAAGAAGCTTGTCAACTATTTCACGAGGCATCTTTATACCATCCCCCGTTGCTTTCAAAATCGTTGACTCTACTAGACTATTGAAACTCATCCAAGATAAGCACTATCTACTGTTAAGCATTTTCATTTATTCTATTTGTTTAAGGGTATTGCACAAATCCATTAATCATTACAGTGTGTGGCGGCATCAGTCCAATGTATCTACCACCCCGTTTAGATTATATCATTTGCCTGCTCTAAATTGATTTCTTTACTTTAGAAATGATGTATATTCATAGTTGTTGATTTTTTTTTTTTTTTTAACTCCTGGAAGGTAAAGATATATACACTGGTATTTACGTAACACATTCATTTTACAGTGGACTAGCCACCGCCCCCACCTGCACTTGCAGAAGTTTATGGGTCTGTGTTCATCCCACTAGTATAATTTTTAGGTCCTGAAAATTACTATAGAATATAATGCAGAACAATCTGCATCCCACGTCCTACATAAATTGCATTTTGACTAAGAATACTGAAAGCTTTGTGTTTCCTAAAACGTGTTTGCCTTCCACAACACAGATTTTGATATAAATGTGAGACATTGGTACATTGTATTTCCTTGACTTTAATGAATGACACATTGACACGACACATTGAAATAATTGTCTGCAGACATACATCCTACAGTAATCTTAGTTTCCCCTTTTCAGTTGCATCTTTTAAAAAGAGTATTGAGCAATGAAAATAAATAAGCAATAAAAATAGCTTGAGCAATTTCATTGCTGACCAGTCGTATGGACTTAAATAAGGAAATAGTATTTGAAAATGAAAAGAGGTCTTAAGTGCAAGCGAGTCTTTTGGGGTGAGGAAAAAGGATGAATTAGATTGGCTCTCATGTTTAACTCACATTTAGAAGTTTGTATGTGGGTGAGAGGATAGAAGCTGCTTACCCCTTTTTGATTAAAAAAGGCTATGCAGACGCATATATGGATTGATTGATCCAGTCTTTTCCCTTTGCACATACCTGAAATAGATACCTGATGAATTGCACTGTTTAAGTGGTTGAATGCAATGCAGTTCCGGAATGTGCACAATGATGGACTGTCTCACAGAAGCGTGCATTTTTCATACTCGCAGAAGTTATAATCTTCCTCCAGAAAGTACAGGGCAGATGCTTCCACTGAAATTTTACTGGTGCTGTATCATGAGCCACAGGCAACACCGTAGCACCCTTGCAGAGAATTCAAACTCTTCCAAAATGCGCACATAACTCTCATCTGCCGAAGTCTGTGCGGGTCGTTATGACAGAAAACGATGCTCGCACACTTTTATTGTGCGGTTCGTTCATCACAGTGCTCTCAGTCGCAAAGTGCTACATCGCTTTTTCTGAGTTTGAAAGTGTAAGCCAGCAAACTGGACACAGAAGCAAGAATCAAACTTGATTCAGCCCCCAGAAGTTGTGGGAGGGAGACGTAAAGTCAATACTTTGGATGACAGGGATGTAGGGACATGACAGCCAGCCTGTCTCTATTTCCTCCTACTGCCTGCATTAGGCAGCAAGGCTTTACCACCCTCACAAACACCGGCCATTATCCCTGGGGCCCACTGTAAAGTGAGTTTACAGCAGTAATGTCTCTTAAAAATAATGCAGAAGTATCCATTTCCAAAATAAGTTTCTGAGTTTTAGCAGTAAACTACCAACAAGACTGTATATTAAAAAAAAACACCTGACTGGGATTGGCCACAAAGAATGACTGGTTCCCCCCTTCAAGGTAGAGGGCAGAATTGTAGCAATTGTGGGCACTGATTGGTTTAATGTTCACAAGTCACTGTGCTCTGGCCTATGCTTTGTATTTTTCAAAAGGCATTGCTAGCTAACTTGTAAATACATTTTAACATGTAAGCTAGCAAAATGCTGTACAAAAATGCAGTCTGCTGTCACCTAGCTAGTGCCAGACACATTTGGATACTGAGTTGAAGTGTCTCACTTATTTCCCCATCCCTTACCTGTTAGCTTTATCCATTGTATGCTTTGGAGTAAACGCTGACGTACAGTGAGCCCATTATAACATCTTGCCAAATATCTTGCTATACTATAAGCTATGTGGCATTTTCTGAATGGATATTCCAGCAGCAAAAAGGGGCACTGTCTTTGCTGAATCCGTCATAGTACTGCCAAGTTTGCTACATGAGTGTAGCTATTGGGCACTGGGTTGAAAATCTTTTCTTTTTTTTTTTTTTTTTTAGTAAAGAATGGAAGCTGTATGAAAATCATCATATTGAATGTATGGTGTACTTCATCCACCTCATCCACCCACAAAAGCTCATCAACATTTTTACATGAGTAAAGCAAAATCCATGCACCAAAAGTGACTTGACATACAGGCTCATATACTCATCGATTTCTCCAAACTGGATGCAAGCAGAGTAGTAAACTTCATTGTTCACTTTCCCAGGTTGTGTGGAGATGGTAGCTAATGGTAAGGAAGGCTATGTAGTTGATATTGAGACAAAGTGGACATACATCATAAAAGCATATTGGCCTGCCACCACTGTATGAAGCAGTGCCAACGGGAATTCTGCCATGGCAACATTCCTGGGTGGCTTCCTTTGTCATCCTGTATGTCTTGTACTGCAGGTGGACACTCCCATATGAAAACTATACATATTCAGAAATATATTGTTCTGTCAGACTATACACTGGCATACTATATACTATATACTGACAATACACAACAATAATTTAGAAATGTTCAATATATTGATTGAGCTAAAATATATATTCTCTGTAATCTCAGTTTGTTATGTTTTGGTATGGGCTGCCATAGTCCTGTGTGCCTGGGCTCAGCCAGCTGCTCTGTGACGGGGTCTCTGGAGCAGCGTGGGCAGATGCTGCATCACCGCTGTCACATCACGCCCCTGCTGGCCAAAGGCCGGGGCATGGCACTGATCCAGGCACGACGACAGTCCATGCCTCCCTTTGAGGGTGATCACTTCTAGAAGTGTCTGTGGGTCATTTTTCGGCCTGGTGTAACATGCAGGTCAAACATGTGGAGGAAACTGAGACTGCTGCTTGGACTGCAGTTCTGTGTTGGTGTTCATGTGTGTAGCTACAATGTGTAAGACTTTATTGGGGTTGTGTGAATGGTTTTTGCTCTGTAACAGGAAGTCCCCCCTGCTGTGTAGCCATCCTGTCTCTTAGTATCAAACTGGCTTAATTTCCTTGACTTTACTGCCATGTTTAGGCAGAAAAATCTTAATTCATTTAATGCATACATAGGAATGAGATAAAATTTTCAATTATTTGAATGTTTGATAGTGAGATCACTAATAGCTGGATCAGCATTTGAAAGCTTGTCAGTCCACAAAAAATGATGAGAAATCAAAATTATATTCATTTTATCAGTATTTGTGAAAACCCTGCATAAAGGAGATATTTGCTAGATATGAGTCACTTTTGAGCAAAAGCATGTCTCTCTGCAGTGTGATATTATTTAAACATAAGAAATGTGGACTTCTTATACTGCAGTTCTTTGGGAAAGAAAAAAATGGGCTTTGATTAACTGGATATTCAATGTTGGGAGGCAGAAAATACTCCAATACAGGATTAACTGAAGTTCACTCCGTCTCATGGTGATGCTGGTGAGGGTGATGATGATAATGACGATGATGACGATGATGATGATGTTTGTGAGTGAGGAGATGGATTGTGTTGGGCTCTGAGCTGCCATCTGCTATATAACACCATCAAGTTCTCCTCGCAGATAAGCCAAATAATTAGTATTTCAAACAGTCCTTAGCCTCTTGGGTGAAAATGGTCTAGAAATTAGCCACATGATGCAGGAGAAATACATGGAGATGGATCTTAGTGAGGGTTACATATCAGAACATCAGAAAATGGATTCCTCCCTTATTTAATCTGGAGGAAGTGGTACTGACATTGCAGTGCTGGCTTCCATTGTTTATTTATTTATTTTTTGCTAGTAAGTAGCAGAAACAGAATTTTGCAACTGGTCATGTGTATAGGGATGACATTTTTTGTTTCCGGTTAGGGGAATCATTTCTTTTTTTTAAAAAATGCATGCATAGCAATCCAGGCAGTCAATGCACATTATTCACAATGGATTTTTCTGTGTGTTGTAACTGCTACCGTTGGATGTCAGCAAACTAATGCGGTCATTGTATGCTATGACATTGGGTATTCTGAGCTCTTGTAGAATGGTGCACCTCATGGTTAAATCATGTAATTCAGCATATTAGTGCCCTGTTTAGTTTTTTCCTTTTCTAACAATCCATGGCAGTGGAATTTTCTATTTCAGAATACTAGGACCTGATGGACACAATGCAGGGACCTGAACAAACGCCTGAAATACACCAGGAAGGTCACAGTTTAGCTGATCATAATGATACTGAAATTATGAAGGTGACTGTAGCGCTGACATGTTCTGTGTCAGCTCTGTGTTCCTGATGTCGCTTGATGTCTCTTCACTGAGCTGTATATTATACACACGTGCATGCACACATACACAGAGGCATATGCGTATACACACACATGTGCACTAGTACATTGTAATGAGCATGATTGCATATGTTGCACGTGACTTGTTAATACGTATACTCTGGGTTGCGGAGGTTGCATGTGTGCAGGGGAGAGTAAAATGGTATACAGCTTGTACTGGGTGATGCATACCTATGTAGCTCTCATTAAATACTATTGTCAAATCACCCTAAAGTTTGTGTCCATCTCACTTTATGTGTACATTTATATGTGTTTTCCATTATTGAAGAATACAAGTGCATGTATTAGGTAAGTTAAAGCATAACCTTTTCATTTGTCATGGTTACGAAACTGGAATGAAATATTGCAGACTGTATTACTGTTTTTTGTCAGATGTCAAAGAGGGTCAAGAAGGTGACGAGAAGCTCTCAGACCAACATGTATTGCATGAGCAAGATGGAAAAGGCAGACACATATTTGACCTAAAGCTTCTTAAAGGCAAGAGGAAGCACCACTGACCGCAGAGACATGTGGGTCTGGGGAAGTACCTCCCGCTGGGTGTTTCAGTCAGTCAGCTGCTGTTTGAACCACTCTTTTCACTGAGGTCAAAGTCAGTAACACATCAACTCAGTAACACAGTACCCTTTCCCCCAAGAGAATACTGACAATCTGTCAATGCTGCAGTACTTGCTCTTTAGCCAGTGAGCCTGGTTCCAGCACAGCAGAGAAAAAATATGATGAGGCATTTCCCAGACGGGGAAGGTTATCTGGCAAGTCCATCTGTAGACCTCTTTGCAATTAGTACAGCGAAATGCTGCTTAAAGAAGGACAATGAATCACAAACTGGGAAGCAGAGCAGCTCTTGCAGAATACATATATATTCATATGAATAATGAATACTCGTTCAAATTCAGTTTATGCTCAGGCTCTCCCTAGTGGTGACTCGTAAAACATGTTTACATGCTACACCAGCTACTTCTCACCTCCGGCAAAAGACTTGGAAATTAGACCAAATAGCTGTAGCACGAGATTAAATGAATATTAAAGAACTGCAAAGTAATTCAAGTAGTGGACTACTGAATGAATACTGAATGAATGCCTACAGTATTCTTTTTGGCAATTGATAAAATATGTTACCTCCACATCATTCAGAGAAGCATTGTAAGACATTGGGGTAAATACAATCGCAGACTAATTTATGATAGCCAACAATCATGCATTCTTATGTAGTAATAACCATCCTATTTAGAAAGACTCGAAGTCATTGGTGCACCAACAGTTTCATGAACCGTGCATTTCACAATGGATTGTGAAACCAGTCTATTATGCATTTTTAAAGTCGGGCGGCTACGATGACAAGACATAAAATTGCACTTGTAACAAAAAATCAACGGGACACACAACGCACTGGGCTCTGATTTATCGGAACGCTTCGCCTGATGCGCCTGGAGCCAATCAGAGGCGAATGGTTTGAGAATTTGTTGAGCGCTAAGCGCTCCCGGTGCCTCCCACCGCTATTTTCCGATACCCTTTAACCCAAGCGGGGATTGTGAGGCCCGGATGTAGCTGGAGAGGGCATGTCATTTTGACAGCAGGGCGGAAAGAAGCGTCAACAGAAAAAAACCCAGACACACAAAAAAACTGGGAACAGCGATTCTTCCTTCTGTCATCCCGTCTGGAAAATGGTCACTGGGAAGATCCGTGTTTCGCGTTTTATGTCGGCGATCCGCGGAGGACACTAGCGCAGCTAGGCGTTGGAAAGTAAGTTGCTGGCTTAGCTGGCTAGATCTAGTCAGCTAGTCAGTTGTTTAGCTTACCTGCTAACCATCTAACCTTAACCGGCAAGCTCACGGGATAGATTTCTCTCCTAAATGATTTATTTGTTTATTAGTTTTTGTAATGACTGGATGTGCAGCGGTGCACATAATACGCGTCCTTGAGTAGCTGTCTAGGTAACGTTAGATATTTGTGAATCTGTCAAGCTAATCAGACTAGCTAGTTGCCAGACTAGGTAGCTGTCTGCAAGTTAAGAACCTGGTCATGGCAAGCCATTGTAATAGTGGCAGTATTTTCGTATGTGGCGAACTAAATAGCAATCAGCGTGGTGTTCCGCTAGGTTTAGCAGGAGCGGTTGGGGAAGTTAGCCATATTTCACTGGCTGGTTCTGTGAATGTCCATCTAGCCATCGCTTGAAGGCTCACTTTGCCAGAATCTCACGTTGCTGGCATTGACATTGTGCTTAGCCGCGCTTAACGTTGCGTTCTCAGATGCTAGATCGCTGCGTTGTTTAGCCGTCAGCAAGGACTGGAGGACAGAATTGTTTTAGCTGGTTAACTAGTCTGCAGCAGCACTGTTGTTTAATGTGTTAGCTAACGTAAGATAGGTATTGCACAGTGTCAACGGTATATTGCAACATTTCCGACATTATAAGGTGCCCCTTTTCATCAGAAGAACTACCTGGTTCGTTGGCAGATGTATTGGTTTGTGAGCATATGTGTAACGGTACGGCGGTCTACGTTTTGGCTCTGAAATTACTATGTAGACGAGGGCCCAGTATTAAATTAATAGAGGAAATAAATTCGTTTCCTATGGTGCGTCTGCTGGCATATTTCTTGGTTTGCCTGGCACGCACATTGGTTCCCTGGAGCGTGTATTAGCTTGATTGGCATATGTACTGGTTTTCTGGCATATGCGTCTGTCAGTACGTCCCCACAGCCAAGCCGATGCATAGCTGTACAAGCTAATGCATTTACTGTAAGTTATAAAAATCCAGGACATTTGTTTGCAAACTAATACATATGCTAACAAATCTAAACAACAGGTATGTACCCTATATTAATTGGATCGTTTTTCTTAGTGGTGCCCTGTTGCCTAGATAGTTTCTGGGATCGGTTTGGCAGTATCAGAATGCATGCTGACAGTGTTAAAATGGAAAGGATGATTGCCATCGCAAGTATGTGCAAGTTATTTCACGTTTGCAAAACTATCCCTCAAGCATAATTGCCGTGAATACGCCAGCCATGAAACTGAGACACGCACACACACACACACACACACACACACTTTCTCACCGATAACTCTTTCTATGAGCTTCACCAAAGTCACATTAATGTTTTGTGCCTGTAGACGAAGAGGAGTCCGTATGTAGGTTAGTGTCATGATTTGTCATCTCTGTGGCCTCTGGCAAGGTCGTGCGATTGGCTATGATTCGCCCAAAGGCAGGTCTTCGGGTGAGGCTCAGCGCGACCGCAGTGGCATGTGCCTTGGTCATGGCGGTGGACATCTCTTCAGGAAAGAGCTCGATAATTAAGGTTTATCATTACGATAATTAAGATTGCGGTCCATATTTCAGGAAACGGGTTAAGGCTGTAATCTGAGCGGATCCCCTGATGGGAATTAAAATTCCCGCGTTCAGGGAAGGAAACAAGCACAAAAACAATATTCAAGACGAAGAGATCTAGAGCAGAGTCCATGTCGATTGTAATGGAAATGATCCTTTATGGGATCTTCTCCACTCTGTGCACCTGTTGTGGTTCATTGTGCTTAACTTTAGGTAGTGAATCTCAGTTTTTTTTACATACCTAAAAATCATCACACTTCTGTGGGCGGCAGCATTAGGAAAAAATGTTATTCAGTTCTTTATCAAAGGGCATGTGGGTTGTAAGATGATATGATTATAGGATATTATTCTTTGGGGGATCATCTCCTCTTGATGCAACTTTAAGTAATGAATTTAAGTGTTTTTTTTTTTTTTACACATCTAAAAAGCATCACAGTTCTGTGGTCAGCAGCATCATTAAAGACATTGTTCATTCCTTTATCGGTTATGTTTAATATTTCATAACTCTGGGTCAGACAGCAGAACTCCCAGCAGCAGCAGAGTGCGTTGTTCTGATGCCCGGGCCTCGGAAAGTCTCCCCGTGACACCCGCGCGTTCTCTCAGTTTCAGCCAGGCAGTTACGGCGGGGGGTAGGAGAGGACGTCACTGAGGAGTGATGCCTGTTGAAAGTGGAAGCAGTGCAGCTGCCCGTCAAGCCAAGCAGAAGCGCAAGTCCCACAGCCTGTCCATCCGCCGGACCAACAGCACAGAGCAGGAGCGTGCGGGGATGCAGAGAGACATGCTGGAGGGACAGGTAAGCTGTCGGAGCGACGGAGGGGGGACACACACTGCTCCCAGCATCCTCTCCCGACACCCCCCAAGGTACCCCTCTGGACAAAAAAACCACCTCATTTGTTTCACTCAGGGTTCTCCTTCGTACACAGCCAAAATGGGCAGTCATTTTAAAAAAATATAATTGAATATAAATGTGTGGTCCTTACTTTGCTGAGCTCTCTCTCTCTCTCTGATATCCAGTTGTGCCGGCAATGCTGTTGCCAGAGGTGAGAACGATTTTGCGGATAATTGCATTAGTTTTACAGTGGTGATGACTCATCCAGTTTACATGCAGTACTCGAGATATAAATAGATTTCTGAAAGGGAGGAATTGTCTTATAATATGCAGCCAGGAAAAAATGATTATGGCAATTAACATTCCGTCTAACTAAGTGTTGTAAAACTTGTTTTAGCATTTTTATTTTCACTTTTGTTGAAAATGTGTTTCTAGCTTTAGCTCAGAAATTATGTGTTGTAATTTTATGCAGCTCATCTGTAGAGGGTTGCAGCTGTTGCCATTTTATCACTGGAGATATACCCATGCACTTCAGTTTTAATAGTGTTTTAGCACTCTTCTAACAAGCTGTTTTGGTTGGAAACGATGGTAAACGGTTAGCATTAGCCTGCCCACACAGTGTTACTGTGTTCCATTTCAGCATGTTAACACACGTGATTCAAGTTGGCATGTTTTAAACATGTTTGTAATTTCTCATGCAGGTGAAGTGTTATTGGTCCCTGGGGGAAAAAACTCAAAATTTCACTTGCAATTCTTCATCAAGACATTTTGTCAACTATTAAAGTAAACATTTTTAAGGAGTAACTTTCAATTTTATGGAGCGGATTTAATTAGCCATTGTTTGTTGCCATGGAAACTAACCTTGCTCATTATGCGCTTCTTTCCTTTTGTTTCGGAAAGCTGGAAAACCTTTACATTTCAGATTAAGCCTGGAATCGGCCAGATCCACTTTGCAAAAGGGCGCCCATGTGAGACCTTGAAGTAGCCGGCTAAATAGTGTGAGATAACAAACCCATGACTGGAATTATGTAGAAAAATAAATATGAAAGTGTTGATGTCAATATTAGATATATTTGTGCTGTGGCTGTTATCTAACCTTCAGTGCAATCTGAATGTCAAACATGGTGCGTGTAGAAGCAGGCACGTTATGAAGTTGAGTTTTTTTAAAAATTTTATTTGATTATTTGATTTCTCAGTTTTGTGAAGGATGGTTTAGGAGTGACTTGGTTCTGCATCAGAGCTTGCAGTGTTTTTGTGGTGTCACTCTTGTGATGAATGGCAGTTTTATTGGCCATTGCATAATTTAGTGGATAATTGTGAATTATGCAGGGGTCATTCCATGCCACAGTTAATAAGGCTGGCATGGAAGCAGAAGTCATTGCGAATGAAACGAGGTGGTACACATTGTGCCAGAGTTAAAGCCCTGAATGACACAGCATCAACAGGAAGTTAACAAAAAAATAAATAAATGACCCATAATGGCCCCTTTGATTGCAGAATGGCAGGATATTTCAGATAAACCCCATGTGGATTCTTAGCCCACTGTAAGTAAATAAGCCACTGTAGAAGAACTGTGGACTTTGTTTTCCTCATATTTGAGCTGATTATGGAAGGGGGGGGGTGCATCATTAGAGTAACTGCTGCTGTTACTGTTTTTATGGAATAGACTTATATTGCACTGTTCATTTAAAAATATATATATTTTTTCAGTTTTGACTGGCCTTTTTCAGAGTTCACCCTACGCCATCTGTGCCATCATTTTTTAACAAGGAAAGAAGTGCTCCCAATTTTAGCAGCTTATTGACCAAGTGAGGAACATAAACTTGGAGGTGCACGCATACAGAATCACGGATATACTTACAATCTACTGGTTGTGTCCAGTTAAAATAATACATATATAGCGTAACATTCATTAAATTCTACCACATGGAGTATGAGTGATATCAAGACTGGGGATATTAAATTGGTAGGCAGTCTCATCAGGCTACTGTGGTGTTAAACCCCAACAAATCATTCAGAAATCTCCAGCCTGACTGGTTCTTTCCCTCCTCACCAACTCCCATGGTACCCATCTCTTCATCTCCTTCCCCTGACCACAGGTCACCGCATCCCACTTCTCTGACAAAGCTGAGGCTCTAATACACTATGCACTCAACCTCTGAGCCCTCCCCCACCTACAGAGTCTGAGTCAGTGCTATTCTGTACACTGTCAAGTGGTTTGTTCAGACTGTATTGTATTTTAAGTATTTGTCATAACTTGTAAATCATTCCAGCGGTCGTGCATCATGCTCTTTGCAATACTTGAAGTTGTAATTTGAAATGAAGTTGTACTGCACTGTGCAAGGGACCATGCACTTGGATCTGCTGATGCTCTTTTAGCTGGCCTAGATTAGGGCATTTGTTGATAGCTGAATAATAGATACAGGAATAATAATGTAATATAATATTTGAGGCTTTACACCATTACAGATCTTCAAAGATTTTAGATGTTGTAGGAACATACTTAAAACATGACCATCAATTTATTCACCTTTTTGAGTTGTTCAGCCAAACCAAACTTGATGTAGTCTGATGAGTTTCATAAACATGAAAATTTTCCAATTTTGAAACATTCATAAATTCTATTTATTGTACGCTGGTTTTCAAGCAGAAGTACATGCTTGCATACAGATTCTGTCGGTCTGCTTTGGTTGAAATCACTCATTTGAGCTAATCAATAATAGCACTCTGCTAAGTGGCATGAATCAAAAGAAACCACGAGTGTTTAATTAAAAGGTATAAGTGCTTCTATCTTTAGAGCACATAGAGAGGCTGCAGTAACTACATTTCACAAAGCAAAAAAAGGCTAAATGTGATGTTCGAGCTAATGCATTCTCTCTCAGCAACATCAGGACAGCATCACGATGCCACACGGGCTCATCTGTCCGTAGTGCCAGATGACACACATCATCGTGGTATTTTTTGCACCCCAGATGGTGCGAAAAATACGGGCTCATATGAGGTGGCACAGCGGAATGTGAGGCTGGTCGCATGACTTTACAAGCCTGAACTACTTTCACGCAGAATGTATAAATGTCCATTGTTAGCCAGTATTTCCATTAGGAGGCAAATCCATAACAGTTTCTGGCATGATGGTGCATAATTTTTGTGGTCCTGCTGTGTAATGGACAAAATCAAAATAACTGTGGGTGTGGAGGAGTGTCTCCTCAAGGAGGGTACCAGTATAGCTAGGTGTCAGTAGAAGACTACTCACTATCTCACCAATACTATCTGCATGGCCTAAATGTGTGAAGGCAAGCTGCTTTCGGTCTTAAGGTGCCATAAGGCAGTAATGACTTTCACAGCGAAGACAAGACAGTGGGAGTTTTAGTGCCGGCAGCAGAGAAACCGTGCCAGCTAGCTGCGGGTACAGCGTGAATAAATTATTATTCAGAGATAAAGTGCTTAAAGGAAAAGCAGGGTCAACGTGTACTCCTTTGTTTGTTGTGTAATATTTGGAAAGAACAGCATCAGGCACTGTTTGAGCTCCTGCTCTGGTGCCCTACTGCAGCTGATGATTCGGCTGGCATATCTGATGCTCCAGGCATCTGCAGGTAAAAAGTGAAGAGTTTTGCACCTGTCATGTGATCACACGGACACGCACCAGGTTGTATATAAAGTAAACAAATTGCAGTGTGTCTGTGCTATGAATTTTCAGGTAGGCCTGCGGGCTTTCAGCTGCAGGTATGCCAGGCAGGGTCTGTCTTTGGCAGACTGCGTTCTAGAACGGAATGGGTCTGCTTCTAAACGGGTCACAATCCAGGCTGGAAGCATTTCCATGTTCTCCAACACATAACGTACCACCAAATTATGGATTTCGGGAGCACCTCTTTCAGTACTGCAGTCACCCTCGGGGGGCCGGGAGAGGACTCCACGGAAAGTGTTGTGTGGTGTTCTGATTTGTGACGGGTCAGGTGTCCCCCGTCCATGCTGCAGACAGGCCATAGAAATTAAGCTGCGTGGCCTCTCACTTAATGCTACTGCTATGTCTCGTATCCAAGGAGACCTGTACTTTTAGCCACATGATTGAGCAGCTTAGTAAGATTAGGAGAGCAACAGTTTTATGTGATTTCCCATTTCCCACGTATGTTTGCATATGGTCTTGGCCGAGCAGAGAGTACTTAACCCTGTTTGGACAAAGTACTCTGCATGAATGATTCTACTTGTGCGGTACCAGTTTCTAAATGTGTGTTTAAAATGGACTCATCTCTTTTACCAAGGTGCTCCATGTTATTTTGTGAAAGGAATATTGCCGTTTTATCTTGCTTTTCTGTGGATAGTTCTAATCTGCCATAGCACAGGATACTTGGAACCTCATACTATTGAGAATGGAGGTAAGTCAAACTGTAAGTCAAACTATGTTAGTCTGTAACTGTAAGGATAGCCTATCTGAATGTCATTTGCACTAACCTGTTTTGATATTATCTTTTGTTTGATTTCACTTGAAGTGTATTTAAGAGTTTTCACCTGTGGGATTCAGACAGTTTGCTCATTCCACAGTAATAACATTGCATTTTCATACAGCAATTTCCAATGCTAGACCTTGTCCCCCTGTGTTGGATTTAAAAACACTGAATTGTCAGCTTCAGACACTTGACATCTTTTTTGTGCCAAGGGGTATAAGCAAAGAGATACGCTGCGTCATATTTGGATTGTGTTATGAATGAAGAGGATTGATATTTCTGTTGTTGTTTTACTACGTATGGATTATGTCTGCTGGCCTCCTCATGGAGGTGCCCTATGTAAGACGGAAGAGTGGTCAGGCACATGGCTTTACCGAGCTCCACAGTGGGGCATGCTCTGTTATGTGTGTGCCCATTCACGGTGTCACTGTGTATTACCGTTAGAGCCAGCGTAAGGACCACTTTCCCCTGCCCATTGTGCACGGTATTTGTGCTGCTTCCAAGGACACATTGTACGTGTAGCAGCACACACTCTTAACCCATTCACAAAGCTGCTGTAATGGCTGTTTCAGGACAGATTAGTGTTGCTGTCCCTGACGTTTACCGGAAACACTTTCAGTAAAGGTCCTTGAGGTCTGGGCTTTTCCTGTGATTTAAAAATATGATCTGGATTGATTTAAAAAGTGTTTTTTTTTTCTCCATTGTTCTCCATTTCTCTCCCATTTTTTGCTTTCCCAAGGGCTCATCCTCATATAACCTAAATATGGTTGTGAGTACTCTTTTTCCTCTTAATATGGTTCCCCAACCCTAACCCCAATGCACACAGTTCAGTTTCAGAGGGCACTGACAACTGTCCTAGTTAATTCTGTTGCCGGCCAGTATCGGGTGTGCTTTTTTAATAATTCAGATAGGTTCATTCATGTGCGCTAACTTTGTGTGTTTTACAACTTTAATAAAGCAAGCACACTGCAGCAGGTGCTTGGGGGATTACCGTGCTAGATATCAGCACGTTTCTGCTACAGCTACCACCTAACGGGCTGGATTAGGCAGTGTTTTGGTTTTGTTTTCTTATTTTTTATCCATTTTGTTTTCTTTTTAATCCGAGAACGCACTCATATCAATAGCAAAATGTGTGTGTTTACAAAAAAAAAAACAATTGCAGGAAATTCTGTTAGCAAATACGGTTGTCAAGCCAACTGCGGTGTGTGTGTGTGTGTGTGTGTATGTGTGTATGTGTGTGTGTGTGGAGGGCCCTTTAAAGTCTGTGGGTGAAGCTTTACAAAGTCATTAAATCCAAAGCCAAATTGAAGTGGCAGCTGAATTTATTTTTTCTGTTAAATTGCCCTCAGACTTTAATGGTTATGTTTAGACAGCTGGAGGCAAATGTCACTCTGAGGCTGGGGCTTAGAAACTAGGCTTTGTAGTTGTGTAGCTGTTATGTAATTGAAGTGCTACTGTTAGACAGGGAATGATTTCCAGTACAAAAACGCTGTGTTTTTTAAAAAAAATTTTTTGTCATGGCTTTCATATGGGACAGGTTGCCAGATTGGACATACACTTGCATATTAATTAAAACATTTCATCGCAATTTTAATGCACCTGCAACAGATGTAAAGCCATGGCTAATAGATGTTAGATTCTAATAGTGTTTTTTTTTGTGTTAGCATCCCTCACCTCCCTTTTTGTGTGAAACAAAGACACCATTAACTGCGGGTTTGTAATCAGTGGTCAGCTGTTTGGTCTATTACTAACCTGAGACCCTCTTTGTGCGTGGACCATCCATTACTTAGAATAGTATGTTTTCGTAATAATGTAGATTTGATTTACAGGAAGGGAATACCATACCATAAGTGTTTTTTCATGATACTCTGTAATTGTCATTTAGTTAAAAAAAATATATTATAGCTGGCAAAGCTAGATGTTCTGAACATGATTCTGTGAATATTTTACACTCCACCTTATTTGCTTAGCAGATGCTCTTATCCAGAGCATTTTACATCATTTCCATACCATCCATTTATAAAGCTGGATATTTACTGAAGTAAAGGGTGCAATAGCATTGCCCCACCAGGGAATCAAACCAGCAGCCTTTGAATTACAAGCACCCCAGCCCTACACCACACCCGTTGACTTGTTTTCCTGTCGTGCCTTGCTTATTGCCTCTCTCCTCCTTGTGTCAGCAGGACTCAAAGCTCCCCCTCTCTCTGAGGAACAATCTCCTCGATCTCTTCGGGCAGATCGAGCGAGAGTTTGAAAACCTCTACATTGAAAATATTGAGTGTAAGTGCCGCAATCTAGATTTGTTTTGATGATGTCAAGAGGTCTGCAAGAGGTCAGAGATGCCAGTCATATTTCAGTATTGTCTATATTATTATTGTCATTATTTAGAATATTATTGTTGTTATTATAATAATAATTATCATTGTAATTCTAGGTCATTAGCATTTCTTTGCTTTGCAAATTCCCTTATCCACAGTTTATTTTATAGTTTTACATTACTTGTCATCACTGTAGACAAATGGATATTTTCTGGAGTCATGCAGGTTAAGCACCGTGCTCAAGGGCACCTTGCTTAACAGCAGTGCCCCGTCTGGGAATCGAACCGGCAGCCCTTGGCCTCTGATACCTGCTGTGCCGCCACACCTGCGCGCACGCCGTCCTTTTGGGCAGGGGCGCTGGCTGCCGGGGATCGCTGTCTCCAGGTGACGTTCGGTGTGCTCTCGCTTTGCAGTGCGCAGAGAAATCGAGACGCTGAACGAGCGTCTGGCGGCGGAAGGACAGACCATCGATGGCAGCGACCTGAGCAAGGGCCCGATGAAGGCAAAAGGTGAGATGGGACATGAGCCACACTGGTAGAGGCAGACGCCTTGCTGTGTCTAACTTCTGGTTCTGCGTGCGCTTCACACACTCATCATACTGCCATGGACAGCTCTCCAGTGATTTATTAATTATTATTATTATTATTATTTATTATTATTATTATTATTATTGGCATTTAGCAGACACTTGTCCAGAGTGACTTACATCAATTACAGGTTTTTTACAGTGTTACCCATTTATACAGCTGGATATTTACTGAGGCAATTGTGGGTTAAGTACCTTGCCCAAGTTTCCAGCAGCAGTGCCCCCATGGGGAATTAAACAGGCAACTTTTCGGTTACAAGTCCTGCTCCTTAACCACTATGCTGCACTGCTGCCCGGGCTCTTATGTTGATACGGAACATGAGGAACTGTGAAGCAATGCTTTGCCTGAAGAATGGAAGTAAACAATTATTTTATTCATTCCTTTTTTTGTGACCGTTAACCCTTCTGTTCCTGTTTACACACAGCCAGTCACAGTACAAGTCAGCTCTCTCAGAAACTGAAGACCACCTACAAGGCATCCACGAGCAAGGTAAGAATATTTCCATTATAAGAAGCGAAATGCATAACACTAATTACAGGGACTTTTGTGTTCAAATAATGACAAGCAAATGCCAGAGCACTTGTTAAGTTCTTGCTATCTGTTTCATATTATTGATCATGTACATTGTGTATTTACTATTATAATAACATTAAAATAAAAAAAAATCCTTTTGTAAACACATAATCAAATATTAATTTAACTGGCTGTTCTTCTACTACCACATACTGTGTGTTTCTGTTCATCATCCGACTGGAGTAATTTTATTTTTCATTGTTGTTAAAGAAAGCAACATACCTATGATATTAATGATATGCATACATGTCCTGATGGTGATTTGTTAGACCTTTGTGTTAATTGTCTCCTAAGGACCTAGTGATGCCAGAGGTCAAAGGTTATAAGAGTAACTGGCATTGAAGTGTTCAGGCCTAGGCCTGCTGTTTCGGTGGAGGGTGGTATGTACTCACAGATCTTTCCAGTCATGGTGGATTTAAAATTTGCCTCTCTTCTTTCACCCGTGCTGTAGCGCTCACATTCTTTCCATGGCAAAGTAGGTGGACCTCGCAACTTCAATATGGGAAACTGGGAGTTATGGGGTGGAGATTCATGGGTAACTGCCTTACTTCCCTGTGTGCCAGTATGCGTGAGCAGCCCAGCAGTGGGGTTGGTATACCACCTCCAAGACAACTTACGATTCATACCTATTAATGTTTTTCTTTTAATAAGTTTTATTTTTATTAAAACTACCAAACGAAGATACTAATCCAGATTTCACTTACCTGGATTTTTTTTTTTAGCATATGGCTCCTGTGCTCTGTATTGGCCCAGTTAACGTATGAGAGCCAAACCCGCCGTGGCCTTTCTGCAGTACAGAAAACCAGCGACGGACGTGTGTTAAGAGCAGAGATCCGTCGCTGCGGGGCACTTTTTCGCGGTCATGGGCGTAGATGAAACGACACGGATCGCTTTTTGCGACCGGAAACTCGTGCAGTCCCTGAGGGTGAAACGGCAGGCTCGAGTTTCACGCACTGTTCGGCGCCGTTGGTGAATTATCATGGCGCAGTCTGTTCTGCATGGCCATCGGGAACAGACGCACCAAAGTCCCATTTTTGCTGTTTGCACCGCCAAATATTGTCTCAATTGCTTTTAATGCAAGAGCTTTCATCGCAGGGCCAGTCACATACCTACAGAGTGAGAAAGAGAAATCAAGGTTTCACATCTATTTTTTCTACAAATGTCATTATTACAGACAGAAATCAAGGCTTAACCTCTATTTTTTCCACCAGTTTCATTGTAAATTATTATTTTTGTCTCTGGTGGGGAATTTTTTTCCCCCCCAGTTTAATATTTTTTAAAAATCTGTGTGAAAATCCGTGAGAAAGCATTTCCATCGGTGTAAAACAAGCAAGAATATGACTGTCCCTTGCTTTTCCCAAGCAAAACATGCTTTGGAAGTAAGATAACCCAAGTGACTGCTGGGTGTCTTAGACAGCAGAAAGCAGTAGCCCGCCCGCTGAAGTAGATGTGCTTTTGCAGTTAACACTTTCACTGGCTTTCAGGGTTTGATGTAGCATTTAGAATGCTACATTTAAACTGGTTCTGAATTCCTTAACATTCCGAGCAGGTTGTGGAAGTTACAGCTCTGTACCTCACGTTAGCGTAGTTTTTATATTAATATGGTGCTCATATATTAATATGGTGTCAGGTGCCTAAATTTTCAGCAGATAGCTCTGTAGAGCCCTATCAGGTTATTTGTTTGAACAGAGGAAAGCCATCCCTTACTGTGAAATATTAATGTAATGTGCACAGCTAGAGCTTGGAGTTCATGTCCAGTAGTAGTAGTAATAATAATAATAATAATAATAATAATAATAATAATAATAATAATAATAATTTTATTAATAAAATCCCTTTCACAAACCCAGTGTAACCTGATAAATGCCAGCAGCAGCAGTGGTTATTGTCTACATTGGTAGCTATGGTATCTTATTTTGGCTCATTGACGAGCATTATAAGATCAGAGTGACAAAAACCTCTCAAGAGTGTCTCAGAAACTTAAGTCTAAGGTGTTATTTTGATATTTGACAAATAAAGCGAACCCTGCGAACCATCATTGACATATTAGAAATGGGAACTGTGCACATCATCTTCGTAGGTATCAGTGAAGGTAAAGTTTACTACAGAGCAACATAATGGGAATGTGAGGTCAAAGAATATATGTATTCCCAGTTATGTTATTATGTTACCAGTCATAAAGTCAGAAATATTGGCAAATTTCCAGCCTGTGTAGAATTTTGCTCATATTTGTTTGCAATATAACACTCGTTAATCTATCGTTTATCAGAATAACCAAAAGAATTCTCAAAAAATATAAGACCAAGAAATTCAGAGCTGCTTATTTTCTTGTAGATTCTGTAGGCTGTGAACTAGCTTGCTTGCAAAATACTGGCAACCCCTAAATATCACATTTTTGTTTAGAAAAATGGTTCAGACTGCACACAAACAAATGAAAATTATATTTATGCAGTATCATGTTTTATATTTGTATTTTTTTAATCTCTGATTTTGAATATGCAGAGATTTTAGTCACAGTGTTTTAAAAGAGTCATGATGTTGCATAATTTTCTATCCTTGATTGTTTATGCTAGGTTTTCCATTGTACATAAGGACGATTTTTAATGGATATTGTTTGGTTTATTGATCACAAATAAGAAACATGGCCAAGCATACAGCTATAATTGCATATATGGTCATTTGGCAGCTAATAACCGGGTTTTAAAACATTGCTTATTAGCGGCTTGTAAAACTCTTTAAAATTTTGGTTAACCTCTAATACCATGGGGGGATTCAATGTAGCTGCTACATCTGAAGCCATATTAATATGAAGTGAAGCTAACAGGCCAATTACAAATACCTTAGCAGGGGTTTTAATCCTCAGGTGTAAAACAATGAAGCCAGTGCACTCTATTGAAATTGGAACAGGTGTTTTCAATAAACAAAATTAGGAACAGTTGTTCCAAGGCTTGTGGAGTTCAGTGGACGAGTGGTCTAAACCTGGAGTGTTAAAGCCCTGCTAATTTGAGTGCAGTTGGCCCAACGCGGGCATCAAGGTGTGACACCCTAAGAGCTTTACAGTTCCAAACTCAGGTACAGGTATCGCTCCACGCTGCCTGTAACGGCACTCCCCACCGGCCAGTGAATGTGAATTGGTGTCTGACATCATTTCATATTGCAACCATACACGTTAATGTGATTGGAATTTTGATTGCAGTTTCTTGTGGCTGTACTGTTGTTGTAGTTGAATAAAAGTGTATGTTAAAAAATAACATAAAGAATCAACTTTAGTGGAAAAAAGACAGATCATCAGCAAGAAAAACTATGAGTCACATAAACTGAATTGTATTTTCTACATTTCAGATAAATCAGATTTTGATGACATGTCATTTGCTAAAAGTATACTGTATTATAAGTCTATAAGAGTTCATTATTATATTTGCCTAATTCTGATGAATCAAGTGCAGTTTTGTGACAATAATTTGACAAGGTGTCCCTCCTATGCATATTTTGAAGACCTGAAGTCTGGACATAAGAGACATGTTATCAAAGCTGTGCTCTTTCAACTAAAGTAAAATAAAGTAAAGTCTGCCATGTTCTTCCATCACACGGTCAGAGATCAAGACTGTGCTTTGTAGTGCATGCTATATGACTGAAAATATGACCACACATATGCGGTCATATCGACCAGGGATTAGGTGGTGGTTTTATATGTTGGCTACTTGGTCAGTGGTCATTCTGCTCAGCAGAATCTGATGAAACCAAGATGCTGAGACTTCGAGGTTGTTCCCGAATTATGCAGTAGCGTGATTGGATAAGGAGATGGCAGATGAACTGCTAATGAAATGCAGTCATGTACCACAAGGGTTGTTTTTGAGGTCAGACCTAAACCTGGCATGCTGGTGTTACAGTCCTACAACACAGAATTCAGTAGTCAAGGAGACCACAATTATAATTTTAGCTTAGCTGTTATGTTCACCACGGATAAAAATAGCACATGATTGCTGAACCATTGCTTGTAGACTGTACTGGGATTCAGGACACATTCAACTCCCTTGAAGTTGAACAATGTTGTATAACTGCTAACACACAAATAAAACGTTTTGTTGATCTGTGGCAAAGATTATCAGTCATTGAAGTATGGTCCTGAATCTTGACCACTGCTCAATGCAACTGCATGTAAAAAACTGCAACTTCAGATGACTTTGAGGAGAAAACACAAACTAGATCTCAAGCCTGCTTGTGCCTTTGGTAATGGAATGAGCTGTTCGTGCACCACTTTTTGCAAATGTTTTGGGTCCACGTTTACTTTCAAATGGGAGAAAGGAGTTTAAAAGTACAAAGCTGCACCCAGAAATAAACTATTGCATATCCATGGAATCTGCTATTTTTGCTGTATATTTCTGTACAATTCACAAATTTGTGAGGCACTAAAGATGTACAAAAACATAGTAATTTTGAGTATTTGTTTTAATGTCTTGTTCAGTTTAATAGTGTAGCTGCGATAAAAGGCCACTGTCAGTTCAGTTTGACAAAATTAGTTTGTCAGTAGCATTTTTGCAAGCTGCACACCACCATATTTGGAAACGATCATACAGACGTAGGTAACATGGGCTTACTAGCTTGAACATAAGCTTGATGTTATTGTATAAGGTGACCATGACCACAGAATTAGCTTGCAAATTTACTTTAATCTTGAAGGGTTAAGTTGTGAAACAAGCATGCAAAGTAAATCTCTTCATAATCCACTGGCACTAGATTATTTTCCACCGAGATGTCTTGTTCACAAAGTTCAAGTTCACTCGAGTGCAAAGATAAATCCTCAGGTAGTGCACTGTACTGTTGCAGGTCAGTTACTGTTTCATAAGCTACAGTGTAATGTGGCTTTTCTGTTTGCTGCCTCATTAGTTATCAAAGTATCTCAAGATTAATTTTTAAAATTATTCAAATGATAATAAAGGAGATGGTAATTAGGTGGTGACAATATATACATTGAAAAAAGTGATGTAGCCTTAATTAAATAGGAGTCTGTTTCCTTGGAATACCTGCCCACTCATTAATGGTGGGCATACATGACATACACTTAAGGCATCACACTGTAACTGTCAAAATGCTCAAAGGATTGAATTGTGTTCATTGTGGCATTAACTAATATACACCAAAATTACACAAAAGGCGTGTAGTGATTAGATTGAATTCCCCCCACCCTTGTTCAGGTTTTTATGTTTTTTTATTATGTGTTATGTATATCTAATTAAATATTGTGGCTTGATGTATTGAAGTCATTCACCCATAATGTGTTCATTTTTAATATGTTTTTCTTTTTATATTTCCTTTCAAATCCATCAGCGTACTCAGCTTAGAACCTGGAAAGGCTTGTAATCAGACATTACATTCGTAAGGAATTAAAGTAGTTTTTGTGTAAGGGGTTGGACGATATGGTATTATGATATATTTTTCTTTTGAAGTTTGCAATGGCACTGTGACAGTCAAAATTATATACCTTGCCAAGTAATCATGTCATGGCCAGGTCAAATAGCAAGCCACAGGTAGTGTTGAATTATTCATGAACATTCATTATTTTTTAACCAATAATTTTACTGAGCCATGTGAATCAATTTGCAAATTTCTTTGAATCAGGTTACTGATTCACTCAGACACTGACCTTTAAATATGCATTATCACATTTATTGGAATATTATATTCAAATAAAGACAAGTGGTACATTGACTGCATATAAAATCTCCAATGCAATTTACAGGGCATCTGCAGGTTTAAATGATGGATATCTTGTGATTGAGCAAATTTAGCTATTTTTCACTACAGACACTACAGCACAGCTGGTCAGCTAGACTATTTTTCAGCTCCTATTATGAACAAACAGAAGCATCTGACCAGTTGCTTCTGTAAATATTCTATGTAAAATACAATATATTGTAAAAAAATACATATTTTTAGTTGTTTTTCTGCAAATTTCCCTGCTCATGGACACCTTCTGAAAAATGAATGAAATGAACAAATAATGAATTGGCTTGACATATTTACTCAAAGGAATCAATTCACCGAAATGAATCATACTTGATGGTATTAGCTCAGAGCTGAAAAATACAAACAAATGGAAGAAACTATTCCTTGGCTTCAAGCCTTGCTGTGATCTTGCACGTGTGCATGATGATATTTTGTAGGGACAACAATGTTAACACTTATGTTGAAGCCACTGATCTGATCACTTTATCACAGCAAGTTACAACAATTATCTGACATGGATAGCAGACTGTTTAGAATCAAAATGTCAAAAGAGATTTTTTTTTTTCCGTCTGGAAAATCAGATTTACTGTATGGACTTACATTTGCATTAAGAAAGGAGAGGAGCTGCAAACCGGAAACACCTGCTTGTAGTCTTAGTTTCATATTCATATCTCTGTTACTGCATCACACAAGGATCTTACCTAGAGGATTGTATTTCCTATAACCCACAAAAGGCAGCTAGTAATTGAAATCCCCCCTTGCCAAACACAAGTTGTTTTTTAGTTTTGTGTTTTGTTTTATTTCTTAAAAAACACACACACACAACAACAAAAAGACCACATAACTGATGACTTGTCATGGCGAACGTGAAGAATATCTCAATTTTTTTTGTCTCCCGCCAACAGGAGCATCACCCTACAATATATACCAGCATAGACAAAGTGAGTGATGGCTAAAATATGTCTGTGAGTTAGCTGGCTAGCTTGTGAACATGTGGTGTGGTATGTGATGAACGGCATACTGGAAGGGTGCTTAGCTATTAAGGTTTGAATGCTACTCAGATAACATAAAACATGTCCTTAAATGTGACGTGTTACAGCACATAAAACAACGTACTGTAGTATCAGTACTGTCAGTACTAGCTAGCTAAATTTATCTGACAGTTTGCTAAGAAAATATTTTTTGAATTTAAAAGTTGGATCGAAACTGTTCCTCCAGACAGTTTCGGCTCTCCTATTGAGACTTTAGACACCCTTTCATTCTTGCCTGAACCCTGAGAAGCTGTTGTAACCTCCCTGAGAAACCCAAGAATGTGAAGTAGAACAAAGTCAACGTATTGTTAATAATAATGTAATATCTGTCCCAGTTGAGTTATTTACTCATTTTCCTAAGAAAATTAGCTTGATAAAAATGGATATGGGAACTAATTTTAAAGGAATAAATGTACAAGTTGACAAGTTGTGTGTTTTTTTTTATGGAATTTCTTTTCAGATGTGTGTATATTTGACTTCTGTGTTTGTTTTTTTTTTTTTTTTTTTACATATGTTGATAATATGTTGATTATTGTGGTATCAACTGGAATATCGTAATATTTTCATATCGTCCCACCCCAACTTTCCTGTCACGCAGATGGAAATATGAACATCTTCGTATAGCAGTCTAATGCTGCATATACGCTCCTTGCAGAGGTTACTTGAGTTTTTCTGATAGTCTTTACCTTGATTTTACACCAGGTGTGGTTGTCCTTTTTTTTACCCCTTAATGTTTATTTTTTATCAATCCTCAGATTCTAAAGCATTTTCTGGTAACAGAAGATGCTTTATTTGTGTTGTGATACCCATCGTGATTCTTTGTGGGGGAAAAAAAAAATTATTCATATTTCCTTCTATAAAAACATTTAAATTTAAATGCATTTTTGACTAATAAAGACATATATGCAAGGACTGAGGGAGTATATCTGCTGAAGCATATCAAACAGTCCTTATCAAGGCAGACCTCTGCCCCCTGCTCCCTGCTCTTGGTCTTCTGCCCTACGCCTTCTTGCTTCTGCCCTCTGTCCTCTCGTCTCTACCTTCTCACCGCTGGCCTCTGCCCTCTTGTGTACCTTCTCACCGTTGACCTGTCACCTCTGGCCTTTGCCCCCTGCCCTCTCACCCCTGCCCTCTTGCCTCCATCCCCTAAACCCTGCCCTCTCACCCCTGCCCCCTCGCTTCTTCCCCCTCGCCTCTCACCCCTGAACCCTGCCCCCTGCCCCCTGACCCCTCACCTTTGCCCTCTGCCCCCTCGCCTCTCACCCCTGCCCTCTGCCCCCTGCTCAGCAGATGCAGGCTTCGGTAGGTCCCCGTATGAGCGCACTCTTGTCCCCCCCTTCAGATCGTGTCCAGCTTCAAAGCCACCACGGCCCGGGCGGTGTGCCAGCTGGTGAGGGAGTATGTGGGGCACAGGGACGGGATCTGGGACGTGAGTGTCACCCGCACGCAGCCGGTGGTTCTGGGCACCGCGTCAGCAGGTACAGACACACTCTCCTTCACTGTGCAGACCTCCACCGGGCAAATAAACGCCTCATGTCCTGATATAAATATAACTTCACATTGTGCATACAATTTACATACACATGGCACCAGCAGTCCTCAAGATATGTACAGTATTTTAAACACCCTTAAAATATTAAAATTTATAAATATAATAATGCATAACATTATATAATATATACAGATGCATAACATTACATAATATATACAGAAGCCCTGTTTACTATATTTATGAGATTGGCATTGTAAAGGCAGTGGTGCAGAATGAAGGTTGGTAGGGGAGACTTTTATACATGACTAAGTCACTCTGTAAAACAGCATCTGCTAAACGACAGAATGTATATGTATTACCACAGTTCGAGAGCAAAATCATAAAATCCAAATTGTGTAAAATCTGAGTTACGTAGCGACTACCAGAATGTGAATATGACCCAGCAACCAAGTCTATTATGGGATGTTATATATAATGAGGCACTAAATCTTACAGATGGCTCTAGTTGTCATGTTTATGGAATAAAGCAGATGATGACATATTTTCAAACAGTGACTGTAATGAAATGAATAATTAAATGTGTTTTAAAAATACAGTGCGAATCTTTTCATAGATCACAGCGCTATGCTGTGGAGCATCGAGACCGGAAAGTGCCTTCTCAAGTATGTGGGCCATGCAGGATCAGGTAAGAGGGTTGAAATGAATTATTTGTTTTTTGAAATATTTATACATACATATATAAACCACAGATCGATGAGGTTTGTAGCACTTCAAGCCCCCACCTGTGTCTTGTCTGCATTCACAAATGTGTGCCACATAGTTTAACTGATACCTACACTTATTAGTCAATGCCAGTATCAGTTACCAGTCGGAATAATGTTCACTGTCAAAGTAATTAAT
This sequence comes from Megalops atlanticus, assembly GCA_019176425.1. Classification (NCBI taxonomy): domain Eukaryota; kingdom Metazoa; phylum Chordata; class Actinopteri; order Elopiformes; family Megalopidae; genus Megalops; species Megalops atlanticus. Next base: position 5,324,844 of record CM032898.1, read on the forward strand.
AGTAAGTAATAATTTTTAATGTATTGGTATTTATGATGATGTAACATGTTATGTTAAGCTAATAATAATGATTATTTAATTTAGAACGTAACTGTTTTTTCTTTCAGTTAACTCTATCAAGTTCCATCCCACTGAACAAATGGCCCTCACAGGTATGAAAGTGTTTTTAGTTTCCCAGAAGGACAAGAAGGAAGGGGTTGTCTGTGTTTACACGGGGCTCTGAACTTGTATTTAAATTGAACCTTTATGAAATATTAAAATGGCTCATTTCTCAAATTCTTGAGACATGGGTGCCATTGCAAACTAGGTATTTTACAATAGGTTGTAGTTGATATTTTAGTAAATTTTAGTCAGAGGAGTAAATAGATGCTGATAAAATGTTTACCAAAAATTTGTGAACAATCTTTTAATATGCATATGTTAAGACAACACTAAACATGCTTTGCAACACACACTGTCAACTACAACCAAGTAGAGCTCAAAGTGTGAGAAAAATCTCACAACACTCCCAAGAGTTACGCAAAGTAGAAAAGTAGGAATTGGGGGAAAAAAACAGCACCAGAACAATAGGTATTGTGTAAGTTACATAATGAATATAATACACGCCTGGTGTTTGTCCGCAGCCTCGGGGGATCAGACGGCTCATATCTGGAGGTACATGGTGCAGCTACCTGCTCCCCAGCCGGTTGCTGACATCAGTGTAAGTGATAGGGGACAGGGGGTCCCCTCACCAGTTTCAGTTGCATTCACACTTTAGCTCTTGTCAAAAGATCAACGTTTTAATGTTTGTGAGAAGGTGCATCCTGACCGAAAAGCAGCATGGTTCAGAGTTTGTCTTTATAGAGGTCTCTGGGCCAAAATGCAGAGATTTTAACTTTTAGAACTTACTCGTTGCTTCCCTGCATTCAGAAATATTGGCAGTCTAAGTCAGTCAGACTTGTAGAGGCACACAAAGCAATTGCAAAAGTATGCGTGGCATTAGTGCATGGGTAATTAATGCATAATTCACTGATTTAGATTGAGAAATCAGGGCTGTTTACAAAGCAAAATGTTGATTGCCACGGTTGCACTTTTTTTGGTAACAACACGATGAGTTGGATTGTAACTGAATCCTTCCATTCCTGCCTGGAGAACCTTTCACAAAGAGGAGGCCAGAGAAATATCCTGAACTGTTTAGTGAGTTCAGATGGTCTTTGCTGTTAGCCTTTGCGGCTAATCAGTCTCCTTTGATTTTGCTGAGTCCCGCTGGTCTCTGCTGATAATTCGATCTCGTTCCGTTTCGCCGGATCCTGCCGGCACCTGCAGCAGGCGCCCTGTGAGGAGGACGTGGATTTCTCCGACAAGGACGAGGCGGACGGGGACGGCGAGGGCCCCAGCGAGAGCCCCACCATCAGGGTGCCCTCCACCACGCTCAAGAGCCACCAGGGCGTGGTCATCGCCGCCGACTGGCTGGTGGGGGGCAAGCAGGTGGTCACCGCGTCCTGGGACCGGGCGGCCAACCTGTACGACGTGGAGACGTCGGAGCTCGTCCACTCTCTGACGGGTACGGCCACGCCCGGGGGAGGGGGGGGCGGGGGGGCCCTCTGTGGGGTGCCGCTGGTGGAATGCGCCGGAACCGTGCTGACAGCGGAAATCTGTCATCTCTTAGCAGGCGACAGTTTAGCTCGCACGTTTAACTTGAGATTATTTTTCATTTTGACAAATTGTAACGTGTGACTGTAGACTGACAGTTGCTCTCATCAAAATCGTGAATTTAATGGGTATCCACACCTACGCAGTCAAAAGTAGCATTAATTTGATGGGGTGTGCCACCTGATAAAGCCTTGTGTCTGTCTTTATAGAGGGCGAGTTGAGGAAATGAAGATGTCACAGAGAATGAATTACATGCTGCGTCTATTTAAACATATTCTTTAGCAGTTTTAACTTGCACATTAAAAGATTTCAGCCTAATATTTGTCTTGAATATCTGATTGAAAAAACAAGTAGAATTATAAAAAGAAAATATATTTTTTACAGCAGCTATTCATCCTATAGAAGCTGGATAAGGATTTATCATGACTGATATGAAGTGGTGTACTGTAGCATAGGAAATACAGTGTGTGGTAGTGTGGCATAGTGTTAAGGAGTAGGGCTCCTAACTGACAGGTTGCTGGTTCGATTCCCTGCTGGGGCACTGCCATTGTACCTTTGGGCAAGGTACTTATCCCAAAATATCAAGCTGTATGAATGGATAATATGTAAAAGTGTAACTTGTGTGAGACGCTCCAGATAAGAGTGTCTGGTAAATAAAAATAATGTAATATTTTTGCTGGCGAGTTGACATTCTGGATATGCAGAAACCTTGTCCACAATACGACTCTATTTACTATAATAGTGTTTCTCAGTCCTACTCCTGGAGGCCCACTGTCCTGCATATCTTCTATCTGTCCTTGCTCCGAACACACCTGATTAATGTGATTAACATGCTCTTGATTTGATTAGCTGAGCACACCTGATTTAAAGTGCCACTGATGAGTTCAGTCAGGAGCAGGATTGAGAATCAGTGTACTATAACATAAAAGAGAAGCGTTTCATTGGACGGCGAGTCGCTCCCTTCCCTGAGGAAGAGCTGCGGGTCTCTGCATTTCGGCCTGGCGCCTGACCGTGCCACGGTGTCGCCCGTGTCCAGGTCACGACCAGGAGCTGACGCACTGCTGCACACACCCGACCCAGCGCCTGGTGGTCACCTCCTCCAGGGACACCACCTTCCGGCTGTGGGACTTCAGGGACCCCTCCATACACTCCGTCAACGTGTTCCAGGGACACACCGAGTGAGTATCTGTCCCTGTGAACCTCCGGCTGAGGCATGTTATTACACTGCCTCTCCATAAAAAAGGCTGCATTTTCCTTTATTTATGTAGGCTGTACTGTATGTCATGGTCAACCTTGAGCCAAGATCACCCAAGGGGAAAAATACAGAAAGCACAGCTCTAAATTTTTCTGATTAATCTCATTTGATTTGAGCTTAAATATTATGTATATGATCCCACAGTGTATATGTATATGTATATTTATATGTATATGTATATCTACATCTCTCTCTATGTATAGAGAAGCATAGAAATATACACACCAGCTGTTTTGATTGGCATGAGTATATTAAAAAGTCCTGTTGTTATTTTTTGTGATATTAATCTTAAATATTATGTATATATTTATATTACATTACATTAATGTCTAATGTAATGTAATTATATATATATATATATAATATATAATGTAATGTAATTATATTACATCAGGATCGGTTTCCACCAGCAGGTGGCAACACAGCACCTCTGTCAGGAAGCAGTTTGTTCGCGATGCTTTGCCGGGTTTCTCTTTACCTTCAGATATTATTCCTGCTTTTGACATGAGTTTCCTCGCAGCTCTCCCCGGCAGTGGCAGCATATGTTTGCCATTCATTTATTATTCAGTGCTATTTTCCCACTTTTTATAAATGAATATTCAGCCGGCTCGCTCATCATCTGTCTTAGACACATTAATCATTCATAATGTGTCATTTAGTCTTTTTGGGTGGCGGTGATTATCATTTTGTACCAATATTGAACAGACTTTGATATTCTGGGAAGTTTCGTCCTGCCCTTTTTAAGCGCAGCGTTTTCATAGGCGTTGGTTCCTTTGAGTGCGGAGCGTCACGTGCTTCTTGTTGTGTTAGTCTCCGACGCGGCGCGGTCCCCGTAGGGATGGCGGTAAGCGGCTGCGCTGTCTGCGTGGTGACAGCAGTGTGCTGTGCGCGGTCGGCTGGGGGGGGGTGTGCTGCAGCCGACGCGGCCCCCCCCCCGGGAGTGCCGTGCAGGGAGGTGGCTCCACAGTGTCGGCTGAAGGGAACGCTGATGTGTTCAGGACTGAGAGGGCTTTCCTTAGAATGAAGGTGTTGAGACCAGAGCAGCCTCCAGAGAAACTCTCACTATGTGCTGCTGGACCTCCTCTCACATGCACTTTGTTACTGAAGGGGTACATTGAATCCAGACAGCACAGTGGGTGTCCAGTGGGAGTGTAGCATGGAGGTAAAGCAGGGCTCGTAAGCGGAAGGCTGCTGGTTCGATTCCCCACTGGGGCACTGCTGCTGTACCCTTGGGCAAGGTACTTAGCCCACAACTGCCTCAGTAAATATCCAGTTGTATAAATGGATAACCTATGTAAGTCGCTCTCGATAAGAGCGTCTCCTAAATGACAATAATGTAATGTAATGTGTCCCTGTGTATTGACCATATACTGTCTGGTAAATCAGACTCTTGTTCCAGGCACAGACTAGCTCATCAGCCTGGGTTAGAAACTGCGTCATCTGCTAATAGTGACTGAGAGCCCACTGCTGGGGATGGGCTTGGGTGGCATTGCCAGGGGCCCCTCCTCACACCTCTCTCTGGAATCTGTGAGTCGCATAGCATCTGTGAGTTGCTTGGATGGCATTAGTGGAGTAGCTCCCATCCTCCAATCAGCACCCACTTCACTGAAGTGCACTGTGGGACTTGTAGTGTGAAAAGTAGTCATGTTGGCAGACAAGTGTATGAGAAGATTGCATTTGCCTCGCTGCATGCTCCTGCACACATCTGTTGTGATGAGACAAACCTCATGTACAATCAACAAACACAGGAAGTTTGATAAAAAGGAGAGAAAAAAGTACCCCAGATTCAGTCATCTAGCCCCAGATAACATGCTTTCTGTCAAGAACAGGCAAAATCTCCGTTGGAAACTTCAAATAACAGTACAAAGATAGCCTGCGTGCAGAATTATCTCCAAATGCTGCTAGCACCATGTAAACAGTACAGCTGCGTACTCCGCGCGGTTTTTCGTTGAGCACTTTATCAGACGCGACGAGTGACAGGAATAAGGCTGACCGACGGTGCTGAGAACAAATCTGCCCAGTTTGTCAAGTACTTACAGCCAGCCATCGAACACCTGCCTGACAAAGTGTCAGAAGTGGGTGTATATTTAGCTGCTAATTCTGCTCACGGCTGTCGGATAGTGTTCACGTGCTGTAGCCATTTTCCCGGTGTTTCATCGTAACCAGCGGCAGGCTCGCTTCGGAACGGCTCTGTCTCCCGACGGCTCATGCCCGCCGTCTGATCGAGGGCCGGGCTCACGGTGACGGCGACACCCCGCCTCAGAGGGGGAGCGCGTGTTCTCACCGATACGAGGAGCGCAAATTCGCCCCCGCGGGGTGCCTGCGATGTTGGGTCTCAGAATGCGACACCGGTTCTGTTCTCAGAAGGAGATGCCAGTAAGGTTAAGAAGTTGGGAAGGCAATGAATTACTCATCCCTGCTCTTTCCGCAGTGCAAATCTGTGTTGTATCAGTGACTTCAAGGGGGTTATGTGCATCTTTCACTCCTGTCAGTCACTGTATTTGTCAGCCTTGTGCAAACCGGCTAGCAGAAAATCAGCTGTGACATTTTACATTGTGGCATCGTATAACAGTGAACGTTTTTGTGAATACATTGTATAATGCTGTTGCAAGTTTTCATGTGTAGCAATTACATGTCATTTTATCATATGCTATCTGTAGACTGACTGATATGTATAATGAATTATACACCTGTGATAAAGTACATCATTAGACCTTATCCCTTGAATTTTTCCATGTTGACACCTTGTCTATTAATATTCCGTGTTCCTACCAGAATCAAAGTGAAAAAAAAAATCTTGCAGAAAAACTTAAATCCGATCACAACTGGATTTCAAGAACAAAAGAGCTAATTTACATCCATTTGAAGATAAGTACCGCCAGAGAACCTTGTGTGCTGGTGGCAGGTGGAGTTTGTGTCTTGTGAAAGTCCTCCTTCTTGCCGATTGCTGTAGACCTGCAGTTTTTCTGTTTAAGCTGTGCTGTTCTCAGTAGGTTGAGGCACCTGGATGTTGAGGGTTTTGGGGAGAAAAAAAAATCATTTTACACCATTTAAAAAATTTGTTAACAAAATGGCACAATTACAAGGTGTGGGTATACGAAGGAAGATGTAATGGCAAGATTGTTGCGGTGGCATCATTTAAAAACACCTCTAAAGTCTCCACCCCTTCCGCTAATGAGCGTCGACCTTGCCTGTCAGCGGGCTTCTGGGAAGACGTATTGAAAACGTCCTCTAAGTTATGATAGGATTTTTAATCAAGCTTTTAATTGATTAACTTCCCCCGTGCCCCCTGGCAACAGACCTGCATTGTGGTTGCATGGTGTTGCCGTAGCTCCGCGCAGAGAGTACAGTAAGCCTGGCTGCATCATTTATGCGGAGCAGCTTAGCGCTAATGAAACCTTAATGCGATGTCAATTTAGATTAAGACGAGTTGCGTGAGCCGCGCAACCTGGCCGGGACGCCGCTAATCTCAATCAGCGGGGCGGAACGCGACGCGAAAATCAAATTCTGTTCGGCGGTGGGAGGAAGTGACAGCGGCGGCGGACGTTATAAATGGGCGGTATTAGCGTTGATTAAACGAACGCGCCTGGCCTCAGCTCCCCGCCGTCGCTCCGTATCGAGAAACTGCGCGGTGCTGGAGACCACACCCCCCGGGGGCGGGGACTTTGAGACCCGCTGCTAGGGTTGGAGTGTGTGGTCCCCTATCGGCAGGGGGTCACTGTCAGGGGCGGGCCTCAGTCACACAGGATGCTGAATAGTGCAGATTACAGCACCAGGGACAACACTGTCCATCTGTATCGCTTGCATCATCATCATTTATGATTGTGGTGGTGATGATGGTAATGATGATTAGAGGTAGTAGGTACAATAAGTAATAGTATGTATTGTGATCGCACTGTGTTATGTATTCTCATTATGGATGGTGGGAGGGGTCTGTTTAAAGTTTGATTGTGGTAGTGGTGATGATGATTAGAGCTAGTAGGTATACTCGTGTTTAGTAATCAATAAGAACTAATAATATTTAATAAGTATTATGATCAGACTCCATATTATGTCTTCTTATTCTGGAAGGTGGGAGAGCTCTGTTCAAGGTTTAACCTGAACATTTTACAAGGGGTTTCTGCTTTTGTAGGTGTAGTAAAAGCTAATATAGAATTTTGTTGGCTGTTTTAATAAATGATGCTGGTACTCTTTGTAGCCTACAATAGTATCTTTTATGAATGCAAATGGTAAAAACCATTCTAGGTCTCAAAATTGCATTTTAATAAAATATTTTGTGACTCTCGTAAGTCTTCTGGATGAATGCCATGGTATCAGCAGAACAGCAGAATTATATTTGATCCGCTGTCGGTGCAGTAAATCTATAACCAAACCGCAGACACACGCCAAAGGAGAGTGTTGGGAGTTGGAAAGCCTGAGTGTTGGGAGCAGTAAGGTGAGAGGAAGGATGAGTGCATCATGGTTACCAACGCCAGGAAAGGAAACCGGAGACGCTTCGCTAACTCGTTCCGTCCTCGTTTCAGCACGGTGACGTCGGCAGTGTTCACTGTCGGGGACAACGTGGTGTCCGGGAGCGACGACCGCACAGTGAAGGTGTGGGATCTGAAGAACATGAGGTCTCCAATAGCGACGATCCGCACCGACTCCGCCGTTAACAGGTGAGAGGGGGGTCAGTGGGGCGACAGACTCCCCGAACCACGCAGTGCGGCGGCTCAGCTTTCTGTGGGAGCTGCAGTTACTCTGTCCATGTTCTAAATGTTTTTGAGTTACATGTAACTGAGGATGCAGAGGGAGAGCTCAATTAAAAATATCTTTCTTTTTATCTGCAAACTGTGCCTCCCTTACTCTTTTAATGTGTCTGCTTCCAGGATAAGCGTCTCTGTGAACCAAAGAATCATTGCTCTTCCACATGACAATCGGCAAGTCCGGCTGTTCGACATGTCAGGGGTTCGGCTGGCACGACTCCCACGCAGCAACAGACAGGTACGAAGAGTGATTCACTCATGCTATATCTCTCAGATTCAGGAGTGAATAACTTGCGCTACATCTCTCAGATTCAGGAGTGATTCACTCACGCTACATCTCTCAGACTCAGGAGTGAAAAAGTCATGCTAAATCTCTCAGATTCAGGAGTGATTCATTCACACTACATCTCTCAGATTCAGGAGTGTGCCAGATTCAGGAGTGATTAAAACACAAAACATCTCTCATGGCTGTGCCGGTATCCGATTCCGGAGTGGTTCACTCAGGCTACGTCACTCAGATTCAGGAGTGTGTCAGATGCAGGAGTGATTCATTCACACCACATCTCTTATGGCTGCATGGGCACTGACTGGTAAAGTGCTGGTATCTGATTCAGGAGTGATTCACTCACACTATATCTCCCATGGTTAAACTAGCACTGACTGCTGTAGCGCTGGTGTCAGATGTAGGAGTGATTCAAACGCACTACGTCTTTCACGGCTGGCTTGGCAGTGACCGCTGTAGTGTCTTGGCTCGTCTCTGTAACTGCTGTCCCGCCCTCAGGGTCACCGGCGTATGGTGTGCTGTTCGGCCTGGAGCGAGGAGAACCCCACCTGCAATCTGTTCAGCTGCGGGTTCGACCGGCAGGCTATCGGCTGGAACATCAACATCCCCGCCCTGCTGCAGGAGAAGTGAGACTGATCCCAGATCAGCGGGGGGAGGGTCTCTCTCGCGCGCGCACTCACACGCTTTGACCTGCGCACTGCATGGAATGTACATAAAGCGTATGATGGTGTGGTTTTTAAACTGTGCCCCTATGAACATCTAAAGACACCCCCAAGCCTCCTCTGTGCGCAGCAGCTAAAGTTGTGTCCATTATTCGCCGCTGCTGTTGAAATATTGCTGTGAAGGAATTTGAGAACAAGGCTGTATAGTCGTGGAAAGGAGGTCTTAGTCGTACTTCCGATGGTGGTGACGGCGGTGACCAGCGGTTGTGATGGGTGATTTTTGAGGAGGGAGACTTGCAGCACTAAAATATCAATCATATCTGCTCTCTGTCTTGTTGAATGGACACCAGCTCACATGTTAGGGCAGCTGCTGTGCATGAGTCACGGGCTTCACACAGTAGCAGACTTCTCTGTTCTCATAAGAAGTCATCAGCTTTTCATCATGACCAGGGTTAGTAACATCACTGGGTAAGTGCAGTTAGCTGTTCGTCTACTCCGTGGAGGGTCGTACCTTTTAAGACCTGATGCTGTTACATTTGGTCTGTTTAAAATAAGGATTTTAATTGTCAGTGTAGCTGTTGTACAGAACTGGATGTTGTGTTAGAGAGGGTGTGTCACCCTGTTTGAGTCACCAGACTCTTGCACCATTGCATTTTGGGAAACGGACTAATTTATAGTTTCACAGTTCAGCCGTGCACACAGTAATCATCTGTACCTCTTAGAAGTGGTGGCGGTATGATCTTGCTGTTAGATAAGGAATATTAAAATAAGTTCGTGTTCTGCATGTGTCCTCTGTAACATTTTGAGCAATGCCTTTGTGAGAAATTTCAGTTTTGAGAAAAAAACAACTTAGCAGATCAGAGCTGCTGTGCTGTGGTCTTATTTCTGCAGGGGACAGTCAAACACCCAGAGGCATAATGATGCAATAATTCCACACTGTTTGTGTTGTGCACAGTCCTGGTTTCAGTAGGATTACAGAAAAAAAACAACCACTCAAAACATTTTGATGTAATGTGTGCATTAGGGGTTCAGGCTTTTGAGATTCCTCCGGCGGGTCGCACCATTCGAAAATCGCATTAGGCAGGAGGACTGTGACCACACAATCTCCCCAGTCACTCCGGATGGCGTCACCTGAATATTTCCATCAATGCTTTCTGTGTTTTCAGTGTGCCGTGTGAGCCAGTCAGCCTCCAGTAACCCTAATCAATTTTAGATAGATATAATTGGTAGAACATACTGCTATGAAGTTTTAAATGCTTGAGTTGTCTTATGATATGTCCATATGCAGTATGTTACTCTAGATACCTCAGCTCCCAGTATCCTCGTATTTGATAAATTCAAAAGCCGAACTAGCACCATCTGTCCCTCTACCGCAGTTCCTATCGTTATGAAAGATGGAAAAGATTTAACAGTGCAATAAAATGCATGTAAATATTTTATACACCACTTGAAAAATACAGGCCTGCGTACAGTTCCAGCTTGTACCACACGTCCTCTCAGACTCTTGAACTTATGCATGTAAACCTTAGCCATTATTAATATATTGCTGTAGACACAGAGTCTCCTGGAAACTAGTCTGTGGTTCTATGCCACCACAAAAGTAATATTATTTAGAAAGGCCACCCAAGGGCATATTTGTGCTGTAGTATTTTATTGTCACGGAATATTTCATGTACTGTAATTGCTAAGGTCATGCATTGGTCATCGTCTCTGCAAGTATTTTACCATTTACGAATTAATTTTTTTATATTATATTTTTTTGCAGCTTTTCGTAATTTTTTAAGTTTTAGAGAATTCTGCCTTTTATGAAATATAGGATGTTTTGCTTTTGTTTCTGTTCATCGTACACTGCTTAGGTATGATTGGGTTATGTGCTGTTACACAATACTTTTTTGTATGCGTAATGTAAAATGAACAAAATCTTTTATTTTGCGGAAATGCGGAAACTCTTGGCTATCGTATGTGCTTCAGGTGTTTTGGTTTTTTTTTTTGGTGTGTGTCTGTGTGTAGACCAAATGCCAAATATGCTCTTTTCGTTTTCCAGCAGCACCAGCTGACACATTTTGGCAAAAGTTGGTTTTGATGATAACCAAAGCCACACCTTACTTTAACACACTGATAACTCTTTCATCTTTGTGTTTCTTAGCCGGAACAACGATTATAAAACGTCATTCTGTGATGATTCTACTGCAGCCACAGTATGGTAAATCACTTCTGAATCTTTAGCACAAAGTGGCAACACTGAAATTGCAGATCCACCCATTCATGCTGTATGTTGTCAGGACTATAGATCATAATAGTAAAAATCATATATGGTGTGCTGAATGTCTGAATAATTTGATGTGAAGAGATGTATATGATTTGGCAGTAGGAGAAGACACTTTCAAATGAACCTGTTATTTTAATCTGTTTTCCAAACTGGTAATTTAGTGTGGAAACTACATGAAAATGCTTGTAAAAATCCAATAAAAATGTTACTTTTAATTCATCCCTGTGTCATTTGTCCACTTGTGTATTCAGTTACAATTTTCAGTTAATAGTACATTACCATGCTTACACTTTTAAACGGCATTTCACCAGTTATTACAGTTTAAATTACAAAACATATTCTCACTCTGAATATAGATGATAGTGAGGTATCTAAAACTGACTCCTGAGTTTCTCCTCCTGTGAGTGGACACTCAGCTCATGCTTTCTAATAATTTCTTGCAAGAATAATGTGTTACACAAACCAATACATGAGTTGACTGCCTGTGAGTGGATCACAATAACCTGACTTAGAAGCAAGATGAACACTTGTGCCAAGATATGATATTAATTAGTAATACACTATAAGCTACTGTACAGTGTGTATTCACAGGCAATTTTACAACTAACCTCATGCTTCTATCAAATTCATGCTCTGTGTATTTATATTTACATAAATCATTACACATCACAAGCATGTATTACATGATCAACTGATACTGACAAAATGGGTTTCAAAATTATAAATTATATTGTATATCATTAATATATACATTTATTTTGTGATCGTAACACATCAGTCTGGTGTAAATGAAAGAGGAAAGCAAGGGGCAGCCCTATTAGTGAAATCCATAAGGAGCTACATGGTCTTCCTCAATGGATTTACTGGAAAAAGTGAGGAGCTACCATAAAAAGAGCAAACTTCCTGTCCAGAATGCATTTGCCAAAGAGTCGGTTCACAAGGTTGGTTTTCTGGAAAGCAGCAGCAATAGAATGGCTCAGATTAGCCCCAGTACGTCTACACTCTCAATTGGATGTGCATTGGACTGCTCTGTGTGTGTGTGTGTGTGTGTGATAGCCCTCTGAGATATTACACAGTTGTGTGTTAACAGATATAGTATGTGACCAAAATGGGATTTAGTCACAGTTGCTGTAATTGGGATCAGATCTTGATACTTCCATACTCAGAGATAAGCCACAGATGATGCCATTCGACACCAGAATAAAGGGACAGCAAAAGGGGTCATTGTGATTGTCCCAAAATATGAGCTACACCAAAACTGTTTTATTGTAGGCTTCAAATGAAACGCTCTAGAATCAAAACCTCTCCCTTGTCCTCTAGATGTATTTAAAATTGGCTTGCTAGTGAGGTATAACACTTGTGCATGTGAAAATTGGAACACCCCCCCCCATCCCGCCCTGTTGGACTCCCCCAAATCGGTACAGAGCAGGATGCAGCGATGCGGTGCACATCCTGTCTGTCCGGTCTCCTGGCTCTGATCCATGTAGTCCACTCCCAGCCCCACGGATACCAGAGCATCTGTGATTAGAGACACCCTTATAAATGGATTGTTTTTTCAGCAGCCAGTCAGCTTTTCCATGCTAACTAATTGCAAATATAGCTGCCCTGTTAATGGCTTGATTCCAGGCTGTTACTCCAGACACTAGTCTGCTAGCAGTCTTTTTAAAGTCATGCCATGTATTGGTACATCTAAGCAAATACTTCAGTGGTATTCTGAGCAAACAGGAAAGACCCAATAAAAAAAAGGAAGCCATCAGGTTTTTAGCCTTTATTCACTATGACAAAAACATTCACCTGGAAGATATCACTCGTGTGAATTTTACATATAATATGCATGTTCCTAAATTCACATTTCCTTTTTTCTTGTTTTTTGTTTTTGTTTTTTACAAATATTACAAAGTCACAGCTATTAAAATCTCCAGTTAGTTCCTCTACTCTCCCACCACTCAGAGAGTCTTTACACACTTTTTGTTTTCATCTTTAAAATGTGACACGTCTCTGAAGCAGACGTACAGCACAAAACGTTTAAATCCAAACCAAAATCATGTTTGTCAGGTGTACCAGTGGATTATCAGCGTTTTATTGGATGCTTTGTTGGGGGCAAGAGTGGTCCACTGACTTGTTCAGGGGCTAGACCTCTAATGCCAGTCAAGACAGACTCTAACAGTACATACCAACCAATCTACAGCAAAACATTAATGATCAAATAATAAAGAGGAAAAAAAATGAATTTAAAAACTGAAGAACATGAGCAGCATCTAACGAAGAGGAGATGGTAAACTAAAAAAGAACAAGCTCAAGGATCACAACATGAAAAATAAGCCTGGTTATGTAAGTTATGTAATATAAGTAATGTTGAGAAAGGATGGCAGCTAAGATATGTTCCAGTGGAACACACAGTTCACAAGGCGATAAAAGAAAAATGAAGCAAAAGGGGAAAAAAAACCCCTCCAAAACAGACTACAGGGTCTGCCCACTCCACTGCTTACTACTGATGTCATGAAAGTTGAGTTAACTAGAATTATGTTCCTCAGGTTTGCTCTCCCAACGCAAATGTCACCAGGCCACTGAATCCAGATCAGTGTAGCCTGCATTTATAAGTGGCATGTGGAGGGCTATGTGGTGAACTGAGGTGCATCAGACTGTGAGGCCACAAAAGAATATATGGCTTGTATATATACTGATATATATCAGCAGTGTGGAGTAGTGGTACGGAGCAGGGCTAGTAACCGAAAGGCTGCTGGTTCGATTCCCTGCTGGGGCATTGCTGTTTTACCCTTGGGCAAGGTGCCTAACACAAAACTGCCTCAGTAAATATCCAGCTGTATAAATGGATAACCAATGTAAGTCACTATGGATAAGAGTGTCTGCTAAATGGCAGTAATGTAATCTCAGGTCATCTGAGTCACACACACACACACACACACACACACACACACACACACACACACACACACACACACACACACACACACACACACACACACACACACACACACACACACACACACACACACACACACACACACACACACACACACACACACACACACACACACACACACACACAGACAGACTCCTTCCACCACCCACTAACCACAGACCCCCTCCGCTGCTTTCGGACTGAGACGGCCCTCGAAATGATGACAGTACAACTTCAGCCTCCTTGTAAGAAGGGGGAAGGATCATCAGATAATGGATTGGGATGCTGCCAAGGCCAGTGACAGTGTAATTACCCAGCTGCCAATGTAAAGTCACACACTCCATATTACTGTGCATTAGACCACAGAGGACATCATTAACGCGGTTTTATTAAGGACGTCTAATTTCCCTTGTCCTCTGTGGCGAACGGAAGAAAAGCCACAAACAGGTCAAAAGGGGGGGGGGAAAAAAAAAGAGTGAAGTGTCAAGTATAAATATCACGAGTGGCAGGGGGTGTAAAAAGTAACAGGCCGTACCAGGGAAAAGCAATGGTGTAAATCGACCTGCCGGGACTCAGAACTTGGTACGTGGCGCCATCAAACCGCTATGAAGGTGTGCCCTCTGTTGCCCATGTTCCTGTGAGGAGAAAGAGCTGGCTGATCTGGTGATCAGTGTCGCGCCCCGCTGTTGGGAGTCAGAGAGAGGAGTCAGAGAGGGCAAGTCTCAGTTCTTTATGGGCTCATCTGTTCGGAGCACAGCAGGCTAAACCCGGGACGCTGGATTCTGCCCAGCTTGTCCCGCCCCAAATTGATGACAATGTAACTGCTGCCTTTCACTGGGGGTGAAGGTGACCCCTCTCTGCCCGCGTGGTGTCACCCCCATGTGGGAGCGGGTGACAGTGGGGGACAGCGGTAGGGTGGGGCCTGCAGCATGACAGGCACCCCTTGTTACACTCTTTTCCCCTGTTTTTGGGGTGGAGAAAGAGAGGGAAATCAGTGGAACTTGGTGAGGAGGAGTGGGCCGGCCCTGAAGGTGATGGGCCAATCAGGGAGAAGCCCTCGTGGGGAGTCTCAGCGGTGACCCGCCCCCCTCCGCCCGCCCCGCCCCCCTCACACACACAGCAAGAACTGCTCCTGCTCGGGCGGCTTCTTCACCCAGGTCCCCAGCCCCGCCTCCTGCAGCGATCTGACCAATTGCTGCTTCACACTTTGGTAGGTTCCCGCCGCCAGCTTGGCCTCGCAGTACATCGGCGGCATCTCCACGAGGCTTGGTGTTCTCACACCCAGCTGCGGAGGAGACGAAGGGAGGGTGGGGGCCGGGGGAAGGGGGATGAGAAACAGAGCGGGGAAGAAACAAATGAGCCGGCACCAAAACGGGGTAACTTCAGCAGCTGCGTAATCGCCCCCATTCAAATCTCACCAGCAAATGAACACTCTGCTCTCTGCTTCTGTGCGTTTTCTCTGATGCAAAAAAAAAAAAAAAAAAAAAAAAAAAAACGGGGAAAAAAAGGGAAAAGTCGCAAAATGGGTGAGGGACAGAATGGAGTTTAGAATTACCGTGCTTATTCTTGCATGTGATACCCAGTGCAGGGAAAAATGTCTGTGTGAAGCCATTCAAGCGCTTCTTCAAAATGACTGTGATTTTTGTAATGTCGTTCGGTTTCAACCAGTACCGCTCGGAATAGCAATGATACGCGCGCCATACATTCCGAGATGGGAATTAAACCACTTTATTTTGCTAATAGAATAAACCGTGAAAATAACGGGATTCAGGCTGTACCAGATGGAGACACAACGCTTGGTGGCCTTGCATGCATTTGGAGATGGATCAGTTTTGCATTAAACACCGTATAATGTGTAATATCCAGATTTGAATCTGGACTGGAGTACCCAACTGTCAGCACTGATGAGGTGCTAAGATGGGGTAAACTACAGTTGTGCAAGGATGAGGGAAAACTAATATTTACTAAGACTGAATAAACTACAGTAGTGTAGTGTAGACTATAGTGGTGCAAGGATTGGGGTAAACTACACCACTACTAAGATGGGGTGAGCTGAAGTAGCACTAGCATTGGGGTAAGCTACAGCAGTACCAGGATGAAGGTAAACATCAAGATTGGGCAACGCACAGACACATATGGACTGAATCTCGTACCAAGTTATCAGGGAAGAGCTACAGACACCGCTTCTTTTGGTGATAATGACGCGGCTAAACATAGAAGGTGAGACACCGTTCCGCCTGGTGCCACAGCAGGGCACGGGATTATTATTACTTTAAGTGAAAATGATATTCCTTTTCAGCAGCGCGCTCCCAGACGGGATCTCACCTGCAGCTACAGCGGGCTGGAGAAGAGAGTGTGACACGCAGGTGTCTCCTGCAGTGTCGTGGAAGCTCAGGGGGGTGGGGGGGTTGGGGGGATCGGAGGCAGTGGCGGGGGGGGACGGACTCCACGCTCACCTTGTGGTAGAGTCTCGCCCAGCGGGTGAAGAGGGCCCGCTTGCAGAGGCGCGATGACCCCCCGGAGTCCCTCCTCCGCCCCGTGGCAGCGTTGAGGACCTCCAGCCCGCCGTCGCCCGCTGTCCAGTTGACGCCGAAGCTCGGGGACTTCCCTGCCTGCCGGCCGTCGCTGCCGCCGAGACCTGCGGAACACGGCGCACCGCGGGGTCACATCCCGGCCTGAGGGAGAGGGCTCCTCCCCATCTAAAACCCCCATCACACTGTATCCAGCACACATCTGCAGCGGCTGGTTACAGAGTACTGCAACCATATCTCCAAACCGACCCCTGACCCCTGACCTTTTTATACCTCCTGCTGTTAATACTATTTCAAAGGTATCAGTAACAACCACTAAACACATTCAGGCAAAGAGAATGTGGGCCAAAACTTCCCTGTCTGTGTTTGTGCGCCAAGTCCACCCACAGACAGCAGTGAGCGCAAAGTCAACACAGACACATCCAATTAAGACTGGTACACATGCATCGTACATTAAAGGAGATGTGCTAGACTAATGTGGGCTTATTCGAGCTCATTATGAACAACAAAGTTATGCTTTTTTTCCAGTGTTTTGCACAACATCTCTTTATTTTTTATTCAATAATTAATTATTCTGGATATGTATGTAGATTACATTACATTATCGGCATTTAGCAGACGCTCTTATCCAGAGCGATCTACAATCTTTACATGTTATCCATTTATACAGTCAGATGTTTACTGAGGCAATTCTGGGTTAGGTACCTTGTCAAAGGATACAACAGCAGTGCCCCAGCGGGGAATTGAACTGGCAACCTTTCGGTTACCTTTCCTGTCCCTTAACCACTATGCCACACTGCCGCCCCGTTTTCTAACTGCCTACACTGGTCTTGCGTGCCACTGTAATTGTGAGGAGTGTGTGCCAGTCCACTGCACACAGAAGCCTCAGCAGAACCACCAGATTGACTGGCCCACCTCACGCAGAGACACAGGGACACTGATAAATTGTGATGACATCACAATGCATTTATGTTTCCATAACAACTGTTAGCCTTACAGCTGAGGAGGGGTCGGTTCCGCCTGTAGGGGGCCGGCAGGTGGCCGACGCCCTCCAGCCGACGTGTCACCGTCCTGGCCAGGTGACCGGTGTGACGCAGGCTGCCGATCGTCAGGCTGGACAGGTAAATGGGCTCCAGGAAGTGGGTGAGGAGAGAACCCTGGACACCGAGAACATTCCATCTGCAGGCAGAAGATGCAAGGAAATGTGTGACCCCAGAGAAAACCCGACAGTGCTGATGTTGATAATGATAACAGCACCTACATTAACACTGCTGCTGGTAATAATGCTACTACTATTAGGACATTATTGTCATTTTAGCAGATGTTCCTATCCAGAGTAACTTTATAATTTCATCAGTTTATACAGCTGGCAATAATGGGTTAAGTACCTTGCCCAAGGGTACAACAGCACTGTCCCAGTGGGGAATGAAACCAGAAACCTTTAGGTTACTAACCCTTGCTCCCTACCACTACGTTAATTTTTCAAGGATCCATTCATCATTCATTATATCATTCATTCATTCTTTCACTCATTCACCCATTCGTTGACTAATGGACTTACAAAGTAAAATTGGCAGCGAACGTGTTGCCAATTGCTGAACCATTGTTATTTTGATGAATCAGTTTGTCTATCACTGCAGTAATTACTGCATTACTTGTGTCTTTCACACACCTCTCTGTTCACAATTAATTAGACGCTGTTATATCATTTTTTCCTTCCCAGAGCAGCAGTCAGTCAGCACAGAGCACTACCCCAGAGCCCCAAACGGTTCAAACAGAACCCCGTCTATCAGGAGAGCACCGTTCTCAAGGGCTCTGTTACAATTTCAGAGAGAGAAAAAAAAAAGGCTCGGTTTTTTTTTTTTTTTATATTCCCTTTCCTCCTAAAACGGAAACAATTCAGCCCGACGCACTAATTTCTCCAGGAGGCAGCCCCGTGAATGAGAAACATCTTTTAATCTCATGCAAGAGGAGACAGCCATCTGGCTGGTGTGAGAGTCCAAGCAGGGCGGTGGGATTGGGGCCCGCACCTCCCACAGTCGGGCCTGTGCACGCGGGCCAATAAAGTTATGTGTTCATCTACAGAAGCCTGAAGCCGAATGCAGGGGATGCTGCTCACACACAAGCACCCGGTGTAACGGTTTGCCTTTTATTTGGCCTGTCTCTTTAAGAGCTTTGACATGTTTGTTAAAAGAGTGATGAGGAACTGTGGGGAATGTTTGGTAGTTGTGCTTCGTCCCCTTTTGTGGGGACATTGCTTGTTCATTTATCCCCGCATGAACAGTAATAACCGTGGCAGGACCTAGTGGGCTGTTCTTTTTGTAAGTATACTACTCTCTTTATTGAATACTGAGGTGCACTGCCACTCCATGGACGTCTTGTTGTTTCTTTTAATGTCTTTGAGCCCACTTACAAGCTAGTGGAGTCACACGTATTTCCGACGCCTCCTCACCTTGCTGCCGTTACCTGGGTGGCAGCGAGGAATCCTCGGCTAACAAGGACCGTCACACTGGGTTCATTAAGCATATCACGCGGACAGGTGATTAGGTGTGCCCCCCTCCTGCTACTTGTAAAAGGACTTTTATTATATCTATTCATTATATATTATTTATATATCTTTTTATTTATATCTATTATTTTATTTATAGTTCGTTGTTGTAAATATCTCCATCAAACCAAACGAGCTATCATTTTCTTAACAGAGAAGGTGGAGGCTTTCTCAGGGTGTCCAAAATATTTAATAACAGTGACAGCCTTAGTGACGGGCAATTGAACACATGTATGTGGAAACTCAGTAGGGTTATTTGGATCTCTGAGAGTGCCTGATTCAAAGACCCTGACTGATGCCGATCCAGGTCTAATTCACTAATTTACTGAATCACTTTGTCTGAATTTGTCATTTGGTCCTGGGTCAGAACCAATAAGGTGAGGTTAAACTAAGTAAGCTTATTTATTATTTGTTAATCCCATCTTTTTTTTAGTAACTGTTTATTCAGCCTGGAGAAAACAGGTCACTACTCAGCAACAGAATCATAAAATACTTCTATTTCAGTCAGTAAAATGATTGCATCCCAGAAGTTCAGTGTGACCTATTCGTACTTTGTCAGTTTTCAAATTATTTTAAAAATGTCAGTTAGTGTCAAATGGTCCAAATGTGTCAGAAAAATCTGCAACCACATTTGGAAATTGACTTGCACTGAAGAATTGTCAAACGAATGCAAAGCCCCATCTCATCATAACTGATCAACTCCCCTTGAGAAATATTTCATAATCTGCTAATCGTTTTGGTAAGAAAGCAATATTGCTGGTGGCGATAAGGCCGGTTTGCCTTTTGCAGACATCGAAGAGCAGGATGTGTGTTGGAGTGATGGATGGTCGTGACACACTGTACACAGTTTAATCAATCGAGGATTTCTTATCTTCCTCATGCAATGACTCCATGGATGTAATCAATAGATGACTGACAGCCACAATCGCAGTGACCACCCCATACCAACCAGACCCCCAACCGGTTCTGCGCTGGACAGACATTTCTCCCACACAGAGCAAATACCAGACCGGTCCTCTTAGTCTAATCTTGCTTATAGGAGTGCAATATTTAAACGGAGGTCCCCTTTGACCACTCTTTAATAAAAGGTAAATCCTTTAATAAAGTTAAACCCTAAACCAATATATAGTGCTTCACTCTCATCACCGAAATGCCAAAGTGCAGGGTCTGCTTTCTGACAAAAGTTTTCACAGAGAGTTTATCTAAAATAGGCTTCACCTCTGGATATGAAAGGGCCCCGGATTCCATCGAAACGCAGGGAAGCTTGTCTTTGATTGCAGGAAACAAATTTCGGTGGGTAATGTTTTATTTTTCGTTACCTTAAACTGCGAGGTAAGAGTCACCGAAATGAATGACAATGGATGAAAAAAAAAACACTTATAAATGTTCAAATGTAATGTAAATGTACAAGCATGTAATCAAACCGAAGCAATGCAGAAAACGTTGAAGAAATATGCCAATATGATCTTTAAAAGGTCAGCAGCGATTTGTTTTTTTTTTTTTTTTTTGCGCGCTGTCAGTATCACAGGGGGCTACAATTCAAAGCATGATGCTGCTCCAGTTGCTATTATTAACAAATTCAGATCATGATCTCAGCACCCATTCACACTCCTGACTGGAGGAGGGCCTCTAATTATCTGGCTAAAAAGCCACAGACGGTCCTGAAGCTCCTCTCTCTGGCCCATGCCCCCTCCCCCGAGCGGCTGAGCTCACCTGCCGATTTTGTCGGTGCAGGACATGGTGACGAGTTGCTCCCCCTGCAGCACCGCGTCCCACATTTGGGCGGTCCCGCGGGCACGCACGCGCAGGGTGCCCTCCCCTGACTCTATCTTCGCCCGCAGGTGGCCGTGGAACCTCTTGGCGAGGCGCTGGTTCGGGCGCACTGAGAGGGGAACGAGGCCAGCGTGAGACCGGCCGCGACTCAGCACTGGCCTTCAGCCATTATGAGATATTATAATGAAGTTGGCTTGAAAAAGTTCTTATTATTTCTTCTTTTTTTATTCCATCCAATTTTCTGTTCACAACTCCTCCTACACCTGTTCAGCTACACTTATCAAACTAGCTACCATGGACTTGCTTTCCTTGTGCTTTTTGCGTCAGTACCTCAAATTTTCAGGTATTCACAATTTTACTTTTCAACTTCACTAACATGGATAGAATGTTCTAACACATTCAGCTGACATCACAATGGGCCTGCTACAGCTGCCATAGATACAGACCATCAGTCAAACAAAACTTAAGTAACTGCTAGCTACTACCATGCTCATCTTTTTGAAGCCAACTTAAAGTTTGTTCTCAAACTTTCCTTTCTGCATTGTAGCGGTGAAAACACCATCCCAATTGGATGTATTCTAATGTAGACGAATTAGCTATACAGGGAGGGGAAAGAAAGCTAAGCTTGATGTGATAAATTAAAACAAAAGACTCATTTGAAACTACAACAAATATTTTGTAAACTGTTCAAGAGAGTGATAACTTTGCCACAAATCATAGAGCTCCAATTATTCGTATTCTGTTCTGTCTTGCCAACCCATGGAAAGTCAGTAATTGAAAGTCAGCAGGCAGGATTTCTGCCCCTTTCTTCTGTTGCTGTGGTCCTTCCTGATGCAATGAGGTCAAAATTAAGCCCTGCGTTCTCCTCTAAAGTCTTACAGAAAAGGGAGGAAGGAAGGTATTATGGAACCATAATGCATAAGCAATTTTCTTATCTATGAAAGCTGAATGTCGAAAAAATTTGAAAGGTTTTACGAACCAACCCAAATGAAGTTCAAAGCTTTCCTGGGCAAAAGCCTTTTCTTTTATTCTACCAGGAAAAACTTAGCCATCAGCATAATGATACGCCGCTGACATTAACAGAACAGAATTATCTGCCCCTACAAATATTTTGACAGGTGCCGAGAGAGAAAATTACTGCAATTCCAACTGAGAAAATCATACATTTAAAAAAAACCACTAAAAAGCAGAAAGTGTTTTTCTTATCAACAAAGAATGAAAATACCATCTGCGCGGCACGCTTGCTCGCAAGATTGAAAGGTTATTTTAAAATACTGTGTGCAAAGTGCTGATGTTGGACAGCCCTCAGCAACTATTACTGCCTAAAAGTCATAACGAGCGATCATGACAGGGCCAGTGAATGTGGCGGGGGGGGATGGGGGGATACCCAGGGACAGGGGGTGTCTTACAGTCAGATGGGTGTTCGTAGGGGCAGTTGAGGCGGGCGTCTCCACAGGGTGATGTACTGATGTACATATGGAACAGGACGTTGTCCCTTAGCCTGTACCCTGTCCCTTCCTTGCGCCGGACAAAGATGGATCTCTCCCAGTCTTCTTCTCGTTTACTGCAGGCAAAACATTTAATTAAAGAACGGGATAAAATAAAACAAATGAATATAACAAAAAGTATCAGAACAGTTTCAGAAGCCATGGTGACTTGCATGTGACTGACCAGTGGCCTTATGCATTTAAAGTATAACATACTGTATATGCATGTATTCATTATGACCATCGACCATTGTGATGACATCACAAAGACTATGTTGTTTGAAACATTACTGATGCCACTTTAAATAATGCCCCGCTGCTGTGACTGTAATGTTGCGTGTGAGTATGCAATTTCTTTGACACAAAGTGCCTGCACACTTCTGCAAATGGAATATTTTCTGAAATTTGTTAATTAAATTGAGTGGAAGGAGCATTGCAGTTGAATCAAATGTGTTCTGTAACTCCTGCACTAATTGAATTCATGGTTATATTAGTGTTAATGGCTAAAAAAGCTTTTTGAAAAGCAATCTTCCATAAAAATGTATATACATATAGCCATTATAATAATGCAATACTCATGCAATTTGACACACACAGTGTTACTGAGTGCCAGGAGAGAGTAGACTTCAGAGATTACCGCGAGTGATTTCTCAACATGTTCATGGTTCAGTCCATCCAGTAATAATTGTGACACCACACAAAAAAACCGATATCAGATCACTCTCAAAAAACATTATCCACAGGCCTATACATTTTACTCACATGCTGTGCACAAAGCTGAAAGGACTAACACTGGTAATTGTTTGCTGATACAAAATATGGCATACTGTGGTATTATTCACAGTGAGTTATCTGCTCATTAACAGCAGATCCTTGGCATAAAGACTGATTTCAAACATGAGTTAGCACTGTAGGAAAGCAGACGTATCTTAAATACGCACAGATATGACATTAAAGGCAGGGGCTTGTATTTGTATTAAACTGCCATATAAGATGCTCTGCTTACACCTAACAGACTACAGAAAATGAACTGTTTGTGAAGACATTTAACATCGCATTTGGTGGTCAGATGCATTGTTGCAGGGCATACCAGGAAAAAAGCTTTTTTTTTTCACTGGAAATTTCTCCTTTGTACTGTAAATTCTGAGCGGCAAACAAACCCAAGCATTTATTTTCCATTACGAAATGTGTATGTATTACCTCAGAAACAGCTCCAGTTGAGAGTATAAGTAACGCACTAATGCTCTCCGCGCAATTATTTCCGCATGACTGTCATTGACAACAAGTCCCTGGTCGCTGATGTATTCACCGTTGATGCATTTTGTACCAGTCGATAGCGCCACCACCTGAGCTTGTCTGATGTCCAAACCTAAAAAAAAAAAAAAACACAGATGAAAACGAACACTGAAACAAACACTGACAATCACAGTGTAGCATGACTCACTGTTCAGCAGGTCAGCAGCAACAGATGACTACACAGTCAGCTGACTTGCTAGTTACCAGATAAAGTAAATAGTTTAGAATACAGCTACCTAAATGTTTTATCAGTGTACAATTATTTTATAAATTATCTTACAACAAATTACATCATTGTCATTTAACAGACTCTATTATCCAGAGCAACTTCCATAGGTTACATTTTTTATGTTGTCCATTTATATAGCTGGATATTTACTGAGGCAACTGTGGGTTAAGTACCTTGCCCAAAGGTACAGCAGCAGTGCTCCTGTGTGGAACCAAACCAGGAACCTTTCAGTTACGAGCCCTGATCCTTATCACCATTCTAAACTGCCGTCCCAGTTGAAGAGATAAACTGATTATTGTTGAAGTCTTAACCACTCTGGCTGTAACCATTCAGTTCATTCTCTGTACCTGGAACACTCCTCAGCATTTTATTTATTGTATGTGGGCAGTGGATTAAAAAAAGAGAATGCCAGAGTGATACGCATGATGTTCTCACAAGGCCTCCTGGTTCACACGCTGCATCGGTAAATGTTACAGTGTGGTACATGGGCTCGCCTCATGCATTCGTCACCAGGCAAGTTACAGCTGAATGCAAAGCAGGCTGTGCTGGCAAACCTTTCAGAGCAAAGGTCAGGCAAACCCCTGTGGTGCTGCTGTTTGAATTTCCCACCATTTTGTTGGCCTTCATGTGCCCAAACAACCACTTACGATGGATATCACTGTATTACTGACCTACTAATTAAAAATGAGTGTAATTACTTTAAGTGAAGACCACTGAAGCCCTCTATGCCACTTTACATAATTACAACTGCTAATTCACAGACATAACCACGCAAATGACAGCTACTCCTAAAATGACTATCATGCCTCATCTGAAGCAGTAAGACTATGAAACAAACACATACAGAAGATTTCTAATAACGACGAATTGCCCCAGATCTTATCAATGGTGTACTGATCTCTTGTGCTCTGCACAACCTCACGGGTAAAGAGATTCTTAGATAGTGCTTCACGGAGTGCACTGCAAAGAAACAAAAATTGTTGCAGACATAACAGTTGGTGGAAAGGAATGAGACATTGTGCTTTGCCAACAGAGACTGAACAACCTAGAGTTCTTGGATTAGAAGCAATGAGATGTGCTCTCACTTTGCAGGTCTGTAGACAGAGAGGCGTCCTTATGAGACCTGACCATTATATAAGATACCATAAATCCTGGATTTGCTCTTGCGAGGATGAGAAAACCACAAAAACCCCTGCTTACATTAGAAATTTCTCCTTCAAACCCATAACGGCAATAAAAGATTTTAAATAAACATCTTGCTTTGTCTTTGTGGTAGATTTGTTGAAGAATTTAGGAGAACTTGGGAAGAAACTAAGTAGCAGATGCCCATAAATTGCAGTATTATCAGTAAAATATAAACACATAAAAATAAATTAATAAATTGTCATTTGCGGCTTCATATGATTCACCTTTGCAGCAGCACCTCACGTGACAGAAAAAAATGTACTGTGATCATATCCCTCTACTCAGACATAATCCAGTACAGTGCTGTGAATATCATTTTGAATTTTGCAACTGGGTGAAAACCATTGGTAGTATTTTCCATCGCCGTGCACACAATGACACAGTATCACCACAGTTTTCTCAGCTCTAGCGGTACGTCTTCCTCACATGTTCGTGGGATGAGTGCTACTGGAAAACCTCAAGCAAACATGAAAATGTCCCGCCTGCCACACACTATATTTAGAATGAATCAAAAGCTTGATATGATGAACTGATTCAGTAACATATTCTGACAGAGGAGAGCGTGATTGTGTGATAGGCTTCCTCAAGCACGCTCAGCTGAACTTTCTGTTCAAATTTGAAATATATATTTCCAACAGGCAGGGTTCTGTGTTTTGCTTGAGCCGGATGCACTGTGTAAGATATAAACTAGATGGTATTGAACGCAAGGCTGTGTCATCACTCTCCCCGAGCAAATCTAATAATGATGGTAATATTGAGGTGGGGTCAAAGGCTAGACCCTTAAAATCCTTCCTGATTCCTTCCTCACACACACACACATGAAATCTCTGTCTGGAAAAATGGAAAAAAAAAAGAAAAAAAAAAAAAAAAAAGACAAAACCTTGAGAAACCAGTATTTTCTAAAACATATTTGAGATGACTCACTGAGCATTGCACAGTACTGTGCATATGTATGATACAATCTCCTATAATAGTTATGAGTTTATAACATTTCTTGGCTCTCATTATCATCTCACTCTTTGACTTAGGCATTTCCTCTTTCTAAAGCCAAATCAGTTCTCTCCAGGTCTGGTTTACATTTACATTTAGTTGCTTAGCAGACACTCTTATCCAGAGTGATTAACATACATTAGAATTCTTCAATGTAACTCACAACTGCCTCACAACGCAACAAAAGCAGCACCCATTCATGGAATCAAACCGGCAACCTTTGGGTTACAAGCTCTGCTTAGCACTACACCACATTGCTGCCCCATTGCTGTGTAATTAGAGTATTAGACTAAACTGCCAATGTTTTCCCAAAAAAAAAAAAGTTCCTATAGATGCAAAATCCCACTAAACCCCTCCTCTAACACTCAAGAAATTGCAAATAATGCAAAATGGTTGGTCTGTATGACTGATGCATTACAGACCATTTTCAATGAGAGGAGATAACTACAACTGGAACAAATGCATCAAGCATTTGCTTGCACTAATTGAGAGGATTAGCTTGATAAAAAAAAACTGAACAGACACCTGTGGTAGTACGGCAGGAGAAGCCACCACAGCAGGTGATGATTGGACAAGAAGACCCCGCCAGAGGTCTTGGCTGGTAGCGTTTTGTGTTCCTTGCTCCCCCACCAATCACATAAAATACCCCAAAACAACAAATAGACTTTTTCCCCTCAGCTACATAACACCCCCCCCAAGCTCAGGGGTTCTTTCTAAATACATACACATGCAGCTTTGTGCGTTTACATCACAAAACAAAAAGCAACAACACCCAACTCCCAGCCCCTACAGGCTGTATCCAGGCCTCCTTTATACCCAGCCTTAACGAAGGCAACAAGCCACACCTGGAGGGGTTGGCAATTAGCCTCAGCTGGGCAGGTGCCTGTCAGTGAGGCCACCACTGCCCCAGGTCCTAAAGCCTTCCATGTTGGGGAAGACAGCCAAAAAAAGCCAACAACAGCCCAGAAAGAAATGCTCCTGCCCTACCCCTTCCAGCATCGCAACACCTTTAAGAGCACTGAACTGAAATTTTGCCTTTAAAGTTTAAATGCCATTTTCTTTTGTAAATTTTGAAATCATTTTTGAAATGATCTAGCAATTCCAGCTAGAATTAGGCCACTCAAATATTTGGTCAGTTTTTAGAGAATCTTGTACCAAATAAGGCAGAAAGAGCCTGGGCAAGTTTGGAAACAGCTGCGTAACCAGATAAACCGCATTAACATGTTTACTTGCTGTGGATCTTTTGAATAGGGACGGCCGAGACAAACAAAACAAAAGTCAATTAGCTTCGACAAGCTATTCAAAATTTGCTTCAGAGGGCATTTGTAGCTAGTTCTCTAGTCCAGCTGTGCACTGTCCACCAGAATGGATGAATTATTGAAAGGTTTGTTACAATATACTGCACAATGGTGCAGTGTACAAGCTAAATGGAATACGCCCACATCATTGATCCCAATGGTTTTCTTTTCTGCCAAGAATCAATGACGCTGTACATTATTTTTTGTCACACACTGATTACTTTAAAATGATTCCTCCGAAGAAATAAACTCTTTGTGCTCATTTGTTTATGATTATATTATTTATGATACATGGATAATGCCAGTGTTTTACTTCAGGTTTAAGTGTTTTAAGTGTTTTTAACTATTCAGACACTGTTCTGTTTTCTTTCATTTCAGTCAGAACAGGTGTGCCATGGCCGGGGAAGACTCCACAATCTTATACTTGAAACAGATAAAAAGAGACTGAAATATACGGATGATGCTAAAAATGATCCCTGTTTTATTTGCCTTACCTTTGCCATCTTAGATATACATCATATAGATTAAGGGGAGTGTCAGCTTGTGATTTGAATTTATGAATCTGAGTGATAGTTACTGTACACAGTCAACAGCAACACAAATCACCCTGAGTTATACTCTCACCCTCATTGCCACAGGAACTCTACCAACACAATCAATCAAAGGTGTGCTGCAGCTGTAATGCCTCAAAATGATTCTCAGAATTAATGTCAGACTCCCTTGCAACATGCATTCAAAATCATGCCTGCATCTAGAGTTATTTAAGCAGTATCCCATCAGGCTTTTGCACAGTGAGGCTGCAATCAGTGGAGATCTCTGTGATGATCAAAACGACTTCACATCCTCAGTTTTTCTGTGATGATAAAAGTTACGACGACTTTAACACATATTCCACTTTGCTTCTTTTTTTTTTTCTCCGCAGTTCCACGAGCAAATTTAGATACATCTTGGAGCAGAAGAGCATGCAATCATTTCGCTTTACTATCTTTCACAAAACTGCTGTGGAAATCCCCTTTGTCCAGCGTACATCAAAGGCAAGGTGTCTTCCTCAGGCTTTTAGAAGAAGAGTTACAGCAGGAAGAATATCCCACACACTGTGTCGATGGCCGAACTTCAACCAATTTAACGCATCACATTTGCCAAGGTTCGGGTCTAAAAGACCTTCATCGGGGCCTGATTAGAGTGATATTTTACATCTGAAGCCCTGGTTATAGAGAGGAGAAGAATGGTGCTCTGATACTCTTTCATGTGACAAATTCTAACATATCACTTACTGACTTTTTATGTAGTTATGCATGCTGTTATACCATTAGAGTATTCACCTGTCTTAGACTGCTACCTTACAAGAAATGGGTACAGAGTCTTAAAGCACTTTCAGGTCACTTGGAAATCCAGACAAACTTCAGAATACCTCACAAACATCACCTCTTTCTGTCTTTCTGTATGATTTTGTTATATCTTGACACAATATTCAGCAGTCAGAACAAAGGCAGTTGGCTTTCTTCAGAAACGTAGTCGCTGAGTATTCAATAATGGCACTGAAATTCTGCAGTATGGAACTGATACTAAAAGATTAATGCCACAATCCTATTAATCATACATATGTTTAATTATCCAGATCAAACTATCAACTACTGTTGCTCTAAAGCAAAGTTTAAACACTAAGATTTTCTTGCCTGTGTCAGTTGATGCAGACACTAATGTCTTTTCACTAATGGTGGTTACCTTAAATGACCTCTATTAACATAATATATATTGAGGCTAGTAATTTCTGTAAATCACAGAGCTCTTTAAGTTTTCTTAGGAAAATTGAGTATTATCTCTTCCTACTGAGCAGAAGGGTACAGTGCATAGCTTAAGCCCTGGACCTCTTTCAGTGGAATCTCTCTACTACACAATAGCAACAGAAAATACACTGCCTCCATTTTCGTTTGTGTTGTCCCTCCTGGACACGCCTCAATTGCCCTGCAGACTATGATGCTCATTTTTGAATTCCTTTCAGTTGCCAGACGTGTCTGGCAGCTCAAATGTTCAGAAATACAATATGACACAGATGTTTATATTGCATATCTTGAAGCACAAAATGCCAATATTCCTCTGATTAGACTATTACAAGCTGAGGGTGTTCAATGTAATATGACTGTATAGACCACATTTTTTTTTGCAATTATAGTAATGGAAATTTTCGTTCTTCCCGTTTCATTTTTCTTTAGGCTTCAAAATACCTTGCTTGCTATAACAGAAATCAGCATATTTCTTTGGTACATGCATGCTGTCTGTCCATGCATTTGCATATCAAAAAATCCAGAGCAGTAACACTTATGCAAATAGTTAGGACAATGGACTCATTTAAGGCATCACCAAACACCATGGACCTCTAATTAACAAGTTATCAATTGTGTACAATTAGCAAATTCTTAACATGATGCAAATGCATCAATTTAGCAGTCAATGAACAGCAAATAGACATCAACCCACAACTGACAAAAGCAAGAAAGCATCTTATAACATTCTGTGTACCAACACCCATGCAAAACAAGACAAACTACAATATTCTAATCATCCCAAAAAGATGAGCTCTACTTTTGCCACAGCAGGTCAGCAACCAATCAGGGGGTAACTTTCCATGAGGCAGAGGAATAATTCATATGCAGTAACCCTGTCCATTTACATTTATGATCACTGCATTCATTCATTTTAGTTAATTTCAAGAACACCACCCCTGAACAGTTCTGATGAACACACAGGAGATCAGGGCCACGGAAAACACAACTGAGTCATCATCGTTTTCAGAGTCATTCTTTTCTCTCTCTCTCTGAACTCATTGCCATTACAAACTCACTCTGGGGATGAAAGTGTACCGTAACATATTTTTATTTCATTCAATTTCATCTGCTATGCTGTGTTTCACATTTGCTTTATAGATCTGCTATGTTGGGTGATTTTTTTCCCCCCATGCATCGGTGCCTCACTCTGGTTAAATTGGATTATTTATGCCTCTTGGTTTCAGTCTGTTTTTGTTTTATGAAGAAAGCAAACCCGAGTCTAGCATTCAGCAACTTCGTCCAGGTTAAAACTGCTCTGCGCTCACCGACTGAGGGCGAATCGTATGGTTCAAAGTTTGCCCGTATTTGTATTCTGATGGTGCACACAGAGGCCAGTAACATCTTCTGAAACAGGAACAAGGCCTCCTCTGTCTGCTGGCGAATTTCTGTGCCTGCTTGCTCGCCACAAATACTTGGGCAGCCCGTGTCTGTGCATCCGCAGATAAGACACTTATTAATAAACAAACAAGCCAATCATAGGAGGCAGGCAGGAAAAAAAATGGATGAGATTAAGGCAGGCAGGATTTTATTGAAGGCAGAGTAGATGAGTGAAAGCTCTCAGCCAATCCAAGTCAGACCTTCAAACTCCCTCCGGACACAGTGTATTCACAAGGCTTTTGAGAAAAATCAAAAGGCGTCCAACTCAAAAGGGGCCGATTCTGGGCTACACTGCTGGGACAGTTTGTCCATAAAGCCTTACACTGACGGGCTGGATAAAAGGTACAAGTCGTACACTTTTTGTTGTCTGCTGCAACCCCTCTACTTTTCATAGCTAACAATATAAAGCACTTATCGCCATGCCTCACTCTGCTTTGACATTATGGTGCATGAAGGTGTACATTATGTTGCATTACTGGCACTTAGCAGACGCTCTTATCCAAAGCAACTTACATAGGTTACAATTTTTACATGTTAACCATTTATACAGCTTGATATTTACTGAGGCAATACTGGGTTAAGTGCCTTGTGCAAGGGTACAGCAGCAGTGTCCCAGCAGGGAATCAAACCAGCAACCTTTCAGTTACGAGCGCTGCTCCTTACTGCTATCCTACGCCGCCACCCCTGTACAGAAATGCACTAGTCCTCTCTGTGCTACACTTGTTAAATAATTTGCTTTGGTGTAAAAGTCAATAAAATTTGCCGTACCTCTGGTCATTACGATTCCTGCCAAGACTTTGTGACGTGCATGCAAGGGAGAGCAGCTGCCTGCCAGCTCCTGGTATTTCTCTGTCACCAAGCGGAATACTGAATCTGCAAAGTCCTGCAAGACACAATCAATTCTTTATTTCCTTTATTGAACATGGATGCGCAGAGTATTAAAAAAAATACAATTTTTCAGTCTGGTCATAATTTATATATGGATCGCTTACCATCAAAAATGTATTCCACACATATGAATATCAGTGCCATGATGCAATCGTTATGAGCTGTTGTTCAGTGTTCTACATTGGATAACTTGGTACTAGGAAGTATTTTGCATTAACATTTACACTTGGATGCCATTTCACAAACCCTTATTGAGTTTTTAGGCTTATGATGAAATCACCCGCTAATTTTTGCAGGCTAAGATGGCAGTGTTTTCCACACCCACCTGAGAAACACATAAAGGGCAAAGCAGTCTATCTGTAGTTCTTTACTAAATATAAAGCAAAATATTGCTTCAGGTATGGTAAAAAGCAATACTTATGTAGATTATCTAGTGTTAAGTATAAACCCTCTTGGGGTAAGATTGCATCAGGACTGTCTCTTCAGTAGGTATTTACTCATAATTCATTAAGATGGTGCTGGGAATTCATGACAAATGCCAATGTGCCTCTAAATAAAGTGAATTAAGCATAATTCATTTAGATACATTATCCATTTGATGCAGGGTGTTTATCTGTCAGCACTCACAGTAATGAAGACAAGATTTCTCAAGTGAGAACAAAGCCACTGGTGAGAATGGATTGGCAACATCCTTAAGACAATGGCCTAGCCTAGGTTTCACATGCGTAACACAATCTCGCAGTCAAACAGATGTTCTTAAAGCTACATGCTCCCTCCATAACATATTTCACACACATGCGCACACACACACACACACACACACACACACACGCACACACACTTCTTTGGGTTGTAATAAACAGTGTAATAACCATTTTGTCCTTGGGTAGCCTTATGCAATTACAGATCATTCAACACCGCAATGACGGGCTGCTACCTCACAGCCTGGGGGTCCCTCTCCATAGATTGAACAGCACACGACTTCAAGGACGCACCACACAGCGGCCAGTTTAAAAAAACAATTACGCTGCATACTGCCCCCGTGCAAGTCTCAGTAGATCTGTGATTTATGTTCTCGGGGTTGCGATGGTGAGGACGTTTATAGCTCACGGCACGGTTAGAACTGTGAACGTGAGGCCGAGGGAGAGGGTTCACACACCCATGGGATTCTGTACCCAGAACAAGTTGGGGTCACATCCCATAAGTCTGCACAACAGATAATCAGATGATAAGACAAAAAACATCAAAAATATCAGTCATTAATTATATCGAGCATAAAAGGAAGCCCATCACGTTTTTTTTTTTTATAAATATATGCTTTTTAAAATTAAAATATACTAGTTTTATAGACCAGCCATACCATTTTACAGAGCATATTGGATAACACTTTTTCCATCAACATGATTAATTGATTACACATGACTAGCTGTGATATGCTTGAGTGACAAATTGGTAGTACTCAGAGCTTGCTATTTATATGCCCAAAGATGCTATCTGTTACATCTTCAGTTATTTTTTATAAAGATCAGTTGCTATTTTGATTCTGTCATCTCATTCTAGACGACACAGACGTAAAAAATAGCATCTCAGGACACATGGCTGGAATCACACAGCCTGGGCCCTGCTGCTGTACCAGATGGTTTCTCCCTTTTTTTGGGTTGTTTTTCCTCAGTACAGTTCAGCATCAGTCCAGTGTCACTGTTTTATTTGGTATTGCTTACGGTTGGAGTTTAAATAGGCAGGATGAGCCACAGTGATCGCCGAGGTGTTACCCCGTCTGGGACGAGGCCCCCCCCCAACCAGCTTACACCAACATTTTACATTTATTCACTCGGCAGACGCTTTTATCAAAAAGCCACATAAGGAGTCACCAATATTAGAAACGCTGTTGTGTTATTGGCATTTAACAGACGCTCTTATCAAGAGTGATAAGTCAATTACAGTTTTATCCGTTTATACAGCCAGATATTTACTGAGGCAATAGTGGATTAGTACCTTGCTGAAGGGTACAGCAGCAGTGCCCCCGTGGGGAATTGAACCAGCAACCTTTTGGTTATGAGTCCTGCTCCATAACCACTATGCTACACTGCCGCCCATGACCAAATTTCCATAGTTGGCCAGCTGCACTCCTCTCCTCACCCAGGATAGCCTGTCAGGTGAAACCCTCACTCCAGCCTGAGGGAAAATTGAGAGAAACCCCCACCTCTTGCTTAATCACCGCCGTGATGCAGGCTCTTCCAATGTCTCACCAGAGCTGTTCCGGCCCGGCATCTATCAAAGCCAAAATGAGGCTGCGCTCCCTCTGGGGTGCCAGGCGGACGGGCAGGGTGAGGCCTGACATGTGTTTGACACCTCTGCCCTGCCGTCCTCCTCATTAACACATAAAGGCACTTCTACATGATACCACAGCCGCCCAGACATTAATGCACTGCACTGATAAAAAAGAAAATCCACAGGAAAATGATGAAATTGGCTTCCAAAGGGGCAGTAAATTAAAGAGAATTTTGGAAACGTTCAGAGGAGAGTTTCAAGAATTTGTAATGGTTAATAATTTAATTAATGTCTTTTTAAAGGATGAAACAAGCTGTTGTTTTTATACCTTAATCAGGCTGGGAGCACAGCCATTTGAGTGTTTTCCCTTTGGTTTTCTCTGTCTTTGCAGTCTACTAAAATCAGGAAAGCATTTGGATATCTCTTTATGTGTGCATGTTATGATGAACATCTGATGTAAATATGTTGAGTGAAAGTATAAGATCGTAGCCTTACTGTAACAAAAAGAATTAAAACTGTCTAATTAAGCAATGTGTTATAACCTGTTAGCAAGCTTTTATTATTTTTTTGGGGAGGGGGGATGGGGGGGTGTTGTGTCTGTGCAAAACATTTATTCCACTTCAGCCAACTATCATCCTCATAGCGGACTCACTGAACCTAAATGGATGTAATGTAACCTGATGTAATGTAAAGAGACTGCAGAGTGGAGAATGGTGGGTAATGAACATTTGCATAGTTAATAATAATTTAAATCTGCTAAGGCAACACCGCTAGGTGGTGTTCCCCAACTGACAGATGGGGTGTGACCACAAATGCAATAGTACGCCTTTCAGTTTGTATCAAAGGGAGCAACATCAGTGGATATCTAAGCAGGCGACTCCTCATTCAAAGATAGTATATGGTAATTTTTGGTAACAAACAGCATTAAACAGACATTCTTAAACTACTGAGAGTCTGAGTTTGAGCCACTTAGCCTGCTTTAAAATCTGCAATAAATTTTTATAATGCGCTAATCTGACACTGTATGATAAAAACAGTTTACTTTTCACCGTTGAGCCAATCTTAGCTTTTCCCCCATTAACGCTTGCAGAAAAAGGGTTTGTGCATTTTCCTAAAGCTGTGACAAAGATCAAAGCTTTTCTTCATGATTATTTTGGACAGCAGTCTCTCTAGCCAGGAAAAAACACTCATTTTAATTGACAAACGAGGAGAAACAGCATAACTTTCAGCACAATGTGTGACATATACCGGTATGTATTCCAGATGACTAAATTATGGAGGTAATTAATTCATAATTACTGTATGTAGTGATGAGTAATGAACTGCATTTATTGTTCCAAGGTAATTACATACATCCACAGTACTCAAGTACATTTCAGCAACACGCTTATGAATGCAATCATGTTGCCTCGTGTACAACTGCAATTTATTCAGACCCCTGCTATCTTATCAGCGCTCTCCAGAGCTGTGATAACTGCCAAAAATTGGCCATTCCTTGTATTTATGCATGGAACTACTTAGGAATTTATCCTCCAGGTTTTAATAGTGCTTCTCTGGGTACAGTATCTTCTGCTTTCCTCCTGGAGAACCTATGGCTTTAAAAGCAATCATCTCAGTGTGCAGGCTTCGCCATGGAGGCATTTCAATATGTCAAAGTATGATATATGTCCTATTTACACAAACACAGGAACAGAGAAAAATCTGGAAATAAAAGCTGTTTGAATTGGTTTTGAATGGATGCACTACAGTGGGAGCGGAACGGAATGTTGGAGCCTGTTGAGGGCGGATTCTGGAATGATTTCATTAGAATACTGAATGATGGCCTTCCCCTGTAAACCAATCAGCTCTAAGTGTGATGTTCTGTGTGATGTCAGCTGCATGTCAGCAAGCACTGGATTGCAGGCTCAGCAGTTTTCCTTAATCAGAGGAGACATGTGGCTACACACCCTATACATACATTTCCAGTTCTCCATTTTCTCACCTGTGCTAACAAGACTTCAACTTCCAGTGCAAAAATGTTCTTCTGATTCTTTGTT
This sequence comes from Megalops atlanticus, assembly GCA_019176425.1. Taxonomy (NCBI): domain Eukaryota; kingdom Metazoa; phylum Chordata; class Actinopteri; order Elopiformes; family Megalopidae; genus Megalops; species Megalops atlanticus. Next base: position 5,360,348 of record CM032898.1, read on the forward strand.
ACTCAATACCTATTGACATGTAATATGCTCTTGAATGTTCTGGAATGGAGTCTTTGGGCCACAACCCATTTTCTGCTTCCTACTTCTTACATTTGCATTGTCAGTTCTGTTGGTTTGTCTTCCCATCAGTTAAGTTTTGACACTGCTTAAAAGTGACATGCATGCAGATTTGGAAGATTGACATGTAATCTTGTAACAACCAATAATGCAATAACTCTCGATAATGTAATAACACACACACACACAAACAATCATTTTTTAATCCATTTTAGATAAGAATGTCCGCTAACTACAAAAAATAATATGTAAACATTGGTACTTGATGTAAAAACAACACAATGAGTGACAAAACTCTAGATTCAATGTGTATCTGATACCGCTAAACATACAAAGAAAGAACCGAGAGTGTGGGCATATCTGTGGTGGACAGCAATCGAAGCAGGCAAGCACACAGATCTGACTGTAAGCATATATAAAAACACTTAAAGTACCACAAATATCTAAACTAGAAACGTAAAATGAAAATGTTTCCCTCTAAACTAAAGAAGAGGTAAATATAAAGGTGACTTACAGTGTAACATAAATCACACAGATTGCAACCCTTGTCAGGCTTATTAATTAGTGATCAAATAAATATGTGGCATTACAGAAAAAAGGTCATTTCAGTTATGCTGAGAACACATTTTCCCTGCAGCCCCCGTGTCAAATTATAACTGCACACCGTACAGCAGCCAATGGGGTCACGGCCTCCACACTGAGAGCTCAGAATACACTGACAGCAGCATTAAATTGGTCACCTGTTTCTGGCCCAGTGAGGAGAACTTCCATGATTTATGGTGAATGCAACAACTTCACCAGTAAACAGCTGGATACTAATATAAATCGTTAAAGCTTGCATGCTTTGTCAGGGTCAAATTCTATGGCTGTCACAGTAAGCATGAAATACATCATGAGAGAGAAAGAGCCGAGAACAAATTCGAAACAGAAGTCTAAATAGGACACCCCCTCAATAACAAATAAATCAAACAACCTCCATTATTTTCAAATACTGTATAGAATGTTCAGGCACCATCACCCACTGAGGGGTTTGTCTGTCTTTCATCACTTTCTTTTATTTATTTCATAAGCATAAAACACTAAAAAACAAAACCGTTTTTTTTTTTTCATTTTGGACTTTTGGTAACACTGAATTTGGAATGACGCTGTGTTGTGCTCTTGCAACCGGAGATCAGATAAAGGATTTTGCCTGCATTTACCCCTTCAAATTAACCTTTAGCCGTACATAAAAGAGCCAGCGCTCCCCCCCTTTCCAAAAAAGGGGGGCTTAGTAATGTCTCAGATCCTGTAAAACACACAAGCTTGCGTTGATGCATTATGTATGACAGTCTGGAGAGAGAGGCCTTCAAAAAGCGGGACACGACCCCGCTGTAAAAGGTATCAGGCAGAGGCAGGAAACGAGAGAGCACACGTGGAGTTTTAACAAGCCGCGCTGTCACTCTCCGAAAGCCGGGGCCTGCCTCTGCCTCTGCTCGCCGCGAGAGCCGCCTCCGACACTGCTCATTAATCTCCTCATGATCCAGGAGGGCCTACGTTCCCGCCGACACGCTGGCCAGACAGCGGGTCAGGCGATAACACCCACGATAAGCCCGGTCACCCACGTCTACGGGCCCGCTGTCACCGACTGTCCTCACTCCATCGTATGACACTGTCACTGACTGCTCTTCGTACCAGCCTGGGTATGCATTGAGGACAGCACTAAAAGAGAGCTGGTTGTTTCCCATGGAAATAATTTATTTATTAGCATAAATCTTGGACTAGACCCTGCACTCCCACAGTACAATAGATGCAGAAGACTCTCACTGGTATCTCACAAAATAGTTATTAATTTACCAGTAATTTACGCGCTGGCATAAAACATATTTCCAGTCTTGCCATAGACGGGAGGAAGGGAGGTAGACATGACAGGACCACCGATGATCTTGGTAAGAGTTTAACTCTGTCCCAAGACTCGCGCATATCTCATCAATTCAAATATTAAAATGTCTGCAGGCGAATGGCAGCCTTCACATAAACAGAATGAGGATGCTTCTACACATACGAAGATTTTGACTCCGGTTCCAGTGTCTCTTAGTGCTTTCATATAACGTCAAAGTGACAACCAGTGCAACAACAAATATCAAAGGACAGCAGTGATACAACAAACAACAGCAGTGCAGGACACACACATGGAATAATGAATGAGGTATGAGGATAAACAATGTAGGACTTTACTTGAGCATGCTAAAAAGTAAAACTAATCAAAACAGACCTATACCTCATAGAATACCTCTCCTTTTCTTTGTTCATCTGTCAGACTAGCTTTGATTTTTTTTTTTGCATTTTACAAAGAGGGTGAGGAGTAAATTGTTCAGTCCTTAACTATGAATCCTTCATAACTGATGTATGACTGATGTGCTGCACTGCTTCGTATTTAGGAGACTGAAAATCAAAGACAGCACTTTCCTAATGCTGGCAGACAATTCATTCCACCAGAGGGAGAGGGAGAACGAATGAGATTCAACAGCTGAAGAACAATGAGATAGAAGAGGCAGTCAACCGGAAGACGACGATTCCGACACGCGAGAGGGAGTTGCACAAAGAAACACCACACCCGAAAATGAAGGAGAGAAGAATGATTAGCACAGCTGTAGGAACGGGTGCGTGTTTTTTTTTTTTTTTTTGGGGGTTCGAACAGCAGCGGGGGATCCGATGGCGTGAGCCGAGCGGTGGAGTAATGGGAGAGACGCGAGACGAAGGGAAGGAGAAGCCGAGCGGAAGAGATGAAAGGAAATGCTCTCGAATTCGGCAAATCAGCAGACTCCAAATCCCACTCGCTCTGAGCGCGTCTGAAGGGCTGTGAAGGACTGCATCTTCAACATCCCTGAGATTATGAGGAAACGGGAGGCAGTCTTGGCAATATGCTATGCACAGACTGAGGAGTATTCGGGACTGATGAGACGAGAGCGTGGAGACAAAACATACTTTTGTGTGTTATTACTTTTCAAAAAAGTTCTCTCCACCCCCCCCGGTTTTTCATAACACAGTTCTTAGCACTTCACCTGCTGTGTTGATTTATTTCATAATAAACAAATGATACAGTTTGTGAAATCCAGCATCTATGACAGAAATAAGATGTGCTATTGGTAGCAAAGTCATGTTCGATGGCTATCAAACCTTTCTGCTCATTTAGCGCCTGGTAAAACAAAGCTGAGTGCAGCACACGTCCAAGGTGTCCAATGGCATTCAGTGGGCCTTGCCTTCCTAAAGGCTTCTAGCAAGCCATCTATCATGGAATATTGATGCAGTTCCACTGGACTGCCACACCTGACATTTGATTTATAGCTTAAGGTGTTTTTTTCCCCCATTCCGAACAGCCAGTGAGGGATCAAGGTGAAAAGGCACGCTCCATACTGTTTGGAAAGCAGGGCCGGCCCTGGTGACTTCTCGTTTGAGTGGTTTGTCATCTCTGTTTTGCCTCTGCTCAGTGTTTATCGGGGCCGAAACGGACAGGTCAGCTTTTCCCAGGCGAGGTTCAAACATCCGTTGTCAGAAATGTCTCCTGCATATTAAATATGGCACTCTTGATACTCCTCAAAATTCGATTATTTACTGCTTTCATTGAAAAAAAAACATATTCAGGAATTGGTTCAGGCCACAAAACAGTGGTTCCCAAAATAGCATGAGATCCTGTAAGTGGATTCTAAAAGACATTAAACGACATGAGTACACTTATTTCCTTTATGTATTTTCCACAAAAGAAAAAAAACTTTCAAAAGGATTGTGAATTTTTTTTTTTTTATCATTTTATAATCTAAGTATACTTGAATATTCCAAACAAAGATTTGGGAGAAGAATTTTCAGACAATCCTTAAACAATTAACCAAACCAAAACAAACCCATCCCATCCACAGCTATAAAAACCTCACTCATCACTTCCTGTCTGCATCAGCTGTTCACAGAATTCCTCCACCACCCCATCTCTGGCTTTTTATTTTCCCTGATTATGATGTCCACACAGGGGGCCAACAAATTCACCTCATGGCCAGGTGTGATCCCTTCATCAGACTCCCAAAAGCTAAATAAAAGTATTGCTATAACCACATCACATGCAACCTCCCGCTTTGTTTATATCTGCTGAATGAACGCATGTTGCCAAAACGACATGGTTATTTTGTAAGCAATAAAACCACAAAATGTATATTTAATTTAAGTATGTGTTACACTTTGACTGCATGTCTTACTTGGCATGTTAGACACTTCTCCAAGGACTTTCTGTACCCCACTAATATTTGAAGTGGGACTGAACCTACCTCTCCTTAACTGTACTTAAATATTGAGCAGTACTGCCTGCCCCTTGGACATGCTGTACCTTAGAAACAATTTTTCAGTCTAAGCCATACTTTACTAGTTAAAAACGTCTCCATGCTGCAATCATCAGTTGTCTATGATAGCTGGCAAACAATACATGCATGATATGCCATTCCGTTTGGTGACTTCAGCCTTTGATTTTGTTAGCTGATTTTCCTTGATTTCTCTTACCGTGTAAAACGTATGGCAGCACAGCAGATCGGCTTTAACAGGCTTAAAGGTCAAATATGAGACGGTCCATTATGAGCTCAACCTTTTCATGAACAAATTGCTTCCCTGGAATGTGAAAACATTATTCTATGACTGGTAAGGAGAAAAAAAGAGATACTTTATCATCAGTTGAAGTACAATACAATAGAACTGCAGTTCTACTTCTCGAATCTGCTAAATGTCATTTCTTCTCTTGCCAAAAATGCATTAAAAAGAAACCATAGAGGATGTCCATATTTAGGTTCGTAATATTTTCAGATACTAAGAGGACACTGAGGTGATAATTTATTCATGTACGGACACAGTGCTATACAGGTCATTTTTAAATGATCCAACAGTTAGAATGCCCCGAATAACAATCCCCCATGTCTGATTCTTAGGCCACCTTGTTCACAACAAGCTTTTTCACACTTTTTCCCCTCCTCGTGAAATACACACAAGCTTGTTTCTGTAAGCTTGGGTTATCCTTGTCCCAGAAAAGGTGGTGTTGATATTGCCTGCATCAGCGAACGTCTGACAAGGTCACAGGTGATAGGAGGTGTTAAGCAGTTTCCCCTCCAGCTTGATGTGGTTTTCGCATCTCCGTGTTCTGAACTTCCACCTCTTTCAATCTGCGCTTTAGAACCGCGCTCTCTCGCTAATTTCGCTGTGGTAATCTTAATAAATGAGTCTCGCTCAATGATAATGGAGAGGCTATTTATATTTTGACAGATCGGGAGTCAGAGATTAAAAAAGCAAAAACAGCCTGCGAACGGCTCGCGGGCAGAGACTGGTCACCTTCATGTGTGTGAAATTATTTTTAATGCTGATTTTTCGAAATTACTCGGACCACGCTCTCTAAATCAAGACGACACCTGAGGTTTAGTATTTTGTTTTGTGGTGATGGGGGCCGAAAAATGCACAAATGCAAGGTGGTGGTTTGTGACAGAGACGTGGCTAGCAGCAGCAACCTACAGGCTCATGTTCAATTCACTCAAGGTCCAGCTAGAAAATGGAAGTAATGATAGAAACAGCAACCGCTCAATCTCCTTTGCCATTGATTGACATATTAACAGTAACGAAGGAGAGGGAGGGGGAGGAGCCAATTTGGAAAGATCAGCTACTTCACACATTCTTATCAGTAATAACACTGAGTTCTGAAAGTTTCCAGTCTGGAAAACCCAAAACACTAACAGCCCAAGGGAATCATACTTCTCTTCTATATCTTCAGATGAAGTACAGTTTCTACCTTTAAAATGGATTTTGTCTTAGGCAGGTCATAGTTAAATGCTGAAGTGTTTTTTGAAAGGCAGCTGGACTGGTTCTGTGAGATAGCAAATGAAATAGAAACTCTTCAGCTGGAAGTACAAAGCATTTATACCTTTTGTTAAGGTCCATTTAATAAGTGTGTGCTTGGAACTGTAATTTAAACTACTGTAATTACACCCATATGGTTAATTTTCAAATGCATACTTATTACTCTAATATTTCAGACATCCACCATAGAGTCATTCTCCTATATACATACGAGTGGAATGTTGAATATTCATAGACTAGTTAAGCGATTTCACCGAGAGGACATACCCATTGGTCTCATAAATTGCCATATAAATTTTTCAGTTAATGCTGCATTGGATTTTTCATTTGGAGTGACAGACACTGGGCAGCGGCCAGAGGGGTCTGGTAATGGACTTAATTTGGTTCTCCTCATTTTCTTAACACGTTCTGAAAGGAAAGGTGTGCGTCTGGAACAGTTCAGACCAGAGGAGGAAAACGCTCCCTTCGGCTTGCGGGTGCAGCGTGTTCTGAATGAGGCCGTCTGCGCGTGTCATTATTTGGAGATGGGTGGAGATGCGGGTGTGTGTGTTGCGCAGTTGCATGCAGTCGGACCGAGATCTTTGTGTGGAAGAGTTAAAATGCTGGGTGTAAAAGCTATTGTTCATTTCTGCCAGAGGCGAATTAAACTGGCGTAGCGATCTTCACCCCGAGATACAGCACCAGAATTCTGCATCGCTGGACCGCTGGTTCTCAATGTGCATCATTCCCCTTCTCCTTTTATCCCTCCCTCACTTCACTCTTTCTTTTACACCACTCCATCCTTTAAACTCGTTTTCTCTGTTGACACTGGTTTTTGAGGAAAGTATTTATCCCTTCATGGAGTCTGATATGTTTTTTTTATAAGAGAACCAGGCTGGCACCCATGCCCTCTACTTTCTGTCTTGCAAGCTTGGTGTTTTGCCTCAGAAGTGGTGTTGAGCGGAGATGTACTTGTAACCTACCAAGGCGGGGCACTACCATTGTATCCTGGGTAAAATGCTTAAGTCACTTCTGCAAACATCCAGCTGTATTACACCATGTTGAATGAGCTTAGCAGACGCTATTACCCAGAGCGGCTTAGCGACATAGCTCACAGTAATTACATGTTATCCATTTAAACAGCTGGATATTTACTGAGGGGAAACACCTCGCCCAAGGGTGCGACAGCATCGGCCATTCTGGGAATTGAACTGGCAATCTCCGGTTTATGATGCCTGCCTCTCACCCGTCCTCCATCACTACTGCCCTACTGCAGATGTATGAATGGGCAACATGTCAAATGTGAGTGATATACGTCCCAATTTACACAATGGAAATACCCCTAAGCTTTGTTAGGGGTACTAAATACAGTCAAATCAATTTTCACTTAACCATATGTTAAAACAACACTCCCCCCCCCTCCCAAATCATAGAGGGATGTTAATAACAGCAGATTTGAGCAATGTGGCATCTGGTTGATAACACCTCAACTTCAACAGATGGGTGCAGTGAAAACTCCTTATAAAATCTGTTACATGCAGGGATGCATACAATTACACGAAGGGAAGTAGCAATAATTGGCATATTTGCATTACAAGATGTGTTTTCGCATATACCGTAAATATACTCGTTATATTACTGATTACTGTTAATTTACCATTTAAGCCAACATTATTTTATTGCTCCTGCTTTTTTCAACACTTTGATCTCATCTCTTCTTACTTCAGTCTCATTAATGTCTGTCATTCTGAGTATCACTTCCTGAATTATTAGATAAATTATTCTGAACAGAACTTATGACAGCTGTGTTTACAGAAAAGCCTTTGTGAAAGGTGCAGACGTACACATGTACAGTAAATACACACTGCAGGTAAGCGGTTAGTTAAATATTTCTGCAGAAAGGTGACACTGTGCCCCATATATTTAAATGATCAGTGCAATACTTTCATCAAACTCATTGTCTCTTTTCATCTTGTTGTATCTGCCTAGTCTCAGTTGTCTGGTGAACATAAGATGCCCAGAAGCAGTGGTTTCAGCTGTACTGTATGTTGGGACTGAAATCCATCCAAATATTTTATACCTCTTCCACAGACATTCACACAAATTGAGCTAAATACTGCATGTGCTAGTGCTGTTGTTTATTTAAAAAATTATTTTAAAATCTTTTAATGTGTGTTGTGATGTGTTTTAATAAGGGTGGGTCACAGAAAACGTTTAGTAATTTAATGTGTTGAGGGTTTTGAAAGTTTGGGAACCCCTAGTCTAAAAGAAAGAGGGAATGTCAAGAGTGCCTCTTTGTGCTCTGCAGTTCATATTGTAGAACACAGTCGTGGTTTCCTACATTCAGAGAGAACAAAGTAGTGGTTTCCTACATTCAGAGAGCACAGTAGTGGTTTCCTACATTCAGAGAGAGCAAAGTAGTGGTTTCCTATATTCAGAGAAACATAGTAGTGGTTTCCTACATTCAGAGAGAACACATTAGTGGTTTCCTGCATTCAGAGAGGACACAGTTGTGGTTTCTACACTGCACAGAAAACGGAGTGGAGACGATTATTCTGATGGATGAACATAACTCCTCTTCTCCAAACCATTCAGCTGAGAAACAACCGTGGGATTCCTTGTCTGATATGTGTCCTTCCCCACTTCAAACAGCATTCCCCAAGAGCAGTCCAAGTGTCTGACTTTCAACACTTTCCACAGGCAGCGCATTTCCGGGGCTAAAATAGCACGACAAATCCTCTTAAAATCCCTATTAAAACCATAACGAGAGGAGAAAGGAAAGTTTCTCTGAGGCGGACACGAGCAGGTTTGTTTGGGTGATGCTGCCAGAGAGAGGGAGGACAACATTTGCCAGGCGGTTTCTGTAGACCAGGAGAGAATTTTAATAGGACATACTCCATTTAGTAACACGCAGAGCAACTCGGTCACAAAGGACGAATTCAGAAGGGCTATTTAGAGGACTCAGCCTCAAGACTTGAGGTGTACAGCAGTCTGATAATCCTTCAATATGTACACACGGAAAATGCCATGTGAATAAAACAATAGCTTACTAGCATTTACAGTTTGCACAGTGCTAATTCCATTACTTCATACTGAAATGATTATCTATAGGAAAATGTTATTCACGTACTGCAAAAGCAAAGGTATTTATTATACAGCTATGTTTAAAAGACAAAAAATAACAGCAAACACTTCCCTAATTCCAAAAGACAATTATTTTGCCACTTTGAAATTCACAGGGTAAATAGGTCTGTCCTAAAAGCCACTGTGAAATTTTCAAAAACGAGTTTCCCTATTCTGACTTCCATTTACATATTACTCATTTAGGAAAGATATTGGGTTGTGGCTCGACTGTTTGCTTTTTGCCTCCCCATTTCCTTTGAGCTAGAAATTGAATTAACGCTTAAGAGATTGAGATGCCACACATAAACAAACCAAAAAAAACACTCTGCCAATTACACCTCAATAAATATACACAAAATCAATTTCAAAGTTATTGAATTTTCTTCTGGTGTTGGACACAAGAAATGGGTACAATTTGCCTCATTATCTTAGCATGCTTTTTGTTCCATGTAAACAGATCACAGCACAGACTTTATTTGTCAGGTTAGCTTTCCAATTAATGGAGAAAATCTGCATGAAACTCAGACACGTTTCCGTCCAAACTAAATCTAACGGGCAGTCCTCAAATGCTCTTCCTCCCTTACCTTATCACTTCCTAAAACTCGGCTGTCCCTGAACGGCTCATTATTGACTGCCATAATGAACAGAGTATCTGCCGGGTGACCAGTTGGCTGTGCTCACCTGTGGTAAATGCAGGCCCTTGGTCCTGCCGGCCGTGTGCATGCTTCTCCCCTCCGGCCCCAGCCCGATGCCAAAAAGGGCCTGCAAAGCCGCCTGTGCTGCCTGGGTCTTTGCCAGCTTCTTGCTGCGCCCGCACCCCTCGAATATCCTCCCGTCCACCCTCACTGCCATCACGAAGCTCCTGACCCGCCCGCTCCTGGTGCCGTCCGCGAGGCAGGCATACCTCAGACCCGGCCGGAGTTCGTTCAGCAGCGCCACCGGGCTTTTCCCGCCCTCCGGGCAGGACGGCGCCCCCTGCTGGTTCGAAATGGCCTGGACCTGCCTCAAGTCCAGCGTGTGGCAGGCCACCCTGCCGTAAGGCCAGCAAGGGAAGCCGTCGCCGCGCGCCAGCGGCTCAAACCCTTTGAAGAGGGTGTCGGGGAAGTCGGCCTGGTCGGAGGTGAAGTCAGCGGCAGGGTCTCCGAGGCTCCCCATGGAGAGGTGGGCCTGGGAGGCGTTGGGGAACTGGATGAAGGACTTGAGGGCGAGCTCCGCCGCCCTCATCTTGGCCTTCTTCTTCGTGGGGCCCGTGCCCTCGAATGCGAGTCCGTTTACCTCCACCCTGATGGCGAATAGAGGGGCGTGCACGGGTCCCGTCTGGGAAACCATTTTGTACTGCAGGCCGGGTTTCAGCTCGTTCAACTGCACGAGGGCGTTCTTTGGTGCGACAGACCAGGAGAGCTTCTTGTAGACTGTACAGACAGGGCTGCCGTTTCCTTCCTCCAGCGGCCGCTTCCTTTTTAGACAGGAAGTTCCGCCTCTGGGAACATCTGGGCAAAATAATGACTGGCGGTGCCTGGGTCCAATGGCACAGTCCTCTAGGTTTCCAATGTCCCGATTCTCCTTCACTTCTACACTGCTGGTACCTGATGAAAAATTAGTGTCAGACTTGGGAATAAGTACAACCGCATTTTTCACAAATTGACAACAAAATTACATTACATAAAGAGGAGGCATTCATCAGCACTCCAAATACTGCAGGAAAGACGTCAGGGGTTATTTACAATGTTGTTTTCATGAATGGAAGATAAAACGTTTGAAAAGGGAGCATCTGACAGGTCTTAACATACTGGATGATGGGGTGCATTTAAGGTTACACAGTAGTTCGCAATAGATCTGGGAGGAGGTGGATCTTTTGTAACGTCACTGTCTCAGGTCTGAAGTTCAGTGTGAGGATCATTCCTCCCCCAGTACACATCATGTATTGCTAGCTCCTAGTTTTACTGTGAGGAAACTTGCTCCGGTGATTTCAAGATCATTTTCCTAACATACAGAGAAATTCACGGCCTAGCCCCCATCGTACTTGTCTCATTTTACCATATAGTCCAGCTCACACCCTCCATAGCAAGGAGAGTGGCCTGTTAACCCTCACCAGAACCCATCTGAAGACAGCTGGTATTGGATAATTCTGTTACCAGGCAACCTTCTGATGGGACTCTGGGCCAAGCAGAGATTCAGATTCAGATATTTTTATTTTTAATCTGGACTCCAGACACATCCTTTTGTCCTGACATTAGACTCATGCTTATAACAACACTTCAGGCCCTACTGGAACTAAAGGCACTATATAATTCTGTTTTCATCATATTGTGTTGCACTGATGTGTACCACAGAGGAAGAAACCTTCTTGTCTCAGCTACAGAGCTCAAAAAGAATAACAATTTAACACCTGATTTCAATGAAATCATAAAATCACCCAGGGAACTATAAAACACAGACTCAGCCATCGCGAGTCGGTCAAATATTACCACAATGTACTTTCCAACTTAGTTTATGACCCTGTCATCTATTCAAAATTATGGTGGAGTCCCTTAATGTAAACCTACTAAATCAGTTATGGAATGAGCACTGCAATCACGTTTAGAGTGTAAAGATGTCATATGCTCAGTGCCAATCTACAATCAAGATTTGCGAGAAATTATAAAGAAAGTCAATGGTGTAACAGAAAGAAATACAAAGCTAACAACAGACAAAATTACTAACATAAAATCAACCAAACAAATTCACATTTTATTCCATTAAGAACCTCTGAACAATGCTTTTGACCTTTTCATTTACTAGGCAGGGCATGAATGGCACATTTAGACAATGCAACGATAAACATATTAAAGATATTACACACAGATTTTATTCAATAAGAAAGGCAAAAGGTGAAACATGACTCACTTAAAGTGTCTTCATCTTCTGTGCTTGTGAACCCAGTGGTCAAATACTTGAAAGGACCAATGAATGCAGACCGCATGCTGACTTTCTCTGAAATCAAGCCAAAGAGAGAGAGAGAAAGAAAAAAAAAAAAACAATACCAAATTAACTTAATAGGACACTCCCTTTTCCAAATGCAGAGCATATAATATGAATTGCCGGGCCATTTAAACAATGGCTTGCTGTTATTCTCAGAGCACTGTGTGTTCTTGTTTCATCTTATAGTGGTTTCCCGTTAAGGACATTGTTCTGTTCGGTGGTTCATATGAAGAGTGAAATTGACAGACTGAATGGGGTGCTCATTAGCCCTCGCCAGGGCCTATTTTGTAACGATCAATAGCTTTAATGGGTGCACAACAGCAAGAGAAGGTGATTAAAACAAATGAACCGGGTCATTTTGACAAAGATGGAAAACAGAATGGCACAGTGCTTCAAGTTAATCACTGTCTGTGCTGTATAACAATTTGACTGCTGTTGCCGATGTCTGTCTTCTTCCTGCTTGGGACTAGGATCGCTGGTATATTTTGTTGTTTGTAGACTTTGCGAGAGACACCGTACAGTATATGGAAGTTTTTTTTTTTTCTTTTATCACATATCTGTGCTAGTGATGTTGTCCTCTCTTTCTGTGGGGTTCCATATTCCACATGAAAGTTCTGGAACTGTACAGGGAACAGCTCATACTTCCTGATATATTTCAGTATGCATTATTGAGTGAATATTCAGACCGCTGAAGGCCATGTTTTGGAAGAAATTTTCTTTAAGAATAAAGCTCTTGTCAGAAACATAATGAATGCATGCATTCTTGCTGAAAAGAACTTGAAAGATTTTTTCCCAACTGAATGATCCAGTGCTTGAGGCACAGTAAGGACTTCAGAATGACACTCATAGATGCTTACTAAAAAGCAATTTGAGAATATCATCCCAGAAACTTGGGCTATAAGCAGATAACTTTTTAGTTGGTTGTTTTGTGGCATTAGTATTATACAGCAAATCTACCAATTTATAAGTTCAAGTTGAATAATGAATCAACTTTTTAACATCCATTTTCACAGAAACTGGATGGTATCTTTCAGACTGTTCATTTTCTACAATGATCGCATGCAGACTGTATTTTTTTTGTTTGGGATTAGTGAAATTTATCAAATTATTATGAAAACAGAAGTATGTTCAAAAAGAAACAAAGAAAACCACCAAAATAACTCAGGTCTCTGCTCAGATGCATTGAAACTACTTTGACACCAGACAAAAAAAAAAAAAGCATACTCAGGTAATACCATTTTTACAGGACGCAAGATAACAAACTGAAATCCAATGATCTCTCCTTCCTGGCTCTGGACTAGAGTGAGGAATTAAAGCTGGGGTGTAAAATGTTCGTGCTGGTCAGGACACCAGGGTTACCATCCTTTTCCTTAGTGAAGCGCACAGTGTGGGATCCTTTATGACCACAGTGAGTCAGAGCTTCAGTTTCAATGCACCATTTCAAAGACAGAACCCCCTAGAGCACAATGTCCCCATCACTCTGTTACAGCTATCTGACTATATCCAAAACTGCCTCTGAATGGAGTCATGGATAAAGGCTACATTAGCATAATAAACAGACTCATCAAAACGCAATGCACCATGGTCCATTAACTAAGTGCACAAGACAATGAACACGATGGAGCCCTCCATAGTTTCACAGGAGCCTTGACACAGCAATAATGCACAGAAATTAAAAAAGGGTTTATGGTTTTGATAAGTTGCTGTCCCTTGGGCAGCATCAGTCTGGTGTAGAAGATGACTGGAGCGAAAGCCCAGCATTTTAAAACTGGAAAATCATCAGCATGTTTTGTGTTTCTTGATGTCAAAGGAGTTTGAATGACAGAGCTCCATTTCATGACCAACCATGAACAACCAGTTTTGACTAATTTTGTTTAAGCTTCATTTATTGGTTCCAGATATTTTGTTGTTTTATCTAGACAATGCAGCCAAGTTCCTGGTATATATGAATTTAAGACATTAAACATAAAAATAATCATAACATTGACAGTAGAGTAGAAAATAATAGAATAATATAATTCACAGTTTGCTAAAGTGCAACACAATCAGCCATTCAGTTGCATCATTTGGATGCTTGTGTGTATGCAATAAAATGTATATTCGCTGCAATTGGATGGTTACATGAAACACATAAGACCTGCACCCACACACTCCCATGACCTGACTGGATTTACACCTCCTCTGTTGCAAATTCAGAGAACATCATAAGCGTGTGTGTGTGTGTGTGTGTGTGGGGCGAACAGCACCATTCATTAGGGACCGTGTGACAATGGGGTGAAACAGTCATCCGACATGTCTCACAATTACACAGAATCCTGCATGCTCCTTAACCTGATGCATAAAGATAATCAGAATGTAATTTCACAGGGTTCAACCATGATCCTTTCCCCCCGCTGGACAGAGTTCATTTACAGAGTCATACGAGGAGCTTGTGTCAACCCTCATTTTGCAGCGTAATTAAGGCTGAAGATTATCATGTTTTTGCAGCCATTAAAAAAGTGCTAAATGTAATTCTAGCTAAAGTAATTAGATACATGGTGTTGTTTGACTTCTGACACATGAAGTAAATGTAATTTGAAAATTTCATTCAACCCATAAAACCATCCATTGTGACCAAGGCACTATGTACATTATAGAAAATTAACACACACACAGACGTATATGCACATACGCACGTATGCGCACACACACCCACATATGCACACACATACACACACACACACAGTGCCCTTGTAATGCTGAAGGGATATAAAGAATAAATGCATAAAAATGTTTACATTTTTTGTCATCTTCAATGTCATTGTCAATGACATGAAACAAAGTTGAGCGGAACGTGGCAAAGATTCATTAATCCAGTCATGGCTGCGGCACAGTGACACTAGCACAGTAGACTCCAAAATCCCGTGAGGTTTCAGTGTTTTTCCCCCCTCCGTCACAGAATTTAGTGTGTAACAAGACCCTCTCCTGTGATGTTTCCCACCATGCACTGGGGTTTAGCTGGAGGGGAAACCCTCTGTAGTCTCTGAGTGACATTTTAACAGATGACTATGAGACGCGGTGGACGACTCTTAAGTTTTGACCCCTGATCTCGTTGAGCCATTTCTGACTGTCACTGAGAGCAATGATTTATCAGCTGCCACACCACTTTGTGGGCCAGGCTCAGAAAGTACTCATCTCCTTCCCCTTTGTAGGCCAGTCACAGGCAAAAAAGTCCAGCAAACCTCCCTGTAGCCTTCTAAAATGGTAAACGCGGTCTGGTGGGGCGTACCACTAAATCATACTGCAATGGGAGTTTAGCCCCTTTCTAGGCATCCTGTGGAAATAGGAACACTGACTTTGAACAAACATTTACTTCTGTCTACTTCCAACTGTACTCATCTGAGCAGAGTATGTGCAGAAAACCGGTAACAGAATTCAGATACAACTTTCTACTCTCACAGAATAATTACAGGCCCAAACTTGCACCATTTTTTCATCTCTTCCTTTCATTTGATTCTTCTCCATCTTCTCTCTTACTTTACTTCTTATCTTACAAATCCCTCAGTTCAGCTTTTAACAGTTGCCTAGCAATGGACTGTCCTGTCTGGATAGGATAGCCCAAATTTCATTATACTCACCCCATAGCAGCTTCTGTTTCATTATAGCCAATTGCTTTCAGCTTAAAAAGGGGCCAAATATCTTTCATCAACAGATCACAAGTCAATACATACACATTTACCGATATAGGCCTACCACTCAAAGTATTGATATGACAAGGTTTTCAGGACACAGAAAGCCCATGTCAATCATATGTACATTACACACACGTTTACAAAGTAAACTAGCAATTCAGTCATGGGGTGCATTAATCTGCCACTGGTTTTATGGAGAAATGTGTGAATGCTGGAAGTGTTTTTGTTTGAGGTAAGATTGTTTGGCATTGGCATGCTTGGCATGCTTATAGTTTTTAAGTTTTCTGGAACGATCAACATATTTAACCTTCCAAGTATTTTCAAAATAATGTGGCACTGCAATTCTTATATGAAGCACACACTTAAAGTGAAGCACTGATTGACGATTTTGATAACTGCAGTTCAGTAAACCTGTCATATCAGGAGTAGTATATCTCAGTCATAGACAGTCAGTCAGTCAATCAGTCCTTGATATACGCATGTTCAGGGCGCTGGTGTGTTAGTTTCGGATGCAGCACTGTAATTGGAATGCACAGATGGGTTGCTTAGAGGCTACACTCCGTTATAAGACGGGGGGATAGCCGGCGAGTGGGCCCTCAGTGTGCATTGGGAATGGAGTTCGGAAGGAGGATACTTTGATGTCGCTGACTTTTTTGTTGTTGTTGTTGTTAGAAAAAAAAATGTGGGGGTGTCTCCTGAGAGCGGCTGTAGTGGGATGAAGCAAAACAAAAAAAAAAAACAAGCCAATCGAGGCTCGTTCACTTGGGGGTTGAAATCAAACGAAGCTCCATCCACAACAACAAGTGGTGCGCGGGGTCTCTGTGCACAGGGAGCTCGTGGGAGTCGGAGCTGGAGTACAACCCCCTTTCCTGGGCGAGGAACGCATGTGAAGAAAGAGGGAATTACATTCCGTCTTGAACCTCGCAAACTTTCCAGGGGGAAGCAGTTCTCACATATGGTCTGGGCCCCTGGGGCTGCTGCTCATGGGTCAGTTTTCAGGGCTGGTGAAGACCGAAATGCACGCAAATTAGAACTGCAGGCAAAACAATAAGGCCTGAAATAGTTTTTTTTTTACACCTCTTTTTGGTCTCAGTTTGTGATGTCATCTTGCTGATGTCTCATCCTGCACTGGGGTGGTGGGTTGATACAGCTTGAGTTGCAACAACGAAATGTTCGTAAGATTTGTCTAGCTGAGTACATGCCCTCTAGCATGGTGTGCTGGCTTCATAAAGCTGTGTACAGAGGCAGGGCCCATGTGTCTTTGAGAGAGAGGCCAGTATGGATGAAGACACTGTTTGTTCTGCCTCTGCAATCTCTGATTCACTGACCACTTGGTCTCCTAGCTGCTGAGGGATGACCCCCTGAGAGTTAGCCCAAAATCAGGTTACTTTCTTTTAGATTAGATACTAGATTAGGTATCCAATTTATCCTTCCCCTGTGTTGGTGCTCCTGTTCAGTCACCACCCAGCATGGTGGCCACACCCACAACCGTGTCACAGACATACAAACAGCTAAGACTGTCTGTGGAAACAGTGCTCATATGTTATAAATCTCCCACAGAACAGCTTAAAATGCCAGCAAAGATGATTGGCAGACATTGCAAAGAGGGGGGTCTTTTTGATGCTGTGACTTGCGCAAAGTTTGATTATCGCTCCCCTGTACCTCATCCTTTCCTCAGTTCTCGGGCTTTTCGCAGTTGCTCTCTTTGCCTAATCTCGCCATGTTTCCTTGACAACACTGGTGATGCTGTTATTAAGGGAATCAAAGACTCCATATAGCCACTCAGCTGTCACTGTAAACAGCAAACAAAGGATGCACTTACACGGCCTCCACAGAGAAGGCTTCAGACTCTGCCAAAGATGCCATTACACATAAACCCCAATGAGCGTTTTTAGCTCTAGCTTTAATGCCCCCATGCAACAATCCTGAGGAACCAACTAGCCACTTATTTAAATACTCATCAGATGAAGTCACTGAAAGCACAGATAAATAAATGCTTTATACTGTGGAACAACCAAATAATAACCTTCCATCGCTTAAATTATATTTGTAAAATGTCAGGAAATGAATAGTGACTTAGGGTTTCCCTATTGCAATGCATTAGCCCAAGGCAACATTAAAAGAAAAGGGAGGTCTAATACTGGGGGTGGATCTGTGTGGTCAATCTGAATCATCTAGCCGAAATGAAGAAGTGGACAGTGATAATATTCAGCGGTGCCTTGAATTTGTGTAAAATAAAGAGATCCAGATTGTGCTAGCTGTTACAAAATCAATGGCATCTTATCCAAGAGCTCTCAATTAGACAATTCAGTGAAATTCAGTGTATTCTAAGCAGTGTTCAATTTGTATGTAAAGAGCTAATGCACAATTAAATTGCAAAATTAACTCAAATAAATCAGACTCAATTTAAATAAAGTGAATCTTGTCTTCCGTGAAATATGAATTGGCTGATTTGAAATGTCTGCCTTTTTACATTGACAAGCAACAAGAAGTATGAAAATAAATTTCAGTCAATTACTTGCAATTTCTTTTCCACCCTGTGACAAATAGGATTTATTTTCAGAGGGGAAAAAATGAAAAGAATATTTCAAAGGAAACAACTTTCAAAATAGAGAACAAATAAGGCTCTCTTCCACCACGTCCTGTGGAAATAATTCGCTTCAGCCCAGCTGAAAATGGACTTTATACTATGTGCACACCTTCAAATAATTTCACCCTCTAAGCTGCAAGGTAGAGTGAATTAATTCATGCTACAGTTCCCTTGACAGCATTATCTCACATGCACAGACAAAAACATCTCTTTGTTTAAGGATATAAAATGGTCTTAAAATATTATGGGAAAACCATGAAGGAGAGCAATCCAAAGAAAATTAAGTGCCACTTAACCAGCAGCAATGATACTGGCAAAAGGAAAGTCTAGCTTAAATGAGCCTTTTTTTACATTACACAACAGGCAAGGCTAAATGAAGGTTATACTGACCTCTTCCACTACCTATATTCTGACAGGAAAACTAATTGCATAATTTGCTTTAAAATTAATGACAAATAGTAAATTGTTGCCAAGACTTTTTCCAGTTCCCTTTTTTCTATTAGTATTCACTGAGGTATTGAATACAGATTCCCCAGAGTCTTGTGGAAATTATATTAGGTCCTTGCAGGAAAGTCATGAGTTTACCTTGACTGTTTTTTTTTTTATTTTTTTTTTTTTAATTCAGGGCACTTTTGATAGCACACACACACACACACACACACACACACACACACACACACACACACACACACACACACACACACACACTCAGTATGCCTTGCATATTCTCTTGTACGCACTGCACTTTGGTACATATGACAAATGATTTCTGAAGCAACATGGATGTGCTATTATGTTCAGGAATTGTATCACTGCCTCTCAGTGTCAGTGAATCACCTGTCATCCTCTGAGGTTCAGAGCCGGTGAAAAATCTGTTCCCACAAAAGACATATCATGTTGAATGGGACTCATCCTTCCAGCACACACAACTGAGACTGTCTTCTTACACAACGCCAGGCCCACAGTCTAACTGCAAAGCTTCCTCTCCATTACGTCGGGTGCTTGCTTTAAGAAATCTGATTTGAGTCTTTCATTTTTAAAATAATTACTGCATCTGCCTAACACATGTGGTGCAACACAAGCCTCAGGAGAGAAAAAGAGAAAGAAATTAAGACATCATTATTAATGATTTATTAATGTTTTATTAATGATGTAAATTCAAGCCATTTTGTGAATGAAAAAAAGATAAGTCAATATAAGGGCTTGAGAGTTTGCTATGGACAACTTCCATTGAGGAGTTTCAGGTGTAGATCCAATGCTTAAATCCTAAACACTTTGGTGAGAAATCTGTTTTTCTTGTAAGACAAATGTTTCACTGCTAAATGTTTCTGGAAAAAATGTTTCACCTCTGCTTTCTTGTGAATACACCTGAATGGAGTTTGGTCTTCTCTTCGTCATGCTCTGTAAACCACTGGTATTTATGGGACCCATAACACAGTATTGACACCAGATTAAAACCCTGTTTAACGGTTGCTTCCTGCTCAACAGACCGTCAAAAACCTTAAGTGTTACATGCCAACATGCACTCTGGAAGAAGTTCCATTATCATCTATAAATATCACGAAAATGCAAAATCACATTAGTGACAGCTTTTGATCTGGCTCAGTAATTTTATGATGATTTATTCTGTTTGAGGAGAAGAGCAAATCACTCCAATAAATTTGACATCATACTGACAAGTTGCCTAGCTACAGTGAACAAAATCGTATGAGAATGTGTTTGACAGATGCGGTCATAAGCCCAGAAAGAGTATTTAGAACAAATATTCCAAAAAAAGGATTTTATTGAAGAAGAAGGAAGAGGCATGATTGCATTTAGTGTTTGTGACACATGAGCCAAATTGGTGATGGTGAAAACAGCCTCCGAACACTGGAACACCTGCTGATCAGGCCCTATCAGCTCCCTCCTGGACTTTGCTGGTCAGTTTGGGCCAAACACCTGAAGATATGGGCACAGGGCTGTTCAGCCAATCAGCATCCAGTTGACAAATCCTGCTTCCTGGATGCTATCAGCATTAAAAATACACCAAGAAAGCAGTGCCCAGCCTCACAGTTAACAGGGACTGAGTTTTCAAAGAAATCTGTGGAACAGTAATGACAGGGAAGCCATCGTGCTGCACAAAGATAAATAAATATCTATATGTACACCAGATAATGATGCATCCTTAATTCATCATTAATAGAAATAAATAATTTTTACTTTGTTTTAGGTGACAGCAGTCATGGTTTTATCATTGGAGGTGGTTTAGGTGAGTCATTCACTACCCTGCTGTAAGGAGTCTGAGATGCATGAAAGACAGAGCAATTCAGAATCCCCAGAGAACTCCTCTTAAGCTCTCCAGTCTATTACAATTGAAAAAATAATAACAGCAGTAAAGAAACTAAGCTACATATTAAAAAACTGAGGTTGTTCTTCCATGAATACCCTTGGAATGCAATCAAATTTTGTAGAGGCAATAAAAAAACAAGCCACAGTATGGAATACAAGCTAAGACCTTCATCAGAGTTGATTAATTATAGGGAAGACTACATCTGCCTTGCTCTTCAGCTGTGAACTGTCATTGATCCATCACCTGTCAGATGGCCCCAAACCAGAAGTTCATCCAAACAGAGATGATAATACTGTACCGCTCCTGTAAGAGCCATATCTTTTCTTACTCCCAGACCTGTCAGGACAGCTGACAGTAACTTATGTGTTGAATAATTATGGTGAAGCCAGACTGGTGAATAATACATAAATTTACTCGCACATGAATTTGGTTGCTGTTTTCTACTTAATTATGTATTTATAAATATTGATATGGATTCATAATGTCTTTAGAAGGACATAGGAAATATACTGTGAAACGTGACAGAATTTGACTAAGAGTCAGATATTCTTGGCAAGTGAGGGAGAATAATCAAACTCATCAGCTCTCCCACATTAATAAACAATTGCTCTCTTTTTTGTTTAAAGAACTCCAAAGAAATGCATGGATCTAGTCTGATATAAAAAATGTCAGTAGCTCAACTTGTGAAGAGCTCATTAATCATAGACACAAATTAACAATTATAATTTTCTTACATTTTCATACACTATATATAATTTCATTGTTCATCAACCTGTTTGCTTTTACGTTGTTGCCAGCCAGCTGTCTAATTGTGTTAACACTTTCATGAACTGACATCTAAATTTGTTACCTGAAGGTCTTACATTTATTACTCAAAGTTAGACACAGAGAACATCAGGTAGACAGGTAGAGGCAATGTTTCCCTTTCTAGAAAAGGGAGACCTTTAGTGTGTGGAGTGCAGTCTGTCAGTAAAAACACTGGTGCAGCACAAAGAGGGACAATCAAGTCTTCTGTCAGGCTTTGTGTGGTCTGCCACAGGTCATTCTCAGCAAGAAAACAAATGCTTACAATGCCTAATCTGAAATTAATTGGAAAAATATGTTTGTCATTTAGAGACGCTGTGCTTTATGGGTACTCAGTGGACTAATTAGAAATCACGACTTGATAAGCATTTATCATTGTGTCAGGGGCTACGCAGGCAAGTGCATGCTTGTCAGTTGGTAGGCCCAATTAAATGAGCTTTGCCCATGCACAGCAAATGAACCCAGATGAGCCATGTGATCTCATTAAATGACTGAACACTGAATCCATGCTTTGAGTTAGAGCTGCTTTAGGATGTAGCAGACGTTTGCCTTACACACGTCCCTCACTGGGTGCTGAAAGGTAGCCCCCAAACCTACTACAGACCCACCACACACATCTACATAAACACCTAACCTGTTCCCCATACTGACTAACCTTGGTGCATAATCAGTTATGTTTGTCAGTTAATTGTTGTTTGGAACAGTGAATGACAATGCGTTTGCAGGAGCGATGGAAACAGACAATTCTTTAGGTCAACTACTTACACACAGTGTGGTAAACAGAGTCCAAGCAGATGACCTGAGACACGCTGGTCTCTGAGTGAACTTTATACAGGAGGAATTTAAGCAAGTGTTGTACAAGTATTGAGAAAAACCATCTGCCTAAATTTGTTTCTGAAAGCTGTCACTGAAAGTGGACTATGCCCGTTGCCGTTAGATTGAATAGAGACTCTGGTGTTTTGTATGTTACATCCCAAAGCCCTTAGGAGATTCATTAGCACAGTATGTTGTGAAAAATGGTACAAATGTTGTTCACGTCATGCTCACAACAGTTAAACATGTAATGATTGATCTCTGTTACCTTTCTCAGCAAATACATCCCTGTAGGGCTTTGCAAATGTGCTAGTATCAATCTCTTCCCATGTTGCAATTCCATTAATATCTCAGAATCTGAGAAAGCAGTCCCCTCAAAAAAAAAAAAAGTATTTATGTTGTTCAACCAGTAAATGTGATTTGACACCATCTTAGTATCTAACCCTGAGAAGGCCTCCTGGGGTGAGCTCTGTAAAATGTTTTCCCACTGTATTACAAATTATCATTTCTGGGAGCCTAAGGTTTAAACGCCGATCTGGTTTCTGTTTTCTTTACTATTGGAGCATCAATGGAGCAAAATGTCACTCGTCAAACACTTTTGCTGCAGATTTGCTCCGCTGTTTGTCTCCTCCAATCTATAACAGAGCAAGGGATAAACAACCCTGAGTCCATGAATTAAAAATCAGGAATGATTCCATCTCTGCTTATGATGATGCAAAACTGTGATCTCATATATTAATTTGTGTCGAGTATCACTCATGCACCTTTGGTTGGTAAGTCATTCTGGTGTATCTGTCAAATAATTAACTGGAAATGTACTGACCCTATCCCTTCCATATAGCATTTACCAGCCCATACAGAGCACTTCAGCATTCTGTGAGCAAGCATGCTTATTTATGTACACACAAACAGCAGCTCACTTCATTCTGTTTTCATTATTCAATTCATACAGAGATCAAGAGGACAAATTTGTGCCATTGAGGTACTGGAAACATTGGAAACACAGTTTTGACTTACAATGTATACAGCATTATCAAATGTGTGTACAAGCATATACAGTATTATATTAAGCTTACCTGTTTTGTCTTACTGATGATACATGTCTGCTAGCTAATGAATGGACAACAACAATTTCAGAAGCAGGGACAGCTGCTCGCTCTTTTGATATCCTTAACTGGTCCACTTTGCTCAGTTATAAGTCCTGGAAATCCACTTGAACATACTCTGATGGTATTCTTTTCATCTACAGCTTTATAAACTCTAAATCCCCTGTCCACAGTGTGTCAGCTATGGTTAAAAATATCTACAGGTAAAGCTTCTTGCAAACAGCAAACAGGAACAAGCATATATGACTTCAAACTGTCTGAATATGATAACTACCATTCATTTGCTTGATCCTGATCATGATCCAGAGCGACTTGTATGGCTTACATTAATCTTTTACAAATATTATCCATTTATGCAGCTGAAAATACCGTACACTGAAGCATTTCAGGATAAATACCTTGCTGAAGTGGAAAAGAGCACAACCATGTTTGCAAATGAACCTACAGCTTTGCTGTGAAACCACATGTCTACTCAAACATGGATCAGCAAGCACCTCTTTGCCAAAGATGCAACTGGGAGGGTTGCAGTGTCAACAGAGAGAGCTATCAGTGCCAGAGGATGTGTCTGCAATCTTCTTCATGCCTGACAGCCCAGACAGTCCATTCAGAGCACCACTGCTACCTTCCCTTCACAAGCTGTTAGCATCCATATATGGTGAACTGAGCGCCGTTCTCTGTCACAAGCTACTCTGGCAGGCCATGAGAAGCAAACAATCTCAGACCCCTGGTTAGAGCAGTTTGAGGAACTGCTCAAACTGCAGTGGCGGCAGTGTAGCAGTCACCCTCATTCTTACAGTCCCTGGGTGGCGTGTGTATATCTACTTCAGCACTGTGTTCCTGGGTTTTCCTGGCACAAGGGCTCTCATGCATCACAAAAATCCATCTTTCCCCTGGCAGATTTTTTTTAAACAGACCTTTCAAGTCTTCACATGCTCCACACTGACTGGTCATCCTCCCATCCCAGGCCACCAAAATTTACCTGCTCTACGGGAAACAGTTTTTGCCTGATCTAGTTACTGATGTATGGTAGTATACTTGGCCTCCCTTGTCTATTCAGGTTGCACAAGTTAACTTGTGGTAGGGCTTGAATAGTTTTGTGCTCACACTCACTGGTCCAGGAGTGTTGTAAGCCTGGTCTGACACTGCTGCTCATTCAGCTTGAATGAATACACTTGTGTTCTTTTGTGCTGGAAGTCGCTCTGGATAAGAGCGTTTGCTAAATGAATGTAACGTAATGTAATGTTCTGGCATTTCTGGTTCCCAGCAATGGCAGAGGTGATGCCATCATTAGCATCACAGCAGCATTCATACGAGCGATACCCTAAGCTGCAGTCACAGGCTGGCAGGATATCAGACTAGAGCTGAATGTGACCTGTGTGCCTCCTTATGCTTAAACTGTCTTCATTGCAAATACTGATTAATTGAATTTTTACTATTAAGAATATCAAAGATAAGGCCCTACTCTGTCCTCTACCTGCAAATGCTAATCACCTACTGGAGGCAATCCACAGTGTTGAGGTAAGGGGCTCTCTGCGCTAAGGCATTATGTGTAGAATTATGGCCCCAGTGCCACACCCCACTGCATCAAAGGCGAAAGTAAATGGCGGGCTTTGATCACAGAGAACAAAGATCCGGTTGCACATTAACAGCTCTTTGTGTGTGGTGAAAAATCCTTCTCATCCTGTTTCCGCTGTGTGAGATTTTTTTTTTTTTTCGTTTTCTCAAAGAAAAACAAGGTGCTATGGTGAGGGACACTTTTTGTGTAATATTTTGTTCGGCAGGAGGAATCTACAAAAATCATTGTGAATAGTTGATGCTGGTGATTTTTTTAAGCACTTTCTCTAGTGATGAACCGCTTCATTTGCTGTCCAGGTTGTAACTATCTCACATCATTGATTATTTATCATTAAGTATCAGAAGATGATTCACAGTAAGCACCAAAGGTCTTGATGAATAGTTTGATTTGGTTTATTTTTGATTAAGAATTCCTTTTGATCCCTTTGATAACTAATACTGAAACAGGTAAATGTTGCTAGCATAACTGAGTTTCAGATGTAATTGTATGTGTAATAAAATTCATGTGTATTAATAGTAGACTACTTTGTAAGCCTCTTCTATATTTATCACACCATGTTTTTTTGCTGACAGTGTCTTTGCATTCTACACCATTGTGACATCATAAAGATTTCCTGTACTGTACACATCCAACTGTTGCCCTACAATGATAAAAATTGTTGCATCCTAATGTCTAAGCCTGGTTAAGAGTGATCTTTTCCATCGCTGATCAAAACACCACTTTAGACAACACTGTGTCTCTAGAATCAAGAATAAATATGCACCTATTGCGAGTATGAAGGGTGCTCTCTTCTCAGTTTTTTGAATATGCTCATGGCCTTTTGAGTAAACCTCTCCTGTCCACATTCCTGTTTGGATAGCAAACACTCCCTGGGATGTTGAGCAAGCATTACGTGGAAGATAAATAACATGGTTGCTTAGCAGCACACAAATATTAAACATGCTCTGGCTCCTTCACCATGGACATACAGACCAAATGGGAAAATGAAGTTAATGCCTGGAGTCACTTCTCATAAGATGGGAGATGATAGAGGGTGAATCTGCAAAAAATCTCACATATCAGACTTTTAATTAAAAGTTTGAGGCCACCTCAGGTGACTTTGGTATTTTAGAGTAAGCTTGACTTCCTAATTTTTGGCAACGTTGCAAACATGAAGAAAGCATTCACAGTGACTCTAAGCAGTCAGCATCAAGCAATTTTTTGACAAAAACTACTTTAATGATGGCAAAATCTGAAGCTCCAAGATGAAAACTGTTGAGAACACATTTTCCAAAAAATGACAAATGCCTTCAATGATTTAAACCCGAGGTGACGGATGATAGATATAAAATATTGTCATCACTGCTTTTGCCAATGCCTCAGCTTTGATCTATTTGATCAGTGATGATCTGTGATATCATTTGACAAATGGGCTCAGTGCCAGGTACTGAGGCCATAAAGAGCAGCATTTACATTATTGAATTTAAGCTCTTATCCAGAGTGACTTACATATGTTACAATTTTTACATGTTATCCATTTATACAGCTTGATATTTACTGAGGTGGGTAAAGTACCTTGCCCAAGGGTAGAGCAGCAGGACCTCAGTAGGGAATCAAACCGGCAACCTTTTGGTGACAAACCCCTCCCCTTACCACTACGCTACACTGCTGCCCTTAGATCCGGAGAGTGCAGTGTCCTAAAGTGCTGTTTTTAATCTACTCACAGATGGACACACTGACCTCATCATAGGAGAGGAGGTAGGGACAGCAGGTGTAGCTTTCTCATGTCTTCAGAGCCCATAGGACTGAGTACGGCTCATCACATAGTTACTCATTCATGGGTCACCACGGCTCTACCTCTGTTTCCGAGGGTGAAAAGTGAAACTTTTTTTTTGTTATTTATCTTTCCATTTTCCCCTTTTCGCCCAACTGCATTTAAGCTCATCACCACTGCAACAACTGCTGAACCCACTCAGAAGTGTGGGGTGAGGCTCATTCAACCCTCCAATATACACGCATATGTACTGAAGCTAGTTTTCACACTACAAGTCCCACAGTGCACCAGAAGGCAAATGTTATCTGAGTAAGTCATGCGCCCATCGGAGTCCCAGGCAGTGAGGGAAGCCCGACCTATTTACCCACCACTGCTCTCGGTGGCAAGAAGCTAATTCCTTGTGCCAATGTGAAATCTCTGTGCAAGAGCAGCGTTTTACTCTAGACACAAAAGTGCATCGTGCCATGCACGTTATCTCAGTTATCTCAACACACCGAAGATGACAGTGCATCCAGTTCCCTCAGATCATGCAAGTCCAACACCAAGATTCATGCTGCCATCTGGACTTCCAGAACTCTGTGCTGATTTATGACATCACAGCCTCTGCTTCCAGCCTGCGCTAAGAGGGGATTCACTGATGGCTGGATTCCAGGCCATCACCCATGACTCATGTACAGCCATTGACAGTGAGAGTGCTTAACGCCCTCCCTGTAATGCACTCAGTTCACCTGCGGGGGGAGCAGCCAGCTCAGCTAAAACCATCACAGCACCCTCATAGCGATGTAGCGGGCTGTGTGAGAAACTGCTGACCCTACTTGCCTGTTGACCGACTTCTTTCCCTATATGCTGTGTTCTCCAGCCAACACATCAGAGGGATCTATTTGGCAAGGTCAGAGGTGAAAGGTTGGGGAAGGAAACATACAGGCTTTGGTACTTGCTGACACACCCATGATTTACCATCTGAAAAATAATTAATATATAAAGTACCAGTCAAAAGCTTGGACACACCTGATTAAGATAATGAGAAACATGCATCCAGACACTTTTATCTAAAGACTTATGTTTAAATGCTTGAAATTTGTTTCTTAGGCAAAAATAAATAGTGATGTTGATGCCTATATATGAATTGCTTTCCAATTTTTTTTAAAATTTCCAACAATATTTTTTGGCTACTTTGAAGAATCTAAAATATAAGATAAACATATCAAAACTAACACTTTTTTGGTCGCTGCACAATTCCATTTGTGTAATTTCACAGCTTTGATGTGTTTACTATTATTCTACAGTGAAGAAAATAGTACAAATAAAGAAAAACCCTTTCATGAGTAGGTGTTTCCAAACATTTGACTGGTACTGTACTTGTGCAAATTCAACATACAGGCTATAAACAGTATCCCCTTCATTATTGTCTCTGTAATGAATCTGTGTTCCTCTGTCAATTTTCAGCCTGACATAATATGGCTGGAAAGTGTTCTTTGAAACTGCAAAACTAGAAGTTTTAATCATGAAAACCTGCTCACAAGTAAAATGGGTAAAACTTCCTAAAGCTTGCAAACCTTTCAGTATAACATTCAAGCTTTCTTTAACATTAAAACATACATGGCAGAGGTCTCCTTATGCAGCAGGCAAGATGGCCAAAACCAAGATGCCCGATCTATGAAGGATCATGGCATGAACATGGCGGAAAAAGACTCAAAGGTGATCACGTCTGCTGAGGTGTCACTAAAGCATTCTGGAACATTAGTGCACTCCGCCAAGGTGACAGGGGTATACAAAACCACCAAGCCGTTCAGTACTTTGGGAAGTAATGTTGCAATCGTGTCCGATCTGCAGAATGCATAAAACTGCCTGACAGCAAGACTGCTTTTTATGCTGTAATGTACCACAGCATAAAATAGCTTAAAATAAAATACCACAGCTACTGCATCAGTGAAAGGGACCAAGGAGCTGATGAGGGAAGGATTTGCACTCTGTCTGCACTCTGTCTGCAAAGCCATAGGGACATTTGTCCTGGTCCTGCCCCAGAGATACTATAATACCCATAATGCATCTTGCAAAGGTTTGCGTCAGGTTTCTACTTATCCAGCCAAACCCTGATCAGATACCATTACCTTTGTAAAAGATACAAAACACACCTTTAAATTGGCTTTAGTCTTTGTTTCATCTCAAAGCACTTCACAAGGAGGAGTAAAATATCAGGCTAAACAGATTCAGCTGGGATTTTAAAACATCACACGAGTCAGAATCTCTGATGGATCTTGTCAGAGCAAAGTCTTGTAACTGAAGTACTGATTGCAAGAGTCTTTAGATGTGTTGTGGGAACAGTTAACTGGGCATAAGCTTTAAATTTTCAAAAAGGTTCATTGCAACAGTAAGAGGTTGTACAAAAATAAAAAGGTTTCTTGAATGGTAATGCAAAGGTTCATTTAACATGGAAACCCACAGATCATAGCAAGTCTACAGTGTATGGAGTCTCAAGAGCTCTTGTTGTAAATAGTTCATTTTTAAGTACTCTGGTATCATTGCTGACACACTGGGGTTTCTCTTAAAAAGCCAGACACCTTTGCCGTTGCAGCCAGAAATACTGCAATTTAAAGCGACACAATGACATTTAAATGGAGTCCGCAAGCGGTCAAAGCTGCTCATGTTTGTTTGAGGACCTAATTTGCTGCAGACGCCAACATGAAAATAACAGGATGTCATACAGACACGTGCATTAGCTGCACAAATTGGAATTAGAATACCTTCCATCCCACTGAAGGAACTACCACCTTCCACCAATTTGCAGAGGGCAGGGACCAACTCAGTCATCATTCGCGTCCTTTTAAGGTCTCCGTCTCCCTAACGAGGGAAACGGATTAAACCAGTTCTGATAATGGAGGAAGAGCGTGCCTCCGGCAGCGTGCTATTAGCCAGCCGAATTATTTGTTAACCGGCTGGATTAATGCCCTGTATTAGTATGTGAGGCACCCTGCCTCCTCGGTGAAGGGCATTTTTGGGCTCAGTGGTTTGCTCGCTTATCTGCTGAGGAAATGATTGCCGGTATTGCTGGCAAGATAAGGTCAGCCGAGTCCCCCAAGACCCCCCCCCTTCCAGCAGATCAGCAGAGTTTATTTTGGAAGACAAGGGGTACTTCACCTTTGAGCCCCTTAAATCTTCCAGGCCGGTAATCCGAACGGAATAATGATCAAATAAGACTCTCCCCACACATTCAGTGGACAATTATAACATACAATAAAGGGGCAGCAGCCAAAAGACTGCTGGTTATCTCCTGATGGGTTTGCCTGATAACAATGATGGTAATTTTTACTTACGTATTTAGAAAGGGTTTTAAACAGAGGGACCAGCTTCTCAATGTCTGATCTTTTTGAATAACCATTCTGAGGACCAGCCTTCTGTGGAGCCAGCCCCAATTTGCTCAGCATTGTGGGTAACTGCATGTCATAGACAAAACGCTGCCACTTAATAGTAATTTGGAGCTCTCTGCTCTCTTTGGACCCTTATTTCAGACCACTTGGGACTAAATTACTCTGGTTAATTTTAAAAATGTATCTACCACTCAGAATAATGTTTTGATTTAATGTAACAATCATATAAAAGACCACCTTGCTGGTTTTTCAATAAGCCTGTACATACAAGCATGTATACCAGAATCTTATTTTTATATTCTGCTGAGAATATTTTTTGTAAAAGAAAAAAAAACTGCATAAGAATAAAATGTAGTGCCTTACAAATAAAAATTGTTTTAAGCAAAAACAAACATATTGATGTAATTGTAAAAATGATATTTTACACAAACAAAACAAATGTGTTGTATGATATTCTGCGGGAGTAGAAGGGCAGATTTATTGTGCCTGGGCTGGAGAGCTGTAACAACAGTGGCTTCTGGCACTGAGCACATCCATTGGGAAATAACCAAAAGACTGAAATATTGGTTTTAAATGTCAAAAGAAATTCAGGTCTCTCTCTGAGCTAGAGCTGTGTATGAATGAAAAATAAATACAAGTACAAACAATTCTACCAATATTTTTTTTTCCCCAAAAGTAAATACGAAGTTTGCCTGCATTAATGAGGCAATTGTTTGCAGAAGTTAACTAGAAACAAGCATTTTTGTATGATTTTTTTCCATGTTGTTGGACATTTGTTGCATCTTCCAGGACATTAGTCACATTTCCAGATGCTAAGCAGCTTTCAGGACCTGGGACAGCGGCAGCCTCACAGACAGGCACCTGCACAGCTGAGAGAGGGCACGTGATTGGCTGATCAGTGAGTCAGTGTAAAGGCACTGCTCCTGTGCCTTTCGGGGAGGGACCTAATGGACAGACACTCTGTGGGCCAGTGTGTCCCCAAGCATCCAGGACTGAAGGCCTGTTTCCTTCTTAATTTTGGGCTGATAGCATCTCTCCCCATTGAGGGGAAATAGAACAACCAACTGTTCATCAGTTCATTCAAGTAAGTGTGCTTTTGTACAATGAAGGAAGGAATTATATAAATTTGCATATGCATATACATTATATGCCTTGGGGAGAAAATTATGTATATTTATATATATATATATTATATATATATATATATATATATATATACACACACACACACACACACACACACACACACACACACACACACACACACACGGCTATAAATTCTTGTGCAATCTTCTTCTAGTTATGGAACTTGCTTTGAATTAGTATCACTGCTTATGTCAGGTTTATGATATTCCATCCTAAAAATCACAACAGCTGTACTTGAAGCTTAAGGTCTTCTCTCACGTATGCCAAATAGAACATCCTAAATCAGACTCTTCTGATGTTGCTTCATTCTTTTGCAGTATAACCAGAAACAATTTTGTAAATCTTAATCAACACAAGTGCACTGTATCTTATTTCTTTTGAGCACTGAAATACAATGACATCTGTTAACCATAGAGCAGGTGGCTTTCTGATTAATTTTACAGCAATCTCTTACTGTACCAGATGAAATGCTTCCAGTCCTCTGTGGCATTAAGCTAGGCACACTTGCCTCATGAGAGTGGTTTATAAAAAAAGTAAAAAATTTTCCCATCTGGCTTTAGGAGAATTATTCAGTCTTTTACTTAAGTGACAGTGACCTCAGGCCCTTTCATAGCTTTTAAAGTAGAGGACCGTAATGGAGAAAATGAGATTCGTTATGCACTTTCATAATTCCAAACCCCAAACTCATTTCGTGCCAACTTCTCACCACGCCTGTTCCACAAACGCACATCCTGAAAATGATGCCCGACGGGACCCTCGCTGTTACGGCACCAACACTATCAAGGACTTCCAGGTCAAACTACACTGTGAGCGGAGTGGGATATATTCAGCGGATGGAGAACAAATAAAGCCAATATTGAGCCAGAGAGTGTGATTTGAATTTGAATATGTAGCCCAAACTACATGCATGCGTATCGCTCAATTTATTCTGTAGGTATAAATAATAAATGCTTAACATGTTTAACATGACCGCTTACAGCAAATTCCCAGGGCTTTTAGAGCTTGGTCCCACAAACGCTGAATCCGGGGGCGAAGGCAGAAAAAAGCAAGGAGAGAAGACGAGGTGAGTTAATGTCACTTAATGTCAAGCATGACATCACTGATGCGCAACGGGAGGAGATTCACTCTCCTAATCATTCATCTTCACACACTTCTGATTTAATGAGTCTTGACTGAAAGTGCTGGCGATCCGGTCCAGTGATTCCCTAACCGTTTTACAGGGAACGCTCCAGCCGGGGGCCGATGCCAGGCGTGGATATGTCAGCCCGCTGCCGTGATCCTCGCATTCCTGCGGAAAGCTTCATGTCTGGACGTCACGTTTCATCGCAGGTACTCTGCGGAGATCGCCTGGGTCAGGGTATAACTGCTCTGCTTTCAAAAGCACAGGATCTGTGCCACCGTTTCCGTGTCCATAAAGGGGAACGCTTCAAAGTGGTTTATACTGCCTCTACCATGCTTACTAACCATTACACCACATTCATTTCATTCACTCATTTTATTACATGTATTAATGTTATGTAATGAATGAACGTAATGTAACCGTTAAAATTAATATATGAGTCATACATAAAAATACTCTTTAAAAGTTTATTGAATGGGAATACATTTCTGATGTGGTTACGTAACCAATTCTATTCAATGAGGATCTTTTCATTTGAGCGTTCACTCCCTTCCCACTTACGGAAACAAAATGGGATATTTCACACAGACAGTGAAACAGGCGAGTGGAACGATCATTAGACTGACGAGGATGGGGATCTGGTGGGGGCCTGTCGCCGCTGAAAGCTGGCATGCCTGTGTTTGGCTTGGCCGTGCTAGCGAAGACGCAAGAAGAGGGAAAGGGACTTTGCGATTCCAGGAGATGTTTAATTTGACAGGACACGGCTCCAAATTCCTCTCTCACTCTTCTCTCACTGAGGACCGGTGCCCTGTTCCTTCTTGAGCTAACACACTTTCCAATTTATTTCTGGTGACGGCTAAGACTTTCCTGGATGGCAAGCCAGGCTCTGAGTACAGATGGACAGCTCTGAAGAGTGAGCACTGAACCATGAATCTACTGAATGCGTTAACAAAGTTACACAATGGTACAAAACATGATAATTTGCAACATTTTGATGGCTCCATGCAAGGCAGTAAAATGGTGTAATATGATCAGTGTGGTTAATGATGATGAATGAAATGCTGTTTCCCATCATGTGATCATATATTTTGTCTAGATAATCATACATCACATCAAGATAAAAACAAAAATTAAAATTCAACTTTAATGAAAGCCAAGCCAAAACAAATATCTTTAGACTAACTGGAATTGATCCTTGTGAAGTGTCATGCCAAATAATGATGTCTCTCCTCTTTGATTGGTCTTTTTGTGCTGCGTATTTCATTTCAAGTGCAAATTTAGCAGCTTGTGAAACACATTTTAAAAAGATACAGACATCAGCACGTTTACAGAACCACAGCCAGAAACAACCACTTAGGGTCTGATCTCACATCTCTGGCCACACACCTGTATTTATCAGGCTTTCCATCAGGCAGGTGGGGCTGGTTAGCCAATGGCTAGCCAACAGACAGAAAGTCATGAAGGGTGATTGAATTCAGTTCTGCTATGAGTAAATCTGTGAATCGCTCATTAAGATTAAGACAAGAAATCCTCCATAAACACCAGCAAACATTTTTATGCCAGATTTTTTTTGGTGGGTGGGTGGGAGTGTGAGGAGAGGTAAAGGCTCTCCTACACAGCTCCTTTATATAGTATGTGTTCTTCATTCTATATTCCTGGGTATTGTTCTCTTAATTAAACTGAATTTGGTCAAATAATTATTTTACATGTTCTTCTTTTGTTTTTTACTGAAAAAAGCTTCATTCCAATTAAAAGATCAAATCATCTGTTTTACTGTTTATATTAGACTTAGACTTCAAAATAGCCCCTTTTTTCCACTGATCTCAAAGACTCCATATCAATCGAGCCATTAGACGAGTGATATTAATGTCTTTGATAGTGAAGAGCAGCAAAACCTCAAAGAGCATGAAAAAGTTACACTCTCCTTTTTAAAAAAGAGCTACAACTGATGACTATGACCAGAATGGGTAAAGTTGTGACGAAATGAGTGACACAAATGAGCCATCACAATTTTCCTTTCCCAGAAAGCAAAGAACATCGATCTAAAGGAAAAAAAAAATGACTCATACTCTCCTTCAAATACACATGCACTGTCCTCAGTGATCTTTTTTCATACTTCTTGATAATATGTTGATGAAATTCTAAAGTACTCAACTCTCGTCTTCTTTGTTTGAAAAAACTTTAAAATTTAGATTAAAAAAAACAAAACTTAACAGCACTATCCACTTAACACCCACACAAACTCCACACTTAAATTTAAGTAAGTGAAGCTCTGCTTTAAATAAAAAACAGCTCTGATATACCACTGGGACCAAAGAGTAAAATAGAAAATACTCTCATGTTCGATGTCTCATTAACTGCTGAGTTGTCAAGGAGACAAGGCAGTGCCATGTTGACACCTTGAAATTTTTCCATCTGGGTGTTGGAAACGACATGAATAATCTCCTGGGAACTTAATTAGTAAGCATCAAGCCAGTTTAAATATAAATGAGAATCATAATCGAATGAAAAGGAAGTTTCTGTATTAATGCTCCCTGCTTTATCACTTGTAATTGTTTGGGAACAAATGTTAGTTTACAGATGCTCACATCTGTTTGTGAAACATTGTTTGGGAAACCGTGAAGAGATGAAAAGCAGTCTCTTCATAACCAGAAAAAAACTTCCTTTGGCAAAGGACTGCACAAGTCCCTGCATTTCACATGTTCTTCCAAAGTTTTCCATTTTTAACCAATGAGAAAAAAAAATGCAAGCAATTTACAGCAGCTTTGTGCTGCCATTTCTAAACATTGGCGATTGCCCTAATTTGCACATGGGCCTAAACAACACATGTCTTGGTTCTCTTGGTCAAACTGCAAGCACTTCAAATGACTAGAATTATACAGAGGAGGCCTGGAGGGGCCCAAGTGACAATGCCCAATGCCACCCTCACCTACTCTGTGTCTTGTTTGACTGGGGTTTATGTTCCCCCCACAGGTCAACACCCAGTGGCAATGATCACATATGCTGGAAACAATACTAGGTGAGAAACATACAAATGCACATCACCCATGCATCAACAGTCCACCTGACACATGAGTCTCACTATTAAGATAGGAACTAAAGGCCCCTGTTCTTATTGATTGGTAATGCGAATAAAGAGCACTGCACAAAAGCAGTAATCACTAACCAAACAGGTCCTCTTCTGCAGTGTGTACCCGTACTATATAAATCTGCTTCTCCTGCAGAAAATGCAGCCAATGTGAGGATATAAAAATGAACTGGGTGCGGACATTTTAGTCTCTTAAGTGGAGTACACCCCGTGTCCACATCCAGACTCAGCCTTGCTTCAGTTAAATCCACACTGGAGGCAGCAACAGCAAGTTTCTATCTGGGCTTTTTCTTAGGGAAACGCTAACAGGACACAGGAAGGCAGTGCAGTGCAGTGCAGTGGTAAGGAGCAGAACTAGTAACTGAGAGGTTGCTGGTTCAATTCCCCGCTGGGGCACTGCTGTTGTACCCTTGGGCAAGGTACTTAACCCACAATTGCCTCAGTAAATATCCAGCTGTATAAATGAACAACATGTACATTGTGAAAATATATGCAAGTCACTCTGGACAAGAGGGTCTGCTAAATGATAATAATGTAATGAACTGTTACCTAAAGCCTGTGATGAGTGAGTCATCACCCCAACCACTATTGTTGCATGGTCACCTGTTGGACAGTTTCTTCCCTTGTATTTTAGAATGCATAATAAAATATCGGCATAAGCAGCATGAGAATCTGAAAAGGAGAAAAAAAGAGGACAACGGGGGGGAGGGGGGGCATGAAAAAAGCAAAGACTGCAGGAAATCAGGAAGATCTCACATTATGACCTTGTGAATTATAAACCATTGTCAGCAGCACAGGACTAGATCTGCTCCCTTGATTAGAGCAGTAATTATCTCTAGCAAGGCAGCTTACAACAGCAGCTGAGCAACCAGGGTAGGACAGAGCAGACAGCCTGGGCTGGTGAACTACCAGCCATGAAAGACACTGTAGCTGGCCTACAAAGGGTTAAGAGGGGGCACAGGAAGTACAGGTCCAGGACAGAGTGAGACAGAACACACAGCATAACAAGGAAACTCACAGGAATCGGTACAAATTTCTCTCTGCCGGTGTTCCTCTGTTTGGCGTCCCCGCTGACCACGGAACTCTGACAACAGTTCCATTCACTCCATGACAAGTTACTCATATCCATTCATGTAAGATGGAGATATTGTTGCATAATGGCAGTCTTAGTGAAACTGCCTTTGGAATATGAAGACAGGCCCTTGTAATAGGCAGTCATATTAACATTAGTATTTAAATGCTGCCAACTGCCACCTGTAGAGGCAAAGTGACATGTTTGACCTGGGTGGTCCCAGAGAGCTGCAAAGCTGTGGCCCTCAGTAGTTATGACAAATGCGGACACACTCAGGATGGTTTGGTGGGCATTTTAAATGTAACACTAACACAAGTTAATTTGATCACAACAATATTCAGAACACATCTGTAATCACATTAAAAGAACTAAGATCAGGACCAAGGTCAGAATGTGAGATCGCTAACATAACAAAACAAGCTGTTTTGACTGCCTGTGTCTACTTGTGAACAAGGGTCAAAAACCTAATGATTCATTCTTCTTTACCCATTTACCTTCACTGTGTTTCTCATTATCTCCTTCAAAATGCCCGCATGTTGTGACCATGCCGATTTTTGACACATGGTTCCTGTGAGGTGATATTCAGTCATATTTCATTTATGCTAAGAAGGCAACATTAGGGAAATGCACGACGTGACATAACCCAGAGGGAGTTATTATGTTCAATAAACAGGCAGCACGTAGTGTCTTCTGTAGTGGTAAAATGCAGGGCGCCAGACTGCACCGAGGAGAAGATATCTTTCGCCACTCATCCCTGACCGCATTCCTTGGGAAGCAATTTTCCAATCTGAAGTATGTGGAAATGAGCCTCAGTCCTGCTTCACTACATATCTGCATTTAATACTTTTTTCCAGTGGGGAAAAAAAAGTCATATAGCAAGTTTTGTTATGGAATTCAAAGTTCAGCTGGTTATGGAGTCTTCCCTATAAAACTTCATTTAACAAACTACTGGTGCAAACCTAAGTATTACAATGGTAAAAAGATACAAGGATGGGAATGCTATCATATTTCAAAGGCCAATTTGTTTCTACATGCCTTTATAAAAATATTTTTATTCATTTCCATCCACTTATTAAAAAAAAAAAAAAAAAAAAACAGGGAGATCAGAACATAGCCGATTACTGCCTCTTCCAATTCAGTCATGTTGTGTTGTGCTTGATGTCTAGCTAATTAAACACTGCTGGAATGTTAGAAGTATGCACTAAATGCCACAGTGTCTTTATTCACTCTGTTCATGAAACTCAACTTTGCATACACAGAGTTGCTCACAACCTGGAAATACTGACTGTGACCTGGAAAGCAAACTGTGTAACATGCATGTGTGTGGGTGTGTGTGTTTGTTTGTCTGTGTCCATTTAACAAATGGTTTCCAAATGTGACCTGTTTAGAGACAGAGTATTTCCCATAAATGCCTGGAGTGCTAAATTGTTTTCTGCTGTTTTGTTCAACTGTTATAAATTTCAGTTGGTCAACTGGCTATTTTATGTAGCCTGTGAGTCTCCATCTTAGACTTGATGCCATATGAATGTAATGGGGAAGCATTACTTATTAATGTACTTGTCTATGGAAAATCAACACATAATTCAGTTTGTATTATAAGGAAGAGCACCTTTCACATCAAAATGCATTACAGGATTGTATTCAACAGAAATAGTATTGATATGATGTTTTCCCTTTTACAGCAAGACATTTCTAAAGCATTCAGGCACACAGAATGAGTATTCCATTCATAAGAATAAACACTCTCTTTAAAACCTAAACAAAAGGTGTGTGTGCCATTGTTTAAATTTCATACCTCTGCAATACGAAATTATAACCTGGCTGTTATGTCGTGGGTGAGGAAAGGCCAGGCTCGTATTACAGTGCCATTAGTGGTACTGCTCAGTGCATGCCTTCTCATGTAATGCAATGCATACAAGCACAGCGATTTAAAATTCATTGCTTTGGCTTGTCAGACGTAATTGAGGAGATGTTGTATTTACCGTCTGCCTGGAGTCATGCATTATGAGGTGTGAAACACTGACCCCAGCCAAATCAAAACACTGACCCGCCCGATAAAACTGAATTGAGAATCGGAAATGTGCTTTCGCAAGAGTAAGACAGGAATTTTTCACTACTAATGTGGTTCGAGGTTTTAGTTTGAAATTGGTGTGGTGTTAATTATTTTCAGCATATGATCTCTCAGAGGAAAATCAGATTTTATAATAACGCACAGCTTAAAAAGGTTTACATTAAAATTTGATTAAGGTCTGAAGAGCAACAGTTTGTTCAAGTTTAATGTAAAACACGGCCCATAATGTCTACACCAGCACGGCAATTCCTGGCAGTAATCTGAACGTACCTTATGCATAATGCTGCCCATCATAAAAATGGTTCTGAAAATGATAATTATGATCATAGATGATGGAAAAAAAAAAAAAAAACACTAAATGCACTCTAAGCTTTTCCTGTGAACAGACAGAGAGAGCACAGGGTGGCCAGATCTTGTATTGGAAATGTGTATAAATTTTGTGCAATTTCTGATCTACAGTCTGTAGTCCTGATTCTTCTTTTGTGCTTTGTGTCCTGCTATATCTGTTTATGAAGAATATTGAGCTTTAATAGTGACAGTCTAAAGGATGCAAAGAAATAGATCAGGGTAAAATGTCAGTTATTCAGGGTATTGTTCAAAATGTTTGATCTGTGTGATGAAGAACAACAGTGACAGAAAAACTGTTGAGCATTCAGTTCAAAGAAATAAATATATGGAAGCCACCTTTTGTTAGGAGGATAATAGGAGGAAAAAAAACAGAATCCAAGTCCACAAATGAAGACCGTAATTATGAACATGAAGCCTAATGCCACACAAAAAGAGAAGCCATTCACGACAGCTGAAGCGCAAAGGCAGTCTTTAACCCCCCAATTATACCTCAGAAATGTCACGAACCAATTTTGCTGGAGGCACGCCGTTCCGCTCCCTGAATTCAAGACCCAAACCTGGCCATTATCATTAAAAAACGAGACAAATGCACAATCCGTTCGCTTTCCCGACGAATGAAAAAAAGGGGCAGAGAACCTCAGGAACAATAAACATCTTTGTGTGCGGAACAATGGTGATATCGATAAGTTACGTGCATTTTCAGGGCACTGGCTGCTCTGTACCTGGTGACATGGAGAAGTCTGCTGAAAGGCAGGGCAGAAAGCAAATGAGGAGGGGAGAGAGAAGGGAGAAGTTGGTGAGTCTGCTGTCTGATGGCTTGGCCAGGCTTCACGGTTCCTCTCTGAGAGGATACAGGTCCTATGGCTCTGGTAAAACCTGATTGCTGTGTAGAGACCGGTTTGATATGGCACATTTTTGCCACATCGCTGACAGAGATTTTAAAAGATGCCCTTCTGTCACTCGACAATACTCACATTCGACAAGACTCGGGAGAAGTTGGGAGAAGTTAGCAGAGTGCCTGGAAACTTGAGATTGTTTTGAGAAGTTTCTCCTAATCAGTGCGCCTTTGAATATACCGGGACTGAAGAGAGTAATATCCTTGATTAATTGCATTCAGAGGATGTTCAGAAGACTTATTATCAATCGCTTACAGCTCGGCAATTGCTATGATGTTAATTGCTGTAGTGTACAAGAGATATTTTTAGAACCCGCCTCTGTCTCCAGAACATCGTCATAAGACAGATGTGAGGAGCTGGTTTACTTTTCAATAAAAAATAAACTTGAGAATTTCCCATCTCTCAAATCCCTTGCAATTCCCTTGTGTTAGCTGAAAATCTTAGTGAAAGCTTAGTGAACAATTCTAACTATGACTCAGAGAGACCATTGGGCCAGAGGGCATTTCTGGGTATTGAGCTGAATGAATTTCACACTGAGAAAAATATAGCCAAGGGATGCTAACCGCTATCTTGGCAGAGTCTGTTATAGTCTTGTTAATCCATGCCTAACCAGTAATGTCAGTATTAACCAGAATTAAATAACACAAATTATGAGAAGAAAAATGAAGACATTAACAGAGTGCCTTCATTCCAGGCTTCACATGCCTTGCTCCACTAAAATCAGAATGAGTCTCAAAGCAATCAAGTTTCTACCATATGTATATGCTCAAAAATCAAACCGTGTTCCTGGAGTCTTGTTTTAAGACTACAGAAGTGAACTTGAAAGTCCAAAAATAATTCAGATGGTAGTACAAGTGTGTGTGTGTGTGTGTGTGTGTGTGTGTGTGTGTGTGTGTGTGTGTGTGTGTGTGTGTGTGTGTGTGAGTGAGTGAGTGAGTGAGTGAGTGTGTGTGAGTGAGTGATGAGGTGGGAGTATGTGGGGATGAGGTGGGAGGGGGAGGCCTCAGCTTTCTGCAAGGGCTTTGTCCATACCTACAGATTCTTAAAATACAATCTTAAACACCCCACTAAAACATCCATAAATTCCATGTGGTGTTCTTTGAACATCAGTTTACATTTGGGATGAATGACAAACGTTAGGAAAACAGAGCATAAATAGTTAATTTGCAGTTATCAGGACATTCCGATACTCCTATTTATACTGAATATTGATGATTCTCTGCTTATCATAATTATACAGATGGAGAGACAAATGATGCTGAAATTTTATAATTACCATTTCAGATAATGAATTTCATATCATAGTACTATACTGACCAAGACTGATTAATTTAATGAAAGAAAGTATCAAGGGTGTGTTTAATAAAAGAAAGAAAAAACAGATAATGCAGTGCAATAACTATATTTATCATCGAAATCTGGGGATTGCTCCTGAGCATGCCAACATAAAACTGTGTGCCCTAATTGCTGTCTGTTGTGTTATCTTCTTTAAGCAAAAGAAGAAAATCTATTATTTAATATATTAATAATTACCATTACATTAAGACTCAACTCGAATTGAAAGGAAAGAAAAAAGCGGAAACAATCAAACCTGTGTGTTTGACTGTCTAATCATGAATTGCGTATTAATGTATTAATCTTTTATTTCATACCACAGTACTGTGGATGGTGGTGAGTATTTTTCATCATTTGATTAGGTAGCTAGCTAGATCCCCACTGGCAACACATAAGTGCACTCAAATTCAAACTGCAACAATCCAGATTTAGAGAGTCATTATGCCTACCTAGTGAAGACTGAGACATCTTAGAACTAACTAACCCCATTAGAACTTCCTGTTAAAGTAAAAGATCCTTTTGGCCCTCAATGCTTTTACTGCGTATTAATATAATTTTCAGTCAAAACAGTCCAATGGTATGTTTTATGATAGCTTTCACAATGCTGCTGTAACACATTTTATTTGCCATGCAAGAAATCATAGGATACCACCAAGATCTCCCAGAATGCACCAGTGATGTTTGTTTTCAAAATTGTATATTGGAGCAAATTGTCAGTAACCTGTATTTTGACATGGTAGGGTACATCACAAATTGAACTGTGGAAAGCATGACCCATGAACAATTGCTCACATGCGGTCAATCAAAAACACGCAACTGCACATGGATACAGTGTTCAGCAGAAAAACAAACAAAAACAAAGCAAAACACAACCAAACACCACATTTTTGATGTTTCTCAGGAAAAGCCTGCCAGTCGCATTTCGTACCATTTCTTAAGGGTTTGCATGATAGTTATAAACAAAACATAATCCTGAATACTCCATGAACAAAACAAAATGTTTTTCATGCATTTGAATTCCTTTGTGAGGCTAGCCTCAGTGGAGGAGTGCCATTCTGCGCCTTTTCTACTGTACACACTTCATTCCTACACCCTCTGAAACGCATTCTCTTTTTCTCTTGGGTGAGCAGCTGACTCACCAAGCCCGACTTGGAGGCATGTGGTAAATTTCGCTTTCCGTGTGGCCTGGAAGTCTGAAAATCGGTGACAGAGGCTGCAGTTCTGTGTTCAGAGTGAGCCTGTTTTCATTCTGTAGCTCTGAGTTTGACATCGAGGAATTATCCTTCAGGGAGGTCACCCATAATGCACCGTGGCATCTCCTGGCTTACAGGCAGCCACATACACAGAACATGCAGGGAAGGATTAAAAACGGAGAAGTTTATTCTTTAAACGGTTTCAGTTTCTACTCAGGTTTATCCATTAAAACCCAGAGGGATTAACTTTA
The DNA here is from genome assembly GCA_019176425.1 of Megalops atlanticus. Lineage (NCBI taxonomy): Eukaryota > Metazoa > Chordata > Actinopteri > Elopiformes > Megalopidae > Megalops > Megalops atlanticus. The sequence continues at coordinate 5,402,854 of CM032898.1, forward strand.
AAAGACCATTTCCCATAATAGGTCCACATGCAAACCAACCTCCCCTGATGGATATTTTCACCGGATCTAAGAAGAGCAAACTTTCAGACTCAAGTAGAATGTCTGCATACATATTTTGTGAAAAGGTTTAATCAAAGATTTAACTTCTAATGCTTTAGTTTTTTAACACTAAAATAATTTCTAAAATTTTCATATTGGATCAGAATGCCAAGGAAATGTTACTGTAGCATGCTTTATATTATTGAAATATGATTATTTAAAACATATATATTTCCAAACTCAGTGTGTTTATAAGTCTTTTTTAAAGCTTACATTTAAAGCATCGCAAAAGGAACAGGCATTGCAGTATTCAAGACAGGTGATTTTCTCAACACTAGTTCTGGCAGTAAGCCTGACGATCAGCACTGAAATAATAACACAGGACAATTTAGGTTAAATTTCACCACCGGCGCATAAAAGTCAGCATGTTCCTTTTTTAATGAACATGGCATTCAGCCCTTCTCCAGGCCTCACGGCCCCTGTGTGGAGGATGCACATTGGGAACAGCTTGGGACTCATCTTTGGAGGCAGTCTCCGCCCCCAGGGGACCTCCCAGCACCAGCGGCAGCACCTCGCACCTGCGCTCGGGGCCCCGAGAGCCAGACGCAGAGCTGTCCAGGCCCGTGGGAGAGGTGTGTGTTTACCGTACGCCTCGGACCGGGCACGCTTCTAAAGCCTTTATTCATTGCAGCCAGTGCCAAGCGTCATCAGCTTCATCCAGGCCATCTACAGGGCAGAGACGCACTCTGCTCGGACCAGACGGCCCTGTCTCGGAGAGTTTGCGTCAGGGCATCGCTGAACGGCCCGGTGGCCGGAGTGACGAGGCAGTTGAGCTGAAGCGCTGACGACAAGGACACAAGCGCTGCTGTCGCCCAGTGACACTCAGGGTGCACCTGGGAGGTATCTCAGGAGGGTCTCTGGGTTTGATTGTTGCTTAGCACATCGTAGTCAACCTGTTCGATTTAAGATATAGTAGGTGTTCCGTGCTGTGGGTGCTCTACAACCCGCCTGTTAAACGCAGCCACGTTCGCGATAATCAAACTTTTCTGAGAAATTTAACGAGATCCTGTTCATTAGCAATGGTTCATTTTCCGAATGAACAATTTACTGTTATAAACAGGCACCAGTCTAATGGATACTGCTATCCTACATCACGCACGGAATGTTGTCAAAGAGATTTGATATGATTCTGACTGTGTAGCTCAAACACTCAAAACACCTGCTGTCCTTTATACAGATGGTTACTTCTGACCTCTTCAGAGTGCATCTCAGTTCCACCTCAATCCCATCCCCTAACATCTGTTACTTGTATTACTTGCTGTTTATTTTACTTGTCGTATCACAGTGCGTTTTGGATTCTGTGATCTATTGACTGATTTGTGGTGGTATGTTTATTTGGTTTCCTTTAGTTTCTAGGCTGTCTAGTCAGTTTGCACAAGTTAACTCGTGGTTGGGCTTGAATAGTGTTATGCTCACGCTCACCGGTATGGGAGTACTGTTAGCCTCATTTGACACTGTTGGTCGACTTGAATGGATACACTTCTGTTCTTTTGTGCTGGAAGTCGCTCGTGATTACAGCATCTGCTAAATGAATGTAATGAAATGTAATGTAATGCAACCTCTCCTAACCTTGTTCCTACCTACTACCAGCCACATAGAAGTGGTATGGACATGCAGGCATTACAATCAAATTAAAGCTGTTTTATTTTTGTAACATTTATACTTTTTAAACTATTAATTAAAAACTATCAAAATTTTCCCCATAGACTTAACATTGGCCTTTATGACATCACAATAGAGCCATTAAGCAATTAGAATCTTGTGGCGGCTGTTCTGACCACCTACATCTGTTTGATGTAGGCCTATATACTTTTATCTATGTAAAATTACACTGTTTGCATTTTCATGCACTCGTAATTCCCTGGAATTACATTCTCTAGTTACATTTTGTATCTCTGTTTTAGAAAATCAGTACCTTTTCACAGAAACGTATCCAGGGCAAAATAATAAATCAGAAAGTAAATACAGCTCATACGGGCCTCAGTGACACTGACACTACCACTTAATTTTCACTTCCTGCTCAGGTAGGACAGTAAATGCCAATCAGGTGTTAAATTTGGAGTTCGCCGTAGCCTCCCTAACAACACATACATCACAATAATGCACCCGTGTCATATCCTTCATTCCCTTAATCACTGCGCATCTGTGTTCCTACGGCTTCCAAACTCTGGGTTAAAGCAAACAAGGGGCCCTGGAAACAAGAGCAGTCCAGTGTGCGGCAAAACCACTTCCTCTCTGTCAGGTTTTTAACGTCTAAAAATTGAGTTCAGCTGTGTAAATGAGTCTTGGTAAACATGACATTTGTCTGTAAGCTGCGGTTAAAATGGTGAGTTATAAATAAAGAGCATATCTATTCCAACCGCAGCCTACCTAAGGTACAGCAACTATGCATGAACAGCCAGTAGGCAAGCTTGTTAAATGATATATCGCAAGAACACTGACACAATGCTATATTTGTAGTTTGCTATCTAGCAATCGTAGATGTATAACTTCTTTTTTCCATCCATGCATATCTACCTTTATTTACATGAAATAATTGAAACTTCTAGCATTAATGACTGTCCTCGCTTAAAGTCATGTCTTCACATGATTAAACAGGTAACATTTATCAACTCTAAGCCACAAAACAGGAGTTGTGAATGGGAGACATGTTAATGGGGTGGTAGTAGAGCAAAGTGGTAAGACACGTAAGAATTGTAACCTATGTAAGTCGCTCTAGATAAATGTCTGCTAAATGTCAATGTAATAATGTAAAGAGCAGTGGTGCCACCGGGCACGCACCAGGCCTGAGCCAGGTTGCCGATAAGGTATTACTGCGAAACTTCTCGACTCTGCACACTGTCCCTGTAGCATCTTTTATCGCTCCAAACAAAATGTGACAGCCCTTCAGAAAAATAAAAAAAAACACTGGGGAAAAAAGTATAAAATCTCAACCTTAATAAAGACTTGCACCGCAAGTTAATTCCCTTGCTCAGCCTTACTGCTGTTACCGTATTAGAACAGAAATCAAATCCAGTTTCCAATTGTTACCATCTGTGACCAGAATTCAGACTCCACCGGACTGGATCCTGCTCATTTTCTGCTTTAATAAGAGACGTCCACGCTCCAGCTACATCTGTGGTTCTGCGCGCCGGGCTTATTAGCTGGCCTATCACCTCACAGTCACCGGAAAGTCTGAGTATCTCCTCACCTGCTGTCAAGTGGTCTGATGCCTGTTGTAACTGAGGCTGATATTCCCAGCCTGGCCCTCTCTCTATGTACTAGCATCTCTCTGTTTACAGTGTCTCTAAATTTACTCTCCTGGATTCAAGGGAAGTCTGGTTTCACCATTCAATAGGAATGCTGGTGACTTAGGTATGGTGAAGCTGTTGCCCTTTGCATCAGTAAATTATGTGCTGGTGAGCAAAAAGATGTGTTTTTTACAAAACACAAAGTGTAAAATTTTCCTCGGTGAAAATTGCAAGAGAACTTCAGGTAGACCTTAGAAAGCCTCATGCAAAAGGTGAAGCGCAACAGCTCTGAGCGCCTGCTGTTCTGAGGAGAGGACTGAGCTCTTGTTACTTGTGATGACTGCATTTGTCTCATATGCCAGGAAACATAATCCCTCAGGCTATCTTCATGCTTATGTATACAGATCAAAACCTGCGTAAGATACCAAGTCAGCAATCCCAATCCCACTGTAAGGCCAAGATCAAACGGGTTTATCTGAAACAAAAATAACGCGGCTCTGTGAGAGGCTGTCATAACTTTCATCTGAGGTAATTTCCATGGGCATACAGTGACACTCTTTCTGAAACTCTCATTGTCAACATAATACCCACTGTTTCCATATTTATGACAGGAGTTTTACATTGTACATTTCAAAACAGTTGTTGTGACAGCTGCAAAGTAGAATGTCTGAAGTATATAACTTCAGATCTCCAGCATTAGTGTTATCAGAAGTATCTCCTGGTAACTGAACAACCATTCTTAAATTTGTCTCCACACAGTAAGTAATCAAGGTCATGTAAGTGTTGTAAGTGTGAAATTAATATGAGGGGAAAAAAAACGGGAATATGCTCTATTATGCACTTGGAAGGACGAAGCATTTATGACCAGGCTGTTCACACCTTGTGGTTTAATTCAATAATCTGCTAGAGCCTGTGAGGGAAGCAAAAAGAATATCAATACAACAAACAATTTAATATGCTGGCATAGTTCTCTGCAGAAACGGTTTCTGAGTGTGCAAATGGAATGGAAACTGTATTTTTTTCCTCAGTGAGAAACATTGGCAGGTCGGGATGTCTTGTGCTCCGCAGTAGGGCCCTCCAGACCTGAGCACGCTACCACAGATATTCTGAAATGACCAGATTTAAGCTCCTGTGTTCCCTCCAGCCTCTGTCTAGGAGGTTCTGGCTTTTACCAGAAGGTTCCAGTGCTGTCTGCATTCCGCTGGATGTTCTGTTGTAGACCACGCCCCTTCAAGAATGTTCATAGCAAGCCAGCCAATCAGAACACTTGTAGCTTCAATATGGAAGAAACAGCACTGTCACCATAGAATGCACTTAATAAATTGACCAGATAGTCAGTTAAGAATCTGTGACATAACTGTAAGGAGGGGGAGATGTGAGGACATAGGTTTGCTCTCTTGAGGGCTACTCCCACCTGTCAGGGAGGCTTCACGGGCACCAGGGGTGGCACCAGAGCAGCCCACAAAGCCGCGGGAACCAACACGTCAGTCACCAGGTGGCTGGAAGACAAACTACCTTCTGGCCGATTTCTGAGTGAAGCCAGCTTCTCCGCACAAACCCCCTCCAGCTGGGCCTGATGAAATTACCAGCCAGTGTGTGAGGACTGAGGACTCCATCAGGAGCCATTTTGTGCTCAAATCGCAGCAAAAAATGTTATGGAACATCTATGATGTTTGAGGCACATTCCTTTACCACTGCAAACAAAGACCTCATACATTTTCAGTCCCCCCCCCCAGCCGATTTGATGGAAGGCCACTTGTGCTCCACTTAAACAGTCCACATTGAGCCTGTCCTCACTACCATAATCGGGCTACCATTCAGAATTGAATATTCTGAGAGGGGCTCTGTAGCGACACTGCCCGCTCTCTAAGGATCAATTCATCGCCCATCACTTCAGCTCATCCATATACTCAGGCAATACACTCCGCGCAATTCAGACCAGCAATCATTGACTCGCATTTGGCCCAGATGTTGCTCTCGATCATGTGACATGCTGTGAGAGAATCGCTACATACACAGAGTACCGTGAGGAACTGCTGTTTGCTACACAGATTCTCTGCGCCACATCTGGTCTTAACAGGCCATTTTCTTTCATTGTCTCTGACATATTGACCTTTTGTTGATCAACAAATCTGCCTGCTGAATTTGAAGATATTGCAGACAGTCAACCCAATTGTACACATTGACTGCAAGCATTACTTTAAACTTCAGCTAGTTATGAGTAAATAGTCCCAGCACTGAAGCAGTCTGGACTGGAGACATTGCAAATCTTCCTGAAAGATATTCAGCAATTATAAACCAGGCCTTTTTGATCACATACCCATGTACTTTACCAAAATACCCACAGGCACACAAGGCAATCAGTGACCTAAAAAGCAAATATTAACCAATAGATTCCAATATTTTTGTTAGTGAGATTGAAGTGATTCTTCAGTCTAAACTTCACTTTGTAGAGAGCTGTTGTTACCCTGATTAAACTGTAAGCACAATTATATGAAAATCGACTGAAAATGACTGAGGGAATTCTCTCACTCGATTGAAATGGATTCAACAAAAATACTTTTTTAAATAGGCTTTTTATAAGAGCAATTTTTATACAGTACATCATGTTTAGTAACTTCACTCCACTGTTCAAGACACAGATTAGTGAAACGACAAAAACAGGCAATCACTTGAAAGGAGTCTGTTAGACATTACAGGTCTCATTGGCAATGCAGCTGCACTGTAAACATTTGACAAGCAGAGAGTACTTCACATGCTCTTATTTTGGAATGGCAAAAAACGAGTTCTATTGGAAGCACTCAGGCTGTCAGCTCACAGACCATAATACCTACTCTGTACCAGAAGTGCATCACGCCGATAACATTACAGCGCTTGTCTGAGAATGTCCAGACCCTCTACATTCTCTCTTCAGTTTGACTGACAGGACGGAGGCGGTGGGTCAACACGAAATTGCGCAAGATTCGACCACCGCTCCTAACCCTGGGATGTCTGGATCGATTCAGCGCGAGCGCCACAGTTTACCTGCCTTTAACGGCCTTAAGGATAAGGGGAAAGTTTCCACTGTGCTGGGCAATGTCAGAGGAGCTCCGAAGGGGTTCGCTCTTCCCTGACAGTGACAAACGACGGTGAGGGTGTGTGGAGTCTCCCGGCGCAGGAACACAGCTGTGACGCTGTCCCACTTTCAGACACCGAGGACCCCACCTGCTCATCCGCCGCGCTGACACACAGAGAGGGAACGATAGAGGGAATTCACCTTCCTCCTCTTCCTCTCATTAGAACCCTCCTCCGGCTTACTGACTAAAGGCAGCCACCAAGACAAAGGTCAAAGGTAATATCACCTTGAACGTCTGCCAGAAACACAAAGACCATTAACTCATCCAGTGTTCCCTTTTGAGGCATCTTCTAGTGCAGGGGACGATTTTGAGCAATCCACCTACTTAAAAAACAGACACACTGAGGAGAAAATTATACCCATTTTGCAGATCTGTGTCACACATCATTTAGAGGCCTTTAAAAGGACACCTGTGGCTGTCTTTTGGGGAAAAAAATCAAATCTGGAGTTTTATTTACAGGTACAATCTTTCAAGATGTACATATGACTAGAACTTCTGGACAGTATACCTGGCCATTTGGAAATTAACTCCTACAAAAAAAGTTTCTGGACACACCAGTCAAACACCAAGTTAATAGCCCCAACAAGGCTGTATGAGCAAATACTGAGTACATACAACAAATACATTACCCGGGCTTCCATTTCTTATAATTATCAATATAGCTACCTCAACTAACTAAACAGAGTCTTTCAAAATCTGTTGAAAAACACCTTCTATGTTGAAACAAAACCTGATTTTCAAATTTTACATTTCAATTTAGATCTTTCACCTCACAAAGCATTGATGCAAAACAAACCACCCTTTGTGATTTACACATCACATACTAATCCGGTGTCTGAAATGCACTTTGCCAAAGTATCAAATCCAGCAAGGCAGTATCGGTGTTCGTTGCTGAGCGCTTCAAGATTACGTTTCACAAAATTAGAAACGTTGACCAGCATCCAGTCAGCCGGAAAAATCCAGCGCAGCACCTTGTCCGCCCCTCAAAGCCGTGTGTAAACCACTGCCAGTGCCACACCGACATTATGAGATACCGGCTACCGGAGAGCGCAGATTACAGTCAGCAAACGCCAGCTGAGAGATGGCACGGAAACAGCCCGGCTTCTCCCCCTTTACGGTGTCCTCATAAAGAGCCCATAATGAACACACTGCTCTGCTCTGCGCTGTTGTCGCCCTGCTAGCGTTGCTGATTTACTTCACATTAAATATCTTAAACATCTTAAATAATCCCTGGATTTATGATGCCACTTTTGCTTTGCATTACTTGGCCGCACATGAAGTGGATGGCGATTTCTGGCCAGAAGTGCCACTTAAACTGCCACGCCCCTGTGTGTCCCAGCTTGGGTCCCAAAGACTCAGAGCTGTCTCTTCTCTGGCACTGATTACCAGCCTTCCGCTCCACATGATCCACTTCATGAGTGACTACAGCTTCTTTGACTCACCACTTATTCAAATGTAGTCTCACACACAGTACCTGTCAAAAGTTTGAACACACTTTAATGTCTTTATTTTCACAATTTTCCACATTTTAGGATAATAGTAAAGACATCAAAACTATGAAATGACAGAAATGGAATTGTGGAGTGACCAAAACGTGTTATAAATAAATCAAAACTCAAAACAAAACAAAATGTCTTTGAATGCATGTTTCCCATTATCTCAATCAGGTGTCCAAAATTTTGACTAGAACTATATGTTGATGTGTGGAATGACTGTCAACAGCAAAAAAAAAGTCATGCTAACGCCGTAGGCACTTGCCAGTGCAGTGATTAGTTTGATCAGTGCAAGTGCCCCTGGATGGGGGTTATAACATCCATTTTAACATGTGCCCACCTACAGTCTGGGAACTACCACTCATACAGAGTAAACGTTCTGCCGGGTGAGGGGGGGAAGACAGGATTACTCCACAGTCACTTTGAACATTAGCTCCCACCGAACACATTTCCTACGCATCTGCCAGTCCTCCGCTAAGGACCTTTCCAATCACTGTACTTTCTCTCTCATCTTTGCCTTCTCTTATCTTCCAAAATCTCTGCCGTTTGGAAATCTACCGCAGTGGTTCTAAACCCCACAGCTAAATGAAAGCCGGTGCTTAGTGTGCTGAAATGGAGTACGGAAAACACTGGAACTGAAGACATTTTTCTTGCAGTTTGCTGTATGTAAAAAAAGAACGGCAGGTGTTAAATGGATCATTCTGCAGCACAGACCCTTGGCTTTCTCCCTAATATGGTCATATTTCCTCTACACCTTTCTAATATACCAAATTTCACTATGAACCACACAAAGGGCACTGAGCTGCAGATGTGATGTTGGGTTAACAGACATGTGTGTCCTCCCTTCAGCCACTGCCATGGCTGATGAATCCACAGACAAGAAAGAACACTCATTCAGTATGTTCCATTTTACTGCAGTCAATTTGCAAATGCACCCAGCAACAAAACGACAGCAGTATCTGTGTTTTCCCATCATACCTCTGTATTCTCCAGAGAACTGCCCCTGCAGGTAAATGGACGGTGCATGGAAGGATTGAAAAGTTGTAATGCCAAACCAGCAGAATTCCGGTCCACATGTAGAGGCAAATTGATCTGCAAATGAACTCGAGTTTGATGGAATTTTCCAGGTCTGACATGAAGTAAGCCAGGCTAAAAAAATAACAGTTATTTTAAAAAGTAAACCAGGATGCAAATCACTTGCAAATGAATTTAGTGTGAAAGTGCCCTATGACTGCTATTTATACATACCACCCTATTATGGAAACAGTGGAAAGTGGAAACGCTGAATGACTTAATGCTTAATAGTTTACTTGCTTATATCCCCATTTGCTCAGTAATTGTGAATCTAACTTGCGTCTCTCAGATCAAATGACTCCTAAGCTTTGCATTCCCCCGTGGCTGCAGGCAGAATGTGAATGAAAGTTCTCCTTTATAGGCCAGGACAAATCCAACCCATGGGCGGAGGTGTCTGAAAGATTTCCTATGACAGCTTGTTCTGATCATGTAGAATGATCTGAAAGGATGTTAAAAAAAAAAAAAAGACATCACATTAGCCTCTACATGAACCTGCCCCTGAGTTGTCTGTTCAGTCAAAGAATAGATTTTTGTCATTATTTTTCAGCAACTTCAGGAAAAAAAATATTCACTGCAGTGTTTAGAAATACACTGTTCAGAACTTCACCTTCTGTGTCATGTCTTTGCTGCCAGGTGGAAAAAGAGGCACATGACAGAGGGGTGAAATCAGTGGACATCTGTTAACTTATCACAGGCGGGACACTAAATTGAAAATGGATTGCCTAATCTTCCACAAATCTGCATCACCATAACGGAGCAACGCATTTCAACACCTGCTCTCTGCATTGTAATAGGCATTCTTAGCCATTTGTCACAGGGCTATGCAGTGGCACTGAAAATATCATATACAGGTTAGGGAATCCTCATCTCAATAAAACTACTCATGGGACATGGTCCCTACAAATTAAAATACATATATGAAATGTAATATTCTTTGAGAGGACCATAGAATATACTATTCACATGTGATCACATGGTATTCAAGAGTGTGTCTTAATTTAGACATGGGCACTGCAGTAGCCAAAAACAGAACCTCACACTGAGAAAATAAAACTGGACTCATGTAAGAGAACTCGCAGAACGATTAACATTAAAAACAATTATCCCTCCTCAATTACGATATTCATTTTAGTGCAATCCCTGTGATTAGAGTTGCATAATGTAATTACGTTTTATTGTATTGGTCTCTCTAAATCCATGTCCATCATACAGTAGGTTTAGAGTGATGGTTTCTAATGCATTATTCCAGATTAAATTATTATTATTCCCTCTAGCTCAGTCAGTCTGGTGCTCACTTATGAAAGAGGTCATAATCCTGCCCTGCTTACAATGGTAACCTATTATCCAACAGCCCTGTTTGTGCTGGAGCTGAACCATAGAGGTGTTTTAGAATACTCAGTGACAGTGTGTTTTTCTTTCCTCACACACCCGATTAGGAAGTTGGTTACATTCATGCATTTGCTTTTTTTAATCAACCCCAAAGTTTCTGCTTCGGACCTGTGATGTACAGTTTACGTGTGAAAGCACACACTGTGTACAACATTAATAACAACATCCCTTTTCAAGGTTCCATCTTGTCCTCTTTTCATTATAGAACATGACACGTTATGGCTTAGAACTCTCCTCCCAGTGAACACATTCTTGAAATGTACCTTTACTGTTCAAAAACTGAAGTAGTATGGTGGAAATTAACTAAAGCAGCCCTAGTTATCTTTTTCTAAATTAAATGTCTGTTAACACTTTTCCCTTAACATACTCTGTGGGGGAAATCAGATGGTCTTTGTCTGCTTCTGGACTGATTGCAGACATTTTCACAGTCCTAAGTGATGCTGCTGAATTAACCATAGTGCTATTTTGCTCCAGGCATATTTGAATGTAATTGCAATTAAGGAACCATGGCAGAGATGTATTGTAGTGTGCAAACCCACATTAGTCTTAGTGTTTCCTGATGGACAGGTGTCAAGGACATAGATGCGAATATTAAGCCTACCAGCTGAGCCCCTAATAGGATGGCAGAATAAAGTTGGAGGGGCCAAGGTGAGAGGTATGTAGGGAAATTTCTGTTTGTATCAGAACTGAAGGGGGACTGAGAAATGACATACTTTTAGACAGAAAGACAAACTCATACCACCGTATGATACGCTTCATGAAAGACAGTTCACAATACCAAATTATCATGAAATAATATTCTCTGACAAATAATGCTGAAAGGAAAACAAAAATATTCCATGATTGAACAAGTTCTCTCTGTCTTTTCTTTACTCATATATCAACTTAAATGAGTGGTAATCAATGTACTTGGAAAAAATACTGACTTCTATCTTCGTCTTATCCTAGTTGCATGCTGTACTGGTGTGGTGGTGCTTTAATAAGAAGCCATTCAAATGACTACAAAAATGCAAACAGCCTTCAAGAGGAGTAACGGACAGAACAAGTATATCAAGCAAAAATTCCAGGGACAAGATTTTTGGGGAATAGATGTAGGTTACTTTCTAGCCATTTCTAATCTAAGCCACGAGGCAGTTTGATTTTGCAATATCGTCGCAGGGTCAGGAAACACTTTGTCAGTCTTATTTTCCAAAATTCGACATATTTCCTCTCATGCCAACTTTAAGAGTAGGTTGTCCACTGTAACAGCGCATAGGAGACAAGTGTGTGCAATTATCACACACATTTCGGGAGTCCTGCAATATAATTATGTGGACAGAACAGATCCTTCTGTGTCTACCTATTGTTCATGCTTTGTACTTAAGTAGAAAACACATCTTAAAAAGCAAGTTTGAGCAAAAGGTTAAAAGGTTGTTTGTTCTGTACTGGATTTTTTAATCAACTAGGAGTGGAACTGTGCATGATTATTTCTCTCTAAATATTCATAACATGAAATATGGAGGCTGAAAATGAATAATACATGTAATAAGCACAATGTCACACAAATGACAATTCTGCAGATTTTATTGCAGTCTGATATTTTTTGCTTTTGTAAACTACTTTTTGTAATGTTTAAATACAACCGTTTTGTTTATAGTTATTTAGTTTTTCCCGGAATGTTGCCCACATAAAAAGTACTTGTTTTTTAGCTTAATAAAGATTCACGTTTTAGTTATTTTCGATGCAGAATTTATGATTGTGAAATATGCAATTATTGCATTATGAACCACTGTCAACAATGCCACATTTCAAATGTTACAGTATCCTGTTATTTTAGGCAGAAATAATTGAAAAATTGTGCATTAACTATTAAAAAAGTCTTGAATTTTTTTTAAGTGTCAATAGATCTTTTAATTATAATTCCACTTTGCAACCACTCTCCATGCTCTACAGTGATGACAAATTTTTATCTATCTTCTCTTCTCTGCCACCCCGGATGACACACAAAGGCTTCAGCTAAAACACCAGCTTTCTAAAAAAGAATGCGGCGGATGTCACTGCCTCTTATTTAAAGTTTCTGCTGTTTTGTGAGCTCTCTCCTCACTGTGGATTCAGACTCCAGCTGCGCGTGAGGCAGGGAGAGAGGTGACGAGACAAGATAACATCTTCAGTGGGAGTTCATGCAGCAGACATTGGGAGACCCATTAGGCGTTACTTCCCACCGCTGGTCTGCAAGCGAGGGTTACGTCGAAATGCTGTGAAGCTGCGCGTTCCATCACATTAACCAAAATACCAGAGAACAATAACGCTCTGTGCTTGTAGCTTTCTGTGGGTGGATTTTTATTTTTTTAATATTGCTGTAGTTTTCTACAGCAATGTCCCATAAATCTAATTGGACATGAATGCATTATTTTAGGGCCCAAGGTTTGGAGTCACATAGTAGATATTGGCAAGCAACAGCCTGAAGGAGGACATCATTACAAAATGTGCACACGGAATTGAATGAGTTCCCTGAGCAAGATGTCATGGCTAAAAGGAAGTAGAATTCCCCGCAGAACAAGTCAATCATGGTGGAATGGGTCCTCTTACGATGGCTGGTGCTGACACCTAAATCGGTTCAGCAGTCCTTCTTACAGAGCGGTGCTGAACACTTCACTGCACTCCCTGTTACTTTCCAGGTATGTACACTCCACTCCTAGTTACACCATCTGAATGGCATATGAATGCAAACTTTATGATCATATCTTTTAATGCATCAATTAAAATGGTGTATTAGATATACAGAATGAGCACAAGTATTGCTTCCTTAATGGAGGAATACATGGATGCATAGTGCTTAATGAAAATTGCTTTATCATTCATGCATGTGTGTTCTTTGACCCAGTACTGTAGGTTAGTCAGTGAATGTTTGGATGATAATCCCAGTTTATATTAAAGAGCTGGTGATCACATAGCAATCAGCAAAAATGATGAAACATTACCTACAATAGTGAAGCATTATCAAAATCCAGCAAGATCACACAATAGGGATAGCAGTAACACAGTACCTCAAAGCATGAGCCAAATGCTGTCCAACTTCCCAAGCTTGCAAGAATTATATATGGTAAATTATCTATGACAATTATATATGTTTGGTGATGGCTGTTTCTGTGATGTGGCTTCAGTGTGGGGAGGTAGGGGAGTTTGCTGATGGTACAGGAGCAGCTCTATAAATGTGCAATTCCAACCACAGAAAGCACCACTATGGTGCAGACCGGTCAGTGACCACGGCTTTAAGAAACAGCGCATGTACAGAACATGTCAATCCAACCCGTGCAATCCACGCGAATTCTGCAAGGTGGCTACCGGGCTGAAATTTCACAAGAAATCACGGCAGAACAATTAATCACAGCGGTGCACCAGAAGCACAAAGCATCAAGTGATTCCCATTTGTTGACACTCGCTGAATGGAAAGGGCGTGTGTAATCTGACAGAATGTTGAAGGCAAAACAGCAAACGATCCAAACTAATCTTGCAAGTGCAAATTTCGAGGACAGCTGAGATGCGAGGAAGGAGAGTTTATTTCAAACACACTCCAGAAATGCTCTGGTGCTTTGGCAACAAACTGATGTTCTGCTCAGTGGTTGGCAGAATTTCAAGGGGATTCATCTTTGATCTTTGCAAAAAAATAAATAGAGACTCCATTTACAGGAAAACAGGGAAAACACTTATACTGTAATACAACATATTAAGTGTACTCATTGAAAGTTGAATATCGTGGGATGGAATGTCAAACTGAAGCAAAACTGTCACCTGATTAAAACTAATCAAAGACAAGCCAGTGACCTCATCATTTTTGCACTCCCAACAAGTGTGTATTTATCAAAGTAAACTGCAAACACACACACCATGCGAGTTCATGAAATCAAATTAAATAACTCTCAAACTCTACAATATCAGTTTTCACGAACTAACAAGTAATCCATTAATCCATACACGGACTCGCAAATAATCTATAAATACCAAGTTCCATTGACTAAGAAGTAATCCAGACTTGTTAGTAGATGAAACTTGACAACTGCACTTTCCTTTTCTCTGTATTTTAGGGACATTGAGTATTTAATGAGACTGATTATTTGTAGTAAGATAATTACTGGAAGAATTCCAGAAAATAAAATGTGTATTGTATAGCGCAATTTGAATCTCAGAACACTGCTATTATGCAGTAAAATAATATTTGAACCTGAGAAACACGCACATAGATATGATCACAATGTGCCGCACCACAAGTCACTGTGGCTACACAATGGAACATTCATTGTTTTGAGTGCATTTTCTTTTTAACCTCATTCAGGTGATTACCTCAACAGCTTAGCAGTGAGAGTGAGACGTTTAAGCATGAAATGTGTTTTTTTCCCCTCACTGAACCTTAGATGGATATTCAAAGACCAAGTCTTAAAAGCCAAGAGGGGCTATTAGGGGATAATTACTAATTATGGTAATTTGTAAAGTTGTGCTTCTTTGTTTCCATGGTCATTTGATCCAGAGTCCTGCTGAGAGAACATTCCACATTCCCCCAGCTAAATGCGCAGCGGAGGACACAGTAAACTGATGAATATTAACATGGGAATATGCGATGGTTAATGAGGAATGAGACAGTAAACGAGATAGCTTCCTTTCACACAAGGTGATGCTAGCTGATGCTAACGACCTTCATTAACCTTATGCCGGCTGAGAGTGTGTAGCCATGTTGCAATGTGGCTACCAGCATGAAACACAAAAACTGTTTTACAAAAATAAATAAATAAAAGAAATAAGTGGTAGCATCATTTGATTAAAAAAAAAAAAAAAAAAAAACATCTAAGAATGAATTTATGTCGCAAAATGTTTACCAACCATTTCTTGATACCTTAGGCCACTAAGAGTTTCATGGTGTCTGTGAGATGAGTCATGTTAATCCTTTCATTTTGCATTTTTCATACCAGATGAATGGTCATTAGAACTTCTAATCACAAACAGATCGTGTAGATGACCTGTTCCCCGCAATGTAACATCTAAATGAACTACTGAGGTAAAAAAGGTGTACTGTTTTCTGAGATAATGAGCCTGATCTGTCTGTATATGGAACTGAAGCCATTTTTAAAAGCCAGTGAAGCATAGCAGGTAGGAAACCTGTAACCAGATCATTACGGGTTTGAATCCCAGGAAGGGCATTGCACTCCTTATGTATGCAATGTGCATGCGTTGACTTGCTTCAGTAAATAGCCAGCTCTAGAAATGGGTAGTATGTAAAGGGTAAGCTGTAAGTTGCCCTGGATCAGGAGGTATGCTCAGCAAATAAATATTGCAATGCATGTGGTCATATTGTGTCTGTAGTCTCATTGCAAACGTTTCCTTTAATCCATCTGGAGCAGACCTGGGCTGTGGCATGATTTTAAACATTTTAGTTTAAAACATTACAAGCATGGGCCATCAACTCGCACAAGACGACAGACACATTTTTATACATATGAGACAAGCAGACCAATATGTATCATTAGCAGGTATCCACACAATACACCATACACCACTATGTAGGTTAATGTGTGCTGTATTTAGGTTATGAGATCTAGCAATAATAAACCATTTCCGTGACAGTCGACAGCAGCTATGGTTGCTTAAAAGAAACCAAATGCAAAGCTCGCGGAACAGTTTCTATGTTGCAATTTTACTGCCTGGCTTTGTCGTTGTTAGGGCTTTTTTTTTGGTTTCCAGGAAAAACACCACATTGATGGACTCACTTTTTTTTTTATTAGGCCGCTCTGTGGCTGAGTGGAAATCCTGTACGCTGACCTCTGGCTGGGATAATCTCAGGACACCCTTCACCAATGGGAGTGTGTAATTGCTACATAAATTACATGACACTTGGGAGACATCCTCTGACCTCCCGCCATCTCTCTGAAGTGTTATTGGGCTACCATTTAAAATAGTTCTGCATGGAAGCATTGCTGTCCCCAATTTAGCAAAAAGCAGAAATGGAACCGTGCATGGGATGTCAATCCGGATGAGGACTTGCAGACGGCATCATCTAGGAAATTGGAAACGCTGGAACCATCGGGCCTTCTGACAGTTCCCCATGCCCTAATGTCACGAAAGGGTGGGTGGTTGTTCCGTCTGGAGGACGACATGTCCAGCTGAATCATAATGAAGGCCTCTGACACCTGTCCTTTGAAAGGGTGTGTCCTTGAACTAAGGGGTAATAGCACACTAATTTGCCATGAGAAGTTCGCGCTAAAGGATAATGCCGTTTGGCCTGTGTAATGCCCCTGCTACGCACAGATTAGTATTTCACTAATCAGAATGAACAGCTATTTACATTACATTATTGGCATTTAGCAGACGCTCTTATCCAGAGTGACTTACATAGGTTACAGTTATTTAATCATGCAAATGATAACTTGACTGACGCAAAAGATCTCTCCAGCACCTCCATTTTTTGTCAGAACACAGGCTTTCAAATGTGTTTATATGAGTTTAATGAAGAGGAAACCTCAAATCCCTATCTTGTTTTTCATACCCTCTTGAACTCTTGCACGCAAAAAAGAACTTAGATAGCTAATGAAATAAACCAGAATCAGCTTACATTCTTTAAATGATCACAAGCTTTTTAGCATGTCCCACCATAAAGCAATCTACAGAATTTGATGCATATTAGGGTGTTTACTACCATGTCTAAACAATCCTACAATCTACTGTCCAAGAGGACTACATTAGATTATCATATGGGCTTCCACAATGATGAGTATGCGTTTAAATCACACAGATATAAGTGCTAAAATAATGTGCTAATGGAGGACCTCCTATACATTTACATAGTTTAGTACGTATATTATATTATTACGTATAAAAACACAAAACAAACTTGCGTACCATTGTACAATGCCACCTACAGGCTGCAATACTGGTATATCATCATCTATATAAAAATATTAAAACCCCAGGAGACATTATTCATATTGAAATCTCACATTTACAATTTCTTGTGAGTCTCTGATCCAAGAGCAGACTGTTTGTACATATAGAACTGGGATCCATGTACAGTCTGATTAGTCCCCATTAGTGCTCTTTTAAAATGTATAGAAGAATACAGCTGTAAAGACTTCAGTGATTGATATAACATGAATCAAGGACACGTTTTTAAAATTATACAATAGAAAATGGTGTGAATACATTTAGCTCCAGACCATTAAAACTGTAAAATGATTTAGTATCACACTGAATCAGCAACACTTCACTCAAGCATTAAAAATATAAAGTCGGTACATTTCCCAAAATACTGTGTTTGGGTGGGTGGGGTGTGTGTGTGTGTGTGTGTGTGTGTGTTTGCGCTCAAGCAGGGACATTTATGTATGATTGTAATGTTCTGTGCCCAATCTCATATTAGATATGCAAATAAATTTGTGCCAGTTATATTTTATTAATTGCCTAATTAATCTCCATAATGCAGGCAATATACAATCTCTCATTTGCCTGTATGCACAATAAAGTCACCTTTTGAGAAAATTGGCAAAATATCAATATCAAGTCATCTAAGTGTTGTACCATCGACCTAACCTTGGTTTACACAGCCTTTCTGATAAAATTTGTTTAAATTTAAAACATTACCTCTCACACACAAAACAATAGCATAATTTACAAGTCACAATTCTATCAACAAACAATGAGCTGAAACTAAGCTGGACATCTTTGTTGTACACATACCTGATGAAGTTGACCTTATACTTGTTGTGACTTAATGGATTAACATAATTATATTCAATATAGCAAAGTCAATGAAGACTTTGTTTCCATGTTGAACATTGTTCCTTGGCTAATATTCCTTCATATCTGTTACTTTTGAAAATCGCAGCTAGATTGAACTGATATTTCATCTAACAGAGCTAGTTACCTACAAACAGCTTTGCAGTACTTAATCTTAGGTAGCTAGCTACATAACTAGCCAAGAATGCAAGAATGACATATTTGCCATTTTAGAACTTTTCAACTCATGGAGACAAGTTGCAGGAAAAAGTAACTGAAACTTGAACAGAGGGACATTCTCAAATTTTGAGTAAGATTAGAGGAATAAGATTAGCTGGAAAGCATTAGTTTCAGCATACACCAATTGATGTGACTTTAGCTAGCGGAGACTATTGCACACAACCAAGGAACACACCAGGACTCAGATTGGTTATACATGTATCCAGGTGGCTAAAGATTTTCGTGTCACTGTGCTTAGTTAGCTAACAGCATGAAATGGTAGAATCTAGCCAGCAAACCTGCCAACCTTGCTACTAGCGCCCCTTTTGACAAAGCCAAGGTAAAGGATTATGTACGCTGATGTCAGTTAACAGAAATGCTTTCAAGCGCACATTCAAGGGGGGTGGATGGGGCAGCAACTTAACTTGATCAAACATGGGTACATAGCCGTAGCCTCAGTTGGGTGGCTGCCATGATACCCCAATACTGCCTCCTCTGGTCTACTGGAGGAACACCTCAATTGATCCCCCAGTAAAGTTAAGTAAAACCTATAAAAGGTCCTGGTGATTCTTAAGAAGAGTCTAAAGCAGTTATTTATTTCAACGTTTATTTGTATATTATTTATTTATTTACTGCGACATGCATACATTTTGTTATGCATATATGTTCTAATTTTAACATTTACATCGACATCTCATAGCTTTATTTATACTCCATTTTTAAGTATTGCTTTAAGGTTTCATCCTTAACAGCTTACTGATGTGGAATTTTTTTACCGCTCGTACAAGTAGATATATAAATGTAATGATATGTACTATTTGAATTCCAAAAGAAATAGACAAGGGTTCGTGTTTGAATCCCATCATAAAACTACTAGCAGCTACGTAGGTGCGTTCATTAGGTACTTTTAAACGTATTGCTATGAACGAAAATCTAAGGCAGGTTATTAGATCGTATACTGTTATGCTTACTGATCCCGTGCCAATGTAAGACTTTCTGTGCTATGACACATACAAGACATATACTGTGTAATACGTTTGGCAAATGACATTAATTGTTGTCGAACGACAGAACACTAAATGAAGCACCTGCAACATATCAAGGGCGGCTCACCAGTTGAAAAGTGACCAGTTATTTTGTTATATAAAGAAGGGAACATGCCGATTTCTAAACAAAAATAAAAATCACTTGAACACCGCACTAACTGCACAGATAACCCAAAGTGGTTTTACGGTAGATGTTGAGCCACGTTTCTGGGTACACAACGAGTTCTCTCATGCAAACACCACATTAAAAAAAAACACTTCTAAAACATTGTGCTGAGTACACAGTTACCTTAACGAAAGAAAGCGGTTTAATCAAATTAAGCCGTTTATTCGTGAAGTCGATAAACTTTGTTATGTAGTGGAGCCCCATAAACCAAGTAAAAACATACTTTAAAAATGAGAGGGAGCCCTTTTTATGTATCAACACTGATTTGGTTTATGGAGTGTTAGTGTAGGTCCAACCCCGCGCAGTTCATTAACGGCACAGATCATTCAACGCTATAACGCACTAATGCCATTCTGCTGTCCTTTGTTTTGCCAAGGTGTGCCTGACCTCCGGCAGCTGTAGCTTAAATCATTAACGTCTGATTTAAAACTTTACCTTTTCTCTTTGACCGCCTTCTCCTTCTCCGCTTGAACTTGCGTTTCAGCTGGTTGCTCTGAGTTCCCGGAGAGCGGGTGTTGTTTCCAAGAACTGATGCCATCGCGACAAGTGACATGGGACAACGGTCGAATTCGAATGACCTCTTTCGCCTGTCGCTTCTGCGTTATTAAGAGTTGTTTCGCTTTTACTCCCAAGCTTTCCTCCCGGAGATATCGCAGTTGCCGCACGGCGAAGCGCTCAAACCAGAACTACATATATCACGCACGGCTGTACGCGCCGTCTCCCACTTTCCGCACCTCTAGTTTTTGGCACCAGTCACTTTGAATCCAGCCATTCAGAGAGAGTGTCTGTTCGCTGCAGCAAATCCTAATTAGACCAAATCTTGACGGTCTCCAGACTCTGACATCACCACCAATACCACCAGCCCCCAGCACCTCCCTCCCGTCAGCTTGCAAACTCGACTTCTCATTTGTACTGAGGGAAATGAAACGCGGACAGCGCTGTGTCCAGGAGCAATATATGTGGCGCCTTTCAAAGGGCTGTGCGCGTGAAAAATATTTCAATTCATGCGCAGCTTTTAATAGGACACGGATTAAAAACACAAAAGCACAACAAAGTACCGTCCCTAAAACCTTCATTGTTTTTTTGTTGATTGTCTTAAAGTATCCGTCTTCCCATTTGCCTTTTACATTTGGTAATGCTTGTATAATATTATACAAATACATTTATAACACTGGGATGTCACGACAAACATTCAATAAACGCATACCCAAAGCTTCTGACTGTCAGGATCCCAGAAACGGCACCTTGGGATTTGAGCTCAAATGCCACCCTTAATAGAACAGGGCTTACCGCTCTGATCGAACACACCACTTTCACCCGTGAGAGTTCTATTCAGACATTATCTGACCTTCAAACATGAAGGTAGATGAATTGACAATCCAGCAAGAACATAATATGGACGTGTATGGCATTTTGACATAATAGGTGCAAAGACCCTTTCAAGAGACATTAGTATTTGCTCCCGCTTACGGTCATACTGCGCTCCCAGCCACTGTCAGAACAAGGGCCAGGCGCACAGTGGATAAGCAATGGTGCTGCACTCATTCCCAACCATAAATAAATAAGCGCAGATAATATTGCTGCATATCAAGGATGTGGCGACATTAAAATTTGAAAATACTTTGTCAAATAACTAATTACACTTAACAAAAGTGGCGTCAGGTGGCCTGCGTGAGAAATGCTTGAACCCGTGCATGACGCATCGCTAGTATGGAAACGTTTAACGGTCGTCAAACTTAAGAAAAAAAAAAAAAAAAACACATTCCGTGGCTTAGGTGCTCTTGAGAAACAGCGGGGGGATGGAGGCGGTGCAAAGAGGTGCGCGCGCTGCAGGGGATTCACTTGCTTAACAGAATCACAGCCAGGTTGCAGTGGGAAGGAGCTGTCACCGAGGACAGGAGGGGGGCATCGCTTTTTTTTCTTCACAGAACGCTCAAAAATATCTCTGTAAAAGGCAGCTGAGGAGACGCCGATAGAAGCCTCCGATGGTATGAGGTGGTGTTACACGTAAGTGTAAGAGAGATGTACTGTAGTTGGGGAGTAGGATCTTATACAAGGACAAGGACTTCAGTGACCGATAAGTTTCTTTGTTATGGAAGACTTGGTTGTAGCTGTTGCACATGGCTTCTTCCACAATAGTTTCAGGTGGTGGGAACAGGATATACCAAAATGAAGAAAATGAGGCATGCACCTTCTATTTCATATTATACATCAAATATAAAAAGACTCAGACAACAGAGAGGTCCCTTTCCTTCCACCATCTGGCCCAGAATGACCTGTTCATTTTTACTAAGTAAGGCACATAACCCAGTCCACAGTGGGTACCTCACACCTTTTGAAAACTCTTCCCAGACCAATGTTTAAATTTGATCCTAGAATTTGAGGGTAGTCTTTAAAACAAGCCTGTCATCTGTTTGTTCTTGTGTGAGATACCACACATTGTGGGGTATTCTCAGACAGAAGACCTCAGCTTTGGGGGGGAAATAGGGAGAGCTCTCCATGGTGCTGATTCTTGCACATGCAGTAAAACAAGTTAACTTCAACATCTGTGATCCTAAAACTGGGGCATGCAGTAAGAACACATTGTAGCATATCAGTAAGCAGCTCATCTGAAATGGATATATGCTTGATATGTGCTTTATTTACTTTCTCTCAGTGGGACACAACTGACAGCACAAAATCCAAAGCAATAACTGATTATGTAGCATATGCTGGATTTTTTATCATCATTATTGCTTATGCTGAACTGAAGTCAGTGATGTAGTACTATATAAAATTAATATCTGAAAACATTCCAGCGACAAATTATTAGTTCAGAGTCGGTTTGAATTTGGATCTTAATTGTAGGTGTATGGATAGAATGGGAATACATGTCATCTACCAAAGCTCAACTACCTTGTTTTATTCCCATAAGTCTTTGCTCATCTTGTTTGTATTGATAAGGAGTGATACAAATGCTTTTACACAGAGGGAATGAATCTGTTGAATGATATCTGAAAATGTTAACATTCTACACCAATTAGTGAATGTACTTCACAGGGGTTTGCTGTACCTTTATTTTTATTGTGAGGTTTCTTAACAGTGATCCATCTTTGCCTGCTGTGACAGAGTTCTTTTAGTTTCAGGTTTTCTGACGTACTCGTGTCTCTGTCTTTTTTGTTCTCTCACTTGCCATTTCCTCCGTTTCTCCTCTGTGGATCTGTCTTTGAGCTCTCTCCTACACAGTTCTGACATTCTGTGAAGTGTTTCTGTTGCATCAGTTGTAAAAAACACAAAAAGTTAAGATGCGCGGTAACCCACACAACTCAATTACATGGAAAAATTCCACCGCATTAAAATCATAGTTACTTATTGTGTTGTCAGCTCTGTGAACATGCTATTCTCAAACCAAGTTTTCCTCCACTGCCAAGATGTATTTGTCCTGATTCTTGCTCAAAAACTCACATGCTACAACTGCATAAAGGAGTGGAGAACAGAAAGAAAAGTAGCATAGACATAGGGTTCCTGGGCATTGTCTCCAAAATAGGATGAGGAATCAGGGAGTTCCACAGTCTTGGAGTGACTTGTAGTAGATTCACTTGTCTTCCCTTGTCTTCCCCTGGAGCTTTGCTTAGCATGGCCCCATTAGGCAGAAATCCTGAGGACACCCCAAGAATCAAGACACAATGAACCAATCACATCTTCTGAAGAAACTGGAGAAAGTGCGGGGATCTGGTATCTGCTGCAACGCGAAATGATCCTGTAGCTTCCCCCAACTGACCCACTGCCTCTCTGACCCTCACCAAGAAAAGCAGATTGAAATTGGCAGAATATGTGGACAGACAGTTGCCAGTTATAGGGTTTACATTACATTACTGGCATTTAGCAGATGCTCTTATCCAGAGCGACTTACATAGGTTACAATTTTTCACATTACCCATTTATACAGCTGGATATTTTAATGAGGCAATTCTGGGTTAAGTACCTTACTCAAGGGTACAACGGCAGTGCCCCAGTGGGGAATTGAACCAGCAACCTTTTGGTCACAAGTTCTGCTCCTTACCACTATGCTACACTGCCACCCTTCTCTAGAATTACTGTGATTTTTATAATGTTCTTGCTTTTGTCAGTCTGACTAACTTTATTCAACTTCCTGTGATATGAGTAATTCTGAATGACAGTCACATAGTGAGCTGAAGGCATCCACGATGACTACCTTTCTCTTTAGGAGAGCTGTTTTTACCATGACTGGTTTCTCATCCTCTATGCTATCAAATGACCTCATATGAATAGCACTCTTACAAACAATTGTTTTAAACCGTGCTTGTTTGAAAGGAGATTATATATGATCTGTGCCCCCAAATAAATGAACAGTAATTTTTTTTCTCCCACTAATTAGCTTAACGGTTTTGCATAATCTTGCCCATTTCCATTTCTACTTGCCATTAATTGAAACTGCGTTCTTAATCCTTGCTTGTTTTAGTCATTGTCTTCGGCACGATCGTTATCACTGTAAATATTCTAATTCTAATTATCATAATGAACCACTTGTCTGTGAAATGGCTCAGATGACACTCTGTGTATGCCTTTTATTGATCTGTGTTTAATTGAAGGTGATGAGTTTTTTGTTTCTGAGATGAAATCAGGGCCCCCTCCCCCCCTTTTCTTAGTGTGGATATTGACTTTCTGGGTTCCTGGGAGGGATTAACCCCATGTCTCCTTATCTGCCATCGGAGTTACTCATATGGGGATTCTACAAAGAATCAAATCTGCCTGCATCTAACCTCAGCGCATATCTAACCTTTCTCCCTCCAATTCTGCCTGTTTTTTTTTTTTTGGCATTGCACACGCAGTGCCTCCCAGTTTAGCACCCTCTCTCCCAAACCTGTGAGATACCCTAACAGCAGCAATCAAGAGCTGGTACTGTCAAGTCGCTGTGGAACAGTTTGATTGCTGTTCGGCGTTCGGATTCCACTTCCATACTTGACTGTTAGTCAATGTCCTTCAGTGCCGTGTTCCCGCTTTCTTGAAACTTGAACAACTTCAAGGTAGCCTGAGATAATCACCAAATGAAATTTTATCAACACATGCAGTGCTTTTTGCATAATAGTATCAGCAGCTGTACAGTAGCTAATATACCGGAAAGAACTGTGGCTGTCTGAGTAAGCAGCTCTCTTAATCCCAAGTCTGAGAAAGTTTTTTTTTTTCCCCATGGGTTTTGGACAATTTAGATTACAAGCATCCAGTTCCTTCCATGAAGTTGTCTAACGTCACCAAGTTACACTTTAATTTTGAGTTTGATTCAGGTTTGACTGCATTGGCTGATTAAACAGTTTATTGTGGCATTTCTAAAGAAGAAAGCAACTTGACTGAATATTTGAAAATACCAGATGGTATCAGAACAATGCAGACAATGGGGTCAAAGTCCAATGTAAAATGTGTCCAAAAATGGGCTACTAAAACATCAGGTGGGTGGAATAGATACTTTGCTCAAAGACATATTTTATGTAACCCTATCAGCTGTCAGCTACCTCCTTTTTGAGGGTAGCAACTGGTGCAATAACCATATGCAGCTCTGAATAAACTGAATACACCGTTTCTTAATAGTGGTACAAGTGAGGTATGACAAGGAGCAGGGAGAATCCAAATGCAGAGATGACTCAGGACACAACGGGTTTGGTTCCAGTAAAGAGTTTTTTTATTTGAGACTCACTATACAAAACAGGTTTGGTACAAGACTAGGCATGGCAACTCAGGACTAAGACATAAACAATCAGGGCTTAAATAAACAAAAAAAACGAAGGTCTAAACAATAATTGGCACAGGTAACACATTAACTAAATGAGACATAGAACGCAAGAGATTATGTGGCCTTTTTTTTGCCAACCCAGGAAGCAGCAGCTATATCCCTGATGTAAGGAATATGTAGCTCACCTTGGTGTCTTCAACTGAGGATATATTACCTATATTAGTCTACATTCTGGTATTCTAGTACTAGCTGTCCTCCCAGGTTTAATTGTCAAATTAACACTCATGGAGCAAAACAATGTTATTACCTAGCTTATTTAGCTGTTGCTGCTAGTAGAAAACCACATCTATGCTCAGGAGCAGAGCTGAACAAACCAAAACAAAACTATACCCTGACTCAGTACAATTCAAAATGCCTTGGCTTTAAGTCAACACTGCACGTATTGCCAAAGCTCACAGAAAATAAAATGGGAAGAAATCTTGAGGACAGAAAACATCATTACCTACTTCATTTACATACATTTCATTTACTGTGGCCTGGGTAATGACTGCTTTTGCTCCGAGGCCATAAACATTTTGGTGGCAGTCATTTCGCTGGCCTCATTAGAATTGCACTGGGCACCAATTAAGTGAGGGACAGCTTGTGTCTGTATTAGTGATATCGTGCTATTTGTTCATGCAATGACAAAACAGCAATGAGCTTCACATTATTCTAATCATTAACCATTCATGACGGAGAGTTTAATTAAAAGAATAGGTATATGTGGGTTCATGCTTGGTTTGGCTTAGCCAAGGGCAGGCACTCTGCCCGGTATAACATTGTTGTAAAGGATTTTTAGAGCAAATGTTAAGCATATCAAAAGCAGATCTATGAGTGATGCTTCTGTACAAAATCACATGGCATTTCATTGTACAGGATGTTCACAGTTGTGAAATGGTGGCAAAATCTGCAAATATATCTGGTTCATTTGCAGGATATGATCCCTTTGAGCTCCCAGTAAACTCTGCCATGGTTAACATTACGACTAAAACACGACAAAACTAAATCTGATGCAAAAAATGGTCAAAATCTGAATCAAATTTTTCATTGATAAATTCAGAGGTTAAATGCTGTGAATAACAATTTTAATTGTAATCCATTTAATGTTATAATTTTTAATATAACCAAAGTGAACAGAGCTTTGCTTTGACACAATGTTTCTGTGGTTGGCATTCTGTGAGTGCCAATCATAATTAAAGGGATTAAAGGGGAATCCTACTCAATTGTATATTCTTTTGTTTTCCTTAAAAGCTTCTCATAGCTTAATAATTCTATCTGCCTGGCATCTACTTTGCTGGAGTACTCCAGGGATAAGCTACAGTTACAGAAATAGTTTAATGAAATTCATATCAGCATTCTGAGACACACCAAACTGGCATGAAATATTTCAGGCATCACTAACTTAGTGGTTCTTTAAGAACCTGACTGTATGCACGTTCATTAATGACAAGATCTCATGGTCTGCAAAATGTCTTTCTGTCAGGTAAGGGGTGTGTTGTAAATCTTACCCAACAAGTCCTGTTGTCCGCTACTGATAAAAAGGTCCCAGCACTACATGCATTTCTGCCTTTGACACTAACTGAGCTTTGTCAAAACACTGGAAATTTTTGTTTAATTATTCTGTATAAAGAGATACCTATTCAAGCAAGAGTGCCTCTCTCTTTTTCCACTTTATCAAACTGTATGGCAGGGATATAATATATCCTGTTATTATCCTATAATATATTCTGTTATTGTTGCTGTGTTATGATGTGATAATCAAAATTCATTTTGTTTTTGCAAAACAGAGCTAATATTACTACTAATGTGACATCAACCAAGATTGGAACCAAAGCCTTTTCCCCTGCTCTCTCATTGGCTGAGGGAGTGAAATTCATTAGAAAATTCATCATACCGAACAGCAGAGAGACCAGCATTAGACAAACACCTCCTAACAGCTTCTCCATAGCAATAATCAGCCCTGTACACTGTGCCAATTTGGCCGAGTTGTTCAAAAACTTCACTGCCCCGCTTTAATTGGAAAGTATGAGAAACAAAATGCATGTAATCTCACACTAAATTAAAATTTCCTTCATAGGTTATTTTACCTCCGAACACTTCTGTCACATCCCAGGAAACTGTGTGCTGAAATCCAGCTGGATCAGGGAGTTCCATCAATGTGAGAGTGGAAAACATCTGATGCACAAGACAATTCTTTGCAGACAAAATTACCTCACTAAAAATATACCAGAATAAGCTGTCTCTTGGAAAAAAAAAAAAAAAAAAAAAAAAAAAAAGTTGTATCTAATAGAAAGAACTACATGTTGAGAATTGTGTGGCTTTGCATTTTAAATGTGCTCTGAATTTTGCATGAAGACATGTAAAAAAATTCCCTGTTATTGAATTTGCTTTTGTTTTTTAAAGTAATTTCCACATTCAACACCACCATCCACTATCTCTCAATAAAACAGTATTTCTATGAAGTCATGTAATGCCAGGGCCTAATCAGAAATACTGCATTTAGATTTCTTGTGTTTATATTTCTCAATAGATTAAGGATTTTGACACATTTTAAGGATTCTTGAATCAAAAATATAGTGCAAGACACACATCCCAATCACAGATTAAAAACACAGAGACTGCTAAATACCATTAATGAAAAATATTCAACATTTCAACTGCAGTCTATGACACTGGCTACGGTGAGGGTGTCTATGCATTTCGCTTTACTACAGGCTCTGACGATTTTATATTTCTCATAAAATCGAGACGGGCCACAGTTGCCCTGATATTCTCCCCTTAGATTTTTCCCATTGCTCTCATCTCTGCTGCTCGACCTGAGGCATTTTCTGTAAAATACATAAAATCAACAGGAATCAATTGCCATGTGCTGGCATAAGAAAAAGCTTTATTGGGCAGAGGAGAGTTCTCAGGGGACTAGGTAACACAGCCTTCTTTTCTCTTGCTTAGCTCCAGTGGACACTGGGAAGTGGATCTTAGTGAAAGGAGGAGTCTAGCGATAGAGGCGACCAAGAGGATTCAACAAGATTCTGTGGTGAATAATTGCATTTTCACAAATTTTACCTCCTTACCACCAGTTTGGACCCACATCATTTAAAAAGTACTAAGAACATAATTTATTCACCAAAGTGGAAGTTCATTTCTCTGCTAAGCAAATCACTGCAATGATTATGGAATTCAAAATGATCTAGAGTTTGGTGCGTAGACTTAATTGGTCATTCCACATAGTAATAGTAATATTCCTGCTTCAATGTGTCAGTGCTTCAGCCCCCTAGCTGTTTTTGTTTTCTCTCGGCCTGTCACTGTGTGTCCGTGTGCTTTTGTTTTCCCTTGTGTCCCAGCCCTGCCCCGCTCCGCCCTGTCTCCGCCCACCTGATTTCCTGATCGCCTCCACCTGCCTGCCTGCTCACCTGCATCCCATAGCCTCGTCAGCCCAGCCCTATGTTCGCCCTGCTCGTCCCTGTCTTGTTGCCAGTTCGTTACGACGTATTTTGCGTGTCTCGTTCCCGCATTCTGTTTCTGTGTTTGACATTTCCTGTTTTCGACCCTGCCTGTGCCTCGACCTTGCTCCTGCCTGCTGCCTTGCCCCGATTGCCTGCCTACCTGGTTTAACCTGGTTTAACCTGGTTTAGCCTGGTTTAGCCTGGTCTTGTCTTCGATCTCAGTTCTGCTTTTGGACTGCCTGCCTGGTTTTCGACCCTGCCTGTTCTGTCATTATGATACTGCCTGGCGATCATTAATGAAGTCGCCTGGAACCTGAAGCACTCGTGGTCTGCGTCTGAGTCCGTGCCTGAGCCCTGACAATGTTAAGCACAATATCACAAACAGTGAAAAATTTAGTATGCATTGCTCACAACATGCAATTTTGAATATTGGATGACAGAAAAACAGAGAACATGTGCTTTTAATGAACATGGACTATTAATCATGTTTGGCTGTTGCTAGATATAGATAAGATGCACAAGTATGGCAGCTAAATTTAGACCCCATATTTGGCACAGAACAACTGCGTCTGGAGAAGCATTTTCAGTTTTCGTATAACACTTCTGTGGTGCTACAAGATGACTGACAGTGACAATGTACACAGAGGAAAGGAAAGCTTCTCATGAAGATTTCATCTACAGTGAAAGAATTTACCAAATGAATATCAGAAAGCTTTTAAAAGTTGCCCCTACAATGACCACTGCAACACACTACCTATTTACTTTTTCTGCATGGAAGGGTTGTGGAGAAGAAACGGACTTAAGTGTCAAGTCAGCATATGCATACCTTTGAAAATAATGACACTCATTTTGAGCAATATGCTGGGAAAACTCTCCTCCAGTCATGCATGTCCCAATACTGAGCACAGACGTGTCAGTAGCCCATGCTTCAATGTGCTTAGTAGTAACAGAAGCCGCAACTCTGTTTGGAGGCACTTACGCATGGCTAATATAACATTACTGATACCAGCTAATTCATGTGAAAAAGAAAACTTTGCATACGTAACACTATTTAAGCAGCCTTTGTTGTAAACATTAAGCAATTAACATTCATATTACCAGCTTAATTTTTAAATTTCTTTAAATTTTTAAAGTATCTTTAAGTATCTAAGAAAGCTAGAGTTTAGCTAAATAAATTTTTTCCCCCCACTTGTGTAAGCTGTACCATACTGCAAAGTCTTTCTGTACTTTGCATATGGATGCATTGACCAGTTCATACAGACTTTGAAAGTACATTATGTTAAACAATCTACCATGGCAATGCTACACTGATGTTAATAAACAAATAAGCCTCACATTTATTACATAAATGAACCGAATTATTTAACAGCAGTACCTGAATTGAATCAAAGTTGTTTTTGTTTCAAAGCACTCTGCAGTCATATGGAATCGCAGGTAAAACATGATGTTCCATGAACTGGGCTACTGCTGTGCAAGCTTTCCATCTCATCAACCTAAAAGCACGGAATGGGAAAGCTATAATTCTATAATTTCATCCAGTATGACTCAGTAATGTTCAGCTGATCCTGTTATATTTTGAACAGTTTTGGAAAAATGTGTTGATTTTACTTCTGGCGTATGCACTCATGACTGACAGTTAATTAAATGAAAGATTGGTTACCTCCTTGTTTTAAATAATTTCATATACTGTTCGATTCATATTGTTCATATTTTCTTCATGGGCAATACTGTATGAATAGTGACAGAAATCACCACTTATCACGTTGTGATGATTTCCAGAGTTTTACATCATAGATTGCTTTGGCAGCTTGATTCATGTAATGTTACATGGTGATAATTATTTTTCATTCATTCCACCACTGCAATTATGACAATAATTCTATTAAAGTCCTCATTCCCTCCAACTTTAACATAATATTTCTAAATTTGGCTCTTACTTTCAATACCATCTGCTGAGCTGTTCTCTTCTCTAGTGTATACCTTAACCTTTTCTCCTCTTCTAAAAACCTAGTTGTCACTCATACACCCCCTCCTTGCCACCTTCATTTTGTTTCTTATTTTAATAAAACTAATAAGAGCAGACTGTAAAATGTAAAAAAAATCAGATCATAAGATACAGTTTTAAACTCAATGTTCAGAACAAGATGCTGGAAGTTTGAAGAGAGGTCTTTTTTCTCAACAAACCCAAAGAGGTTTGATGGTTTTCCCTCTGAGGACATCACTGCAAAGATGACACGTTATTACATATTCAGTCATGTATATATCAGAGCTGTATTCAAAATACCAAAAATAACCACTTGCAGTAAACAAAATGCTGCCACTGAAGCTGCCAAAATAAATCGTCTTTAAATTTTTGCTATACACAATCATGTTGTTTATCTTGTTCTGTGTTTTAACTTAAATCAAACAAATATTAAGCAAAAAAAAAAAAAGTTTCTTCTATATATATCTGATACTGTGCAGAAACCAAAACAACTGAACTGAAGTCAAATTTCTTCTTAACAGACAAAACTTTTCATTCAAGTTCACAGAGCTCTTTTCAGTAATCTTTTCGTGTGGTTTTCCAAAACCTTGTTACCCTGTGGGTATACCTATATACATATTCCCTGCTGTTATAGGCATCTTCCTCAGCTCAGATTAATCACAAATGTACAGAGTTTAGTCATTTATCATGAAATTCTACTTGGGTTTACACCGGGGACTTGCTTGTGTGATTCTACCCCATAAAAAAGCCAGGAACAGCAAAGAAAGGAACGCTTCCTTTTGGTTTCTTATCATGAAGACGAGCACAGAGGGACCCCTGTGGGTTTCAGTCATTTAAACCAGTGTTTCTAAATTGGGGTACGTGTACTCCCGTGGGTACATGTGTGAGGTCTGGACATTGTAACCCTAATTTAGGGTCATGTCAGTACCTTGTTCAGCCTATTATGTTTTAACAAGCTGAAAGTTTACACACCTGTCCAACAACACCTGAGGGGCAATAGATTTCAAAATGGGCAAGCGTCCAAGTATGTGATATAAATTCCTGGTAATTTCATCAACTTTCATTTCAAAGCCATCCATAGGTGTTATGAAAAATGAAGAGCATACAAGATTCAAGCCTTGAGAATCAGGTCCAGTAGCCTGAGAGACTGAGATTTCCAACCATGTCCTTAAGACCCCCCACTCTACCCTCCAGAACTGTGATGTGGAGACTGCCCCCCCCATGTCCTTTTCACATCAGTTTTACACTGTTAGGCTGTCTGCATGATTTCTCACCCAGAAACTGCATTTTCTTATGTTGGTACAACTGCTACCCTAACCTTCTCAATGGTTTCCTCTGTAAAAAAGTCCTCCCATAGACTCGAATTATACAGTCCCTATGCTACACTCCAACCCTTGGTTCACCCAAAGTATCCCTAAATCTGACCTTAAACAGTGATGTGCAAGCCACATACCGGTAAAACATGAAGTTTGGGGGTCATTTGAGCTGACAATATTTCATTTCAGTTGTGTGTATTGGAAGTTATGAGCCCAAATTGTGCCATGCAAGTATAAACTTTTGATTCAATGTTTGCATGTGATAAAAAAAAAAAAAAAAATGGGACAAAACCTTTGCCAGAGTTTGCAGGAGAGACATGGTGTGCCCATGTTTCAGGGAAGTAGGTGGAGAAGAAGTGTTCAGAGCACAGTCAGGGTAAAGGGAAGTTCCTCATCCTCGATGAACACACCCTAAGTGCTAATTTCACAGGAAGTGCTCAGGATGAGTGAGTGCAAACTCAACTTGGGATGCAGCTCTTTGGTTATTTTTCCACATACGCACCACTGTGATATTGTTTTTGACATAATGTACCAGAACTGCTTTGGTTACATGTTGTGATGTGTTTAAGCTCTTAGAGAAAACCATATAACAGACTGGAGTAGAATGCTGCATGTTATTTGGTTTTAATGTTCAGCTGAAAATGACTTTTCTGTTAGCTCAGAGGAGTTGTAAAAAAGATTTTTATTTCATTTGCTTCATTTTAGTGCCATTTGTTGTGGTTCACTTGAAGACCCTTGTTTTTTTCCTGTGGCAGTGTGTTTGAATGAGGCATCTTTGTCTGGCGTTGCTGGGAGAGACAGAAGATCTCCTCCTGCTTAGTTTGTAGCTAACACAGCTGGAGAACCTTTTGGAAAATCTAACAAATCGCTATAGGATACGAGCCTTATTCTTCAACTGCCATTAAGACTTTTCTCTTTACTTTCTCACTTTTGATGCTTGCCTTTATACTTTATCCACTACATATATAGAAACCCCAGCTCCTTCTGTTGTACTGTACATAGAAGGTCATTGTAATGAATCATAACAATAATAAATAACCCTGAATACACAAAAAGAATAAATTTGACAATGGAAATACATAAATGCTATTGTTAAATATAATACATTATATTCGTAAACATATTCATATCAATCTAAAGGACCAAAATGCTTTTAGAGTCTAGTGCTACCACAAAGAATAAATAACACAAAATTAAATAATGTGTGAAAAATCATTCTAATAATGTTAATAGCGTGTGTTTGATTAATGTGAAGTTGTGTAGCGTGTTTGTCTAATGAACTTCATCAAAAACGAAGTAACCCTTCATATGAAGTTAAATTACATTCCACAACCATCTGTTTCACAATCATCTCCAAATATGCGTGGAATGGTCTGCTGGTCTCACAGTTAATAATCACATCCAGACTGCATTTGGAACATCACTACAGTTTTGCCAGCCAACTTCCAAATACCTAATTACAGACTAAAATCTCTGACATTCAGGTAAATATTTATTTAGATATTTATTATGCAACGCAATTACTGTGCTTTACAAATCTCAAAATTAACTAGCCACAAATTTTTTTTTTTTAGAAACTAAGTTTTGATTGATGAATTTCAGAGAGGTTATTTCTAATGAGCCGTGTCTCTTGGCGTGGGATGAATCTTGACCTTTTTCAAGACTTTGGCTCTTTTTCAGCGTTATTGACTTGCCTCATTAAAATACAAGGAGCATTTGGGAGACCATCATAAACACACAAATGGTGAGAATATTAAACACCACAGATCTGAATGTTTTGAAGGAAAGCTTACTCATATTCAACAGATCTGAACCCTTTACAGTCTAACTTGACATCTGAGTATAATTTAAGTGTGTGGTGACATGTTAACAAGCAGTGGTGCAATTAATTGCATGGAAACAGAAACACAGGCTTTATTTTTCTTTGCTTGAACCCGTGTTGCCTGAATGTCTAAATGTTGTCTTGTTGCTTTCTGCCCTCACTGCCTGTAAAAAAGCAGCACCCTGGCTATGATACATTACACAATGTGTTTGAGATCATTTTGATTTTCCTTTTTCTAATCAAATCTAATGATCCCCTAGCAGACTCTGCAATATTTAATGGCTTTGGATGGCCGATTTGAAACCTCCATTTCTGATCTCGGCCATGACATTTGTCTCCATATATCATCTGATCTCTGCATGCACGAGTGAAAGGTCACTGACAGCGACCTTCACTGAAGCAAGCAAAATCAAGGTGACTGTCAGATACCTTGAAATTTTCTTGCAGGTTTTTTTTGTGCATATAACAGCTCTGCCAGTATTGGAAGAATCTTTATGTCTCTCTCATCCATTTTAACTGTCATCCCAATCACTACTTTTGGAAGTTTTTTTCCTTTATATCTGCCTGGTTAAAGTGATATTGGTTTCCTGATAAGGACTGGGAAAATAAGATCAAATTTTAAAACTGGCTGACCACTGTATGATATTAATTTCAATTATGTTTGTAAAATTTTATCATGAACAACATGCAATTGCATGACTTCAGTTTCTGTGTAGAGAAATCTAATCTCAAACCTTTATCTCCAAAAACCTTTGAAGGTCTAGCTTACCATGAAGAAACAAAATGTTGAAAAAAATGCATCAACTTATTTTTTCACTGTACTGTAACAGCTTTAGGTATATTTTGCAGTGGAGTAAGCATTTACATTTCTTTATTTAGAAAAGGAGTGAGGGAACATAAAATGTAAACAGATTGTATTTTTGGATTTATGGAGGATGTTTTTATTTTATTGTTATTATTTTTTGTGTTTTCATTGTGTTCTTTTTGTTGTGTTTTTTGTGTTCATTTCAGTTTGAAAAAAAAAAAAATCGATTTGTGAGCTGTACACACTAGCAACATAAAATGTAAAGTGCATTTCATTTTTATTTTTGAAAGTTCTACTTCCATGTTTTTAAAAGATTCAGTATGCATTTACCATGCAGTGTAGCACTTGTTGCCTCAGCCAGTTTCATAGACAGTATACCTGCAAAATATTTTAATTATGATGGACATGGCAATTGATTTTGAGGTTTGGGGGTTACAAGCAACGTCACCGAACAGGTGCACAGTTCTCTATTCATGTTTTATGAGGAAGAGGGATCGGAGCTGCTGGTGCAGCTGAGCATAGAATATACTGTGTACTGCAGCTTATCCCGATAACAAAACCACAGCTGGTTTGCCAATCAGTTTGCTTTGGGCCTGTGCATTGCCTAGCACTATTTCAGGCTCGAGTTAAATTTGCTTTAAAAATCCATCCATCCATTTTCAATGCTGCACTGAGTGGATACAAGTGTAAGGAATGTTAGTCAACTGTGTGCATATATACTCCCTTAGACCTTTGACAGATGTCATGACAGATGTCACCAAAGGCAAGTGAGTGACTTTACAGAGCAAAAATTACAATATAAAGATGTATTTTTACCCATTTTGTATTATTTACATTTTATATAAATATAGTTAACTTAGTACAGCACCCCTCCAACTGGAGTTAATGAAAACAAGTTAATATTGTTATGTGTTGAAACGCTTGTGATGAAATTCTTGATTTATTTGATTATCTACCACCCACATTATGATGGGAGCACACTCATATAATGTTCACAAGGACACGACAGGGAAAACTGAATGTGTGTGTGTGCGTGTGCGTGTAGGTTTGGGGGTAAGACAGTTGAAAGATATGCTGGAGGGCATGGTTTTGTTTTTATGGCATGTTATACTGAAATTTTGAGAGTGAGCAACACAAAACTGAAACATGTTTCTTAACTTATACTTGGAAATTCTCTTGGAATTTGTTACATGTAAACATCATAAACATGTAGGTATCCCCCAAACATTCCCCTGTCTAAACTGGAATCCTGGAAACAATCCTTGATACTTGACCTGACCATATTCTCTCTTCAGACTTGACACCAAAAAACATTTATCCCTTTTCCAAAATGTGCATGCCTTATTTCTTCAAACGCATACATGCATAAATATAGGACGAGAGTGTTCCTTTAACACTCATTATGTTGCAGTTAAATATGAGTGTAACAAAAGCTTTGATATCACAATGGAAGTTTAGACATATCAAGGGAATGACTCGTTAATTTTAGGATTCAAAGAACTCAGACAAATTGTTTACTTCCTTCTTTGATGCATGTACAGAAGGTCATCATTGCCATATTTATATACACAAACATAAATTACCTTCCTTGCAACCCTGCTATGCCATTTTCAAATCACAACATTCATTTACAGGATTAAGAACAACCAATATCTGATATCAATAATAATAATATAACATTGATATCAGATGTTTCTTATATATTCGCTACAGTTATTCTAGAACAATTCAATACCAGCATAAGTGTTGATATGAGTTTGTTGTAAATAGACTCTGGTTACCCTGAAAAGGTGAAAAAAGAACAAAACATAAAAAATGATTTTCACTCATTGAGGTACTGTACAACATGTACTACAACCTACACAATGGTTTCATGTCCCAATATCTTGCAGGTGTTATCATCATCATCATCATCATCATCATAGAAAATACCATAGTGTTGTACTGTGTCAATGTATTGACCAAGTTGTTTGTATGCTCCACATCCTCATATTTAATGACTAATATCAACATATGAAATATTCATAAATCAGTCATACATTGCTGGTAGCAGTTCTGTGCCCTGCACCGTCTTCCAGTGTCTACATTACCGTAGGTAGGGGTGTCTTTACAATCGTGCCACAGTGCAACCATCGACACG
Source organism: Megalops atlanticus (assembly GCA_019176425.1). Classification (NCBI taxonomy): domain Eukaryota; kingdom Metazoa; phylum Chordata; class Actinopteri; order Elopiformes; family Megalopidae; genus Megalops; species Megalops atlanticus. Next base: position 5,439,700 of record CM032898.1, read on the forward strand.
ACGACCAAGGCGTCCCGCGTAGAATGCAAATTTCTCTCACCTCTCCGCCGCGAAGGTGGACCTCCGCGCCGGCGAATCCGCGTGTTTGGTATGCGTGCGGTACGGGGGGTGGGCGGGGTGCAGAGAACCCGAGTAATTTGTTATTTTCGCTCGGATTTACATGCGCTGGCCTCCGAAACAGCCGCTCGCCTGCTCCGGTCCATTTGCTCGGCACTTAAACGGCACATCTGAGTTCATGGAGGTGATATGATTGATTACTGGATATGGTGCTTCTCAGCGGCAATATCTTTCTGGGGACACATCGGGAATCAACAATAAGCGCAGACTTTGGGGAAAAAAATGACTGTAAGGCATAACCGGGGGCAGCTAGAGCTGTTTTTTTGCAGTGGACCTGTATTATATGGAGATGCAAACACATTATACAAAGCCAGACTCAGACTGTTTTCTCCAGTTATTTCAATAAATGTACCTGACTCGTGGCATTCATCAGATGCTTGCCCACATGACTGCTCCACGTGTTTTGCTCTGCACCCTGTAATTTAGCCTGCACACAAACACAAAATATCATTCTGCTGGCGTGCAAATTTAGTATGTATTGTTTTTGCTCTGCTCTGCCATGTCTCATATTACCCATAATGCAACACCATTTATGCCTCAGGAAGACAACAGGAAGATTAAGCAGCTTCATAAGGATATGAATTTACCTTGCAGGACCGTGCTGAGGACATTCACCTCAGTCTATCTGTGGGAGGGGTGGGTAATTAAAATAATCACTGATAATGACTGATAATCGCCGATTGATGTTATTTGATTGGCACAGCTTGAGACCTTGCCTTTCTTGCCTGAATTTCCCAGTTTCTTGCCTTGCTCACATTATTGTTGCAATACCGCCCACTGCTACTCAACATAAGGCTGAATCTCACTGCCGCGTTCCTAGGGGTTTCAATCAGTGTAAATACAATTAAATCAGTATTTATACCAAAAACATATGTAAAATCACTTTTGTGTTCTACCACACAATGAGCCAATATATGGCACTAATGCTTTTACATTAAAATGTTCTTTTTTTTCCCCCGCATGTCCTGAGATTAATTCTGAACCACACTCAGTCTCAAGCAGGAAGAAAGGAAAGTTTTTGAGCATCTGCCACCTTACCATCCTTATCCTGCAGATAACAGGGTCAGAATCAGCAGCTGCCTGCCTGAAATTAATAGCGCAAAGGGTCAGGCGATTTCCATAATATTGCAATCAAGCCAGCAATGTGATTGATATTCCCACAAAATGCTTCCTTCATACTATTTGTTATGTGTATGAACAAAACCATCCATTTTGCATGGAGTACCTAATGTATTCATGAAAAATATAATTAAAGGTTTGCAGGTGGTTTCTCAATGGTGGTTCCATTGTATGTGCAGACATGTGCTGACAGGGCACTATTGGTCATTCATGATAAATAAAACTTGGCTACAAGGTAGGTATCTAGGGCTGAGCTTTCCATGGATCTATCAACGTTTATTCTTTTTTGTCTCACATCTATTGATTTAGTTCTCCATGAGGGCAGTTTAGCAAGCATAGCAGTCAACAGAATGAACTCAAGCAAACACATTTCCTTTGAACAAAACCCTTGCATTCATTTGTATGTCAAAACTGGTGACACGCGTTGATTGAATCAAGGGGTCTGTATTTTTGCACGTCTTGCAAATTTTGTAAATCTGTGAACACTGGTGGTAAAATAAAAGCAAACCTTTAATGGTAGTGGCAGCTCCCTTTGTCAAATTCACTGCATAAACTTCTTTAAGGCTCCCATGAAAATTAAGCTGTCTACCTCTCACTACATTTTTAGAGGCTGATGTTGGTAAGCTCTTCCTTAATTATCACGTTCTAAAATGGAGGTGTTTTGGAGGAATAAGACATGATAAAAAACAAGTGGAAAAAAGTCAATTATTAAATCAGCCTACTGACGGCCTAATGGATCAGGTGAGTAAGGCTTGCAAATGAAATGCTGTTGAGAGGCATACTGTCCTGTATTCACTTCATCGACAACATTAATGGTTTTATACCAGCTCTCTACAATGATTAAACACAGTATACAATTCTCATTTTGCACAAATTATATACACCTGTATATATATACCTGTCGGGCATTGCTGCTGTACCCTTGGGCAAGGTACTTAACCCACAATTGCTTCAGTAAATATCCAGCTGTATAAATAGATAACATTGTAAAAACACTAACTGATGCAAGTCTCTTGGGATAAGAGCATCTGCAAAATGCTAATAATGTAATGTCGTGCCACGACACCGGGCAAGGTTTTACTGTGGGTTATTTGTGTGCACATAATTTTTCAATAAAATTTTACTTGTTTAATGCTTAAATAAAGAACACTTACCTTTACTGAACTTGAGGAAAAGAATGATATTCAGCTGATATGAATTTTAATACAATAAAGAGGCGTTGCCGTTTGACAAGGGTGTGGGGATACAGGTACAAGGCTTGGATTACGAGGAAGGGGAAGTCATCCCTTGCTGTGGGCCAAGATTGTTGACCTCCCGTTTGGACATCACACATACGAGAAAAATGAGATGGGGTGGAGTAAGGATCTTGTGAACAGGTGGCATGAAAAGGAAGTTGTGAGTGGATTTTTTTATACTTGAGGATGAGGACTGGTTTGTTAATTGCATAGGGACTGTAAACATTCTCCTGAATCTTTGTTTGGAACTTCAATAATTGCTGAGCACTTCTTCCATTTTTGTTTCAGTGCTTGTGTAAATTATTTAGCATTTTCCTCTGCTGAATTATTAGAGGAATCCTACATCCAGTTGGCAAAGGGGAATTAGCTCCCATCATGAATGTTTTTCATTTCTGTTCCTTTTTAATTTATCCTTTCTCCCCTGCTTGCCAAGCAAACCCTGAGCAGCTAAAAGGAGTATGTGTCTTTAGTCTTGTGTTTATATGGGACACTTCACTGAAAACCTGTATGTTCTTTCTTTGCTGAATGCAGAAATTTTTCAGAATATTCCTCTATGGCATTGAGTTTCTAGTAAAGGAATAACACGTTACCCGCACATCATTTTCAAATAAATAAATGCATGAATTAATAAGCGTGTGAGTAATTAGACAAATCCCCATCTCAGCCTAATAAAATAATTATGTACCAAAAAGTCGTAACTAGGGCATGATGCATACAGCAAGTTTGCAGAAACATTTGAAGTGTATGAATGATGTATGGGTCCCAATGTGAAAATATGTCAGGAAGCATTCAATGAATAGCCAGGCTCAGCGCCAGGAGAAAAATAGAGGGGTCATAAATACTATGTAGATATTGGGATATGAGGAGACAACTGCGGGTGCGGTGAGGTCCATCTGGGGGTGCAATGCACCCCTAAGCACCCCCATAGCACCGGGCCTGTGAAGAGCATACTCAGCCGAAGAGCATGCTCTTGAGTGATCCTTCAAACAAGAATGGCATGTTACCCTGAAGATTAATAAAGCCCTTCAATTGTTCACTCTGTAGCCTCCAATTCAACTTTCCAACAGAATGGTCAATCATCACACATAACTCTAAAATATATACATTTGCAAAACACCTGCAGCTCCGAAATCTGCCTGTCTGTCAGTGTTTCATTTAAAATCATACAGTAGCCAGCAGGGACTTTGAGGTATAGTATATAGTATACTTACAGTGAATCAAACCCTGGTTATCGTGTCAGTATGGCAACATTATCACAGTCAAGGAGAGCCTTCAACTATTTGTTAGAGTTTTATTGTATTGAAAATGATTAATGTTTGCGGATCCTTAACTGTCTTTCCATATACCACACAGAAAGATTGGCATTTCACCAGCTTCATTTAAAGCAGGTTAATTGTGATTGTCGTTGTCTCTGTAACTGCATGTGAACCAGCCATTGGTTAAATAGGCAAGCGAGGCTCATTAAAGACTCATTAAATGCAGGTGTGTAGCTGGAGAGCAGAGGTCACATCTTTCTCTGCAGGTGGTTTTGCCGTGGCTGTACTCAGGCAGGTTTACCTTGTTTTGTGTTTGTTCTTTTGATGTAGTTTGAGTTTTGTTAAATATTACAGTGCCTTCACAGCCACTATAACAAAAAGGATGGCCAGGCATCACCATTAATACCACAAAAGGAGCTGCACACAGGTGTAATTATGTGACAGCCATGAAGTGTTCTGCGTATATTTAATTTTAAATTCTAAATTGCTGATGAAACATTTAAAGGTTCTATACTGTAAAGTGGCAGGGCACAATTTCATATCTTGTCTCTGGACACATTTTTGGTAATGCTCAGCAATGACTCATTTATAAAGGTGTTAATTTAGCGTGACACTGTTTGTGCAGTGAGAGCAATTCATTGCACTCTTCAGTATCTGATTATGTCAGAAAGATCTTGTTTATTCATTTTTCCACTATGGTCTAATACTTGTATCATCAGGAATTTAATATTTACCATTTTAAAATATGTCCTTTTGAATTCTACCAAACTGTGCCTTAATGTACATTAAATATTTTTCCCCTGCTCTGGATGAGTTATTGATGTCATCATGGTCAATCAATGACATCATCAAAATGTATGTACTATCTAAAAGAAAGTCCTTTCATATTCTGTCATATTTGACCTAAATATACATTTTTTATATTTTCCCCCTGCTGTGGATGTTATTGAAATCATCATTCATTAACAGGCTTTCCCTACAGTATACCACACAACCCCCCAAAACAACAGATCACTATTTATAGTATATTCTGTACAGTATGGATAACATTATAATGAGTTTGCTTGTCCCAAACTGTCAGTTGGGCTTTTGGCTTGGGGCATTTACCGGCATATTTGCCACAGAAGTTGCTCCTTAATTGCTTTGGAATGGCTGGGTGAAATATTGACAAAATCTGAGACTGACAGCAGCCTGGACAATTATTAGCCAGCCTGTTGCTAGCAGCTTAAAGTTCAGCACACACTCCAAGAGGGCACATGCCAGGGGAAGTTTATTTCCCATAAGACATGATTCACCGTCTGAGGCATTCTTCTCTGAGGCCAGTGCAGGGAGACAAATTCAACAGCGTCACCAACCAGTTTGAATCCTAAGTGGGGTCTCTCTCTTTTACCCTTTCTCCACAGTAATAAAGGCAAAATATAGAGTGGTTTGCTTTGGCTTGGGCATTTTGAAAATTCCAATAGCTGCATTGACTTTTCCAGCTGTCCAGGGGAGCAGCAGGAGGTGAAACTGATCTGTTCTGAAAGAAGTTGATCGTTCACTTATTTTACCATCATCTTTTCACATGTAAGATTGTTGTGCTTCCATTTTGGACCAGCACACAATCACAGTATAGTGGCACTGAACTGGACTGGACTCAGGAAATGAGCTCATACGGCAAATGAGCTGTACTGTCTCTTCTGAACAGTCATGCAGACTGCACAGCACATAACACACATAATCACCAGAATCATATAAAATACAGCTTTGACAATAAAATACACATGAAGCTGTCAGTACTCCGCCCCCTAGCTGTGTGTTTGTGTTCTTCCCCTGTCCATGTGCTTTTGTTTTCCTTGTGTTCTAGCCCTGCCCCGTTCCCCACCCGGTCCCCGCCTGCCTCGTTACTGCATCGCTGCCACCTGCCTGCTAGCTCACCTGTTCCCCATCACCTCATCTACTCTGCCCTTTATAATGCCCTGCCTGTTCCTGTCTCGTTGCTAGTTTGTTGCAGTGTGTTTACCTGTCTCGTTCCTGCGTTTTGATTCTGCTTGCTTGTTTTCGTGTTTTTGACTTTTTGCTTGTGCCCCGACCTATGTCTTGCCTGCCGCCTTGTCCTGTTGCCTGGAATTCTGCCCGACTGGTTTTTGACCCTGCCTGCTCCCGTTCCTGATCCTGGATTTTCCCTTCGGACTGTCTCTCTGGTTTCGAGCCTACCTGTTTTGTGTTATCGAGTCTGCCTGCCGGTTTATAATAAACCCTACGGGAAAATCTCCATGGTCTGCGGCTGAGTCCTTGTCCGTACCTGACAGAAGCTAAAAATCGAGGCCCGAATAAAACCAGATGAAAATATAACATACATTAGACATTGTATGCACAGTGCAATAAAGTAAAAGAAAATCCATACACATTAAATTTAGTAGAAAATACAGCAGTTGGCCAAACTGAATTATAATTGATAGCAAAGAGCTGTAAAACAGCTAATGTTCAAAACAAGCTGTGTAAGCACTAAATGGAAAACGCCATGACAACATCACATGGGTTACAAGAGGGGGAATAATGTGGGTTATTCAAGAAATATAAGAGTTGAGTAAATTACAATGGAGGTAATAAAAGCCCATGGCTGGTACCTTTGGTAACTATCCAATACAATTATAATCCAATAATGTTACTGTGTTGCTGATGATTTTTGAAATCTGCTGAAAACCGCTGAAAGTAAACAGTACTATTATTGGTCTTAATACCACAGAGCAAGAAACAGAAAAAGTGTGTGTCTGTACAGGTTGTGTTATAAGATGTGCTTGTGAACACAACAGTCCAGAACAGAAAGTCAGAAATTAGAAAACAGAAGTGTCCTTGTCTGGCTGTCACTTTCTCCATGTGAGTACTTTGGTGAAAATTGAATTATGCTTATGAGTTATAATTGAAATAAAGACAGACTTGATGATGCATTCAGTTCTCAGAAACACAAATTTTCACACTTCCTGCTTTGTGAGAAAACTTTTTTTGGGAAAGTTTAAAGCAACATGATATGATGCTGTTGGACGAGAGGCAAGGGCTTTGGTTATGTATATTTCCACAGAATGGAAATATACAGAATGCTGTGGTCCCTATAGAAGGTAGAAAATTTTCATAGCTGGGAAAGTAGAGTGGTATCTTATTTGGAGATAATGCAGCTCATATCTGCATCATATCTGTCTTAAAAACCACAGTTATTGTATATGCAGGATGTATATTCCTTCTCTGGAGAGTTAGAAAATAGAAAGATTGAGATTTAGAAATGTGAGAATGAAGACAGAGAATATATATCCTGCCAAAAGTGATTTTATAGCTCAAGAGGAACACTGGATAAAAGGAATGAAGAGAATCCTTAACACAAGAATTCTGGAACACTGTATCAGATAAAGAGAGCATGGATTGTAAGATAATGACATTGATGACATTGACAATGATTGATTGATGTAATAATAATAATCAAGGCAAAAAGTGTCCAAAGTCTGCACAACCATGCAGTAGATGGACTTAAGTGACAAATTCAATGAATTATACAGGATCCAGAAATGTTTTTGAGCCTTTGATTGTGAACCAGGATATGCCTGAAAATGATCTCATTTCAAAACAGGTGACATTTAGTTGTCGTAGTTTATTACAATGAAATTTCACTATGAAACATTTTTTGTTGGCACATTACAACAATAAATAGGTCACATACATTTTTTGCTGTTTTTTGGTTTTGTTTTCACTCCCAAAATGGAGCTCTGTAGCACACTGCAGGACCAGAGTTATGAGGATTCTTCATTCTGCTATTTATCACTTTTGGCCACCAATGGGAGATCTCTTCATTATTCCCATAATGGTTAATTTATAGTTGAAAATATGTCTGTGTCATATGCCTCATCATTTCATTTTTCAAAAATATAATTGGGATTTGCCACTACAAACTTCAAAATCACATACTATCAACATTGATCAACAACTCCTCATAAACAATAAATGATTGCCATTGTATGATATACAAATAATAAAAATGAATTTCCTCTGCTATTATTTAATTATGCTGTGTTATGACTGCAATTACTTAAAAACATGACTTTATTAAAATTAATGGATGGAATATTGCGAGCAAGATAACAAGCTTATTCCAACTTCATTAATATTTTACTGTATGAAACTGTAAAGTCAGACTTTTCTGGAAAATGCGTGTTAGAAATTTATGAACACTTTAGGTGTTGGTAATACTCTGTTAGAGATGTCAGGTATCTTAGAAAGCGGCCACAATTTGGCTAAGTATGAAGACAAGCAAGTATGAACCTTAACTCTTTGCTATGAAAATCATGCCTGCATTTTAAAAACAGCATGTCTTGTAAGTTACCACTTCTTTACTTGTATGTGTTATGCATGAGCATTTCAAATATATAAATAATTGATGTTATTTATTGTTCCATTCCTTATATCTTTCCCCTTTTGTGAATGCACTTCCGAGCCCTTGAGAGAATCATAAGTTCCCCATTATTCTGGAATTGCTAGAATCTCCCAGGTCATCTTTCTGGAAGCCACTTAGAAATGTGCTGAAAGAACACACCATTTTCTTATCCCAAAGTATGTATACAACCCCGCTGAACCAACTCAGGATTGAATCTCTAAACAGAACTTCTTATTGATCCACAGTTCTAGGTTTCCACCTGACTTGGGTCCATGTGTTCTCATGCGTTTTTCACTCTGTATTCCTACGTAGATGCCTAGCTCATTGTGAACAGAAAGGCAGTATAAAGTCAAGACCATCATAGGGAATCCTACTTACAGATGTGCCTCCTGTCTATGCATGTTGTGAGAGCTCTTATCTGCATTGGTGTACTGCCAGCCTATTTTCTCAGGTATTTAAGTACTAGAGTTGAAAGACCTAACCCCACAATTATGTCCTGCATCTTTTGGAAGCACCTGGAATTATCAGTTCCCTCTTTGATCTGTAGAGAAATAAAGCAAGGAAATGTGTTTGTGTCTTCCTGGCACAGAGATGTTGTCTCACCAAGTGGAGTTTTTGACAGTTGTGCAGAAAGGCTGTGCATTTCAGATTGTCATCAAGCAGGGATTTCGGTTGTGTCACTTATTATAATTACTCTCAGAAATCCAGTTTCATTTTGTGCAGCAATTTCTATTGTGTCTTTATCCTTCCTTGGTTTTCTCATTGCTTCTTGGAACATTGTCAGCGAATAGTAATTTTTCATTGGTTGTTGGGAGGTCATCTTCCACTTGGCTCTTGATTGTGGAAAATTTTCTGACACGTGAGCACTTGCTTGAGAGTGACTATGACTTGTGAAGCAATTACTGTTGCTCCTAGAGGACCTGACCCCCTACAAGATCTAAAGCGTTAAATGTATGTGTAATCAGTAATGAACCGAGTCCCCTAATGCATATTAGTCCTTATCTTCCAGATAAGATCTTGTCTCTGCCAGTCAAGTAAACGTAAAATGTGAACTCTGTCCAAAACGGACCCTCACGGCCGTGTGCTCACGGCGATGAGCTGATGCAGGAATTATCTAAAATCCGATATTGGAAGGTATTGGTATTGGAAGACAAACAGAGGCAGAACACTTTGCCTGACCACCCCCCCCAACGTTTCACATAAACCTGGGAGCCATTTACTGCCCATTCCGACCAGAGGACGGCCTGTCACTTCATGCGGGGAGTTGCACCGCTGTTTATTCTCAAATCAATACACAATCACTATGGATGATTCATCTTCTCCCCCATTTTGAAGATGAAATTATGGACCTGAGCGATACCGCGGCAATCCGCTGTCTATTACCTCGCGATTCCACCAGATAACTGCACATTGATTTCAAGAAAACGCCGGCCTTTTCTCCTTCCCCCCACTGCCATTTAAATTATCGTTTTGAAAAATGTCCTTTACAATATGACTGATGGCCAGAGAAAACGTTTCCCCCTAATAATCCTTTAATTTGAACTATGACAGAGAATGTGGGTGGAAGTGAGGCTTTCAGCTCCTCTTCCCCAACTGTAGTAATTGATTCGGCAAATGACAGACATTTAATAGAGGATAAAAGTGCTGTCAATTGAGACAGCGGGGTGTGCCTAATTACTTTTGAGTGGCGTGGTGTTTATTTACAAGTGCGTGTCTCCATTTTACCTCTGAGGTTCAAAAAATTGTCCCTTCACATCCTCAGTTGGCTTTACAGAGTGAGCTTGCCAGTCAGTGTAACACAGAGTGACGTGACACCTTCTTGCAGAAGAGCAGTGCCGACAAGAGGCCCAGGAGCTCAGGCAGACTCCTAGGAAACCATGAGTGGCTCTCCCGGGAGGAAGTGACACCGACGTGACCTTCCTGTGACATCACAGGAGCTGGACACCTTTCATATTTTGTGGCTCTTAAACACCCGCGGCATTTGGTGTCCAGGTGTCTTTTTCCTTTTTAAAAATGTGCATAATGTGATTAATTCATTAAGTGTTACTGGTTAATGACACATTAAATACCTAGATACTCATCTACTTCCCCAGTGCTGTTGTCTCTGAGTAAAGTTTCCAAAATGAATTCAGTAATGAATAGCTATGGGTATAGCAATGTCACAAGTTAATGATTTACATTTTTGCCAGATTAAAAATCCTTGGATTTGAGTATCAGAGGTCTGCATTGCAGCACTTTGCTTGAGATGCTGCCCATTAACCCAGCCATGTAAATTTAATGCTACCGAGTGGCAGAATGTTACAACTGAGGTTAAATGTCCTCTTTTTGCTTGATTGAAAGGGGAAAAAGTCCCTTAATTTCATCACTCTGTAGCTGCTGATTTGCCTTGATTACAGAAAGGTCAGTGGTTGTGGGGATGATAAATATATATGATTTTCAAAAATATCCACCATTTCCATTTCCAGCAATCTACATCCCTGCCTTTGATCAACAGCATTCAAGCAGTTGACCACTTCTCACTGATGTATGCATTTTTACAGCTGTAATTGTGCATGCCTGTATTAAACTGGAGTAGGCAGTGCAAGGCGTGAGTGAGGTGGACACATACGTTTGCATGTTCTTAGATCTTCAAAGATCCAGAGTTTTACAGTGCTGCTGGCACTTGGTGAGTCAGTGCTGTGATGGAAGCTGGAGTCTCACACAGAAGGGTTTGTCGGGGCGGCAGTGTAGCACAGTGGTCAAGGAGCAGGACTCGTAAACGAAAGGTTACCGGTTCGATCCCCGCTGGGGACACTGCTGCTGTACCCTTGGGCAAGGTACTTAACCCACAATTGCCTCAGTAAATATCCAGCTGTAAATGGATAACATTGTAAGGAACGGTAACCTATGCAAGTCGCTTTGGATAAAAGTGTCTGCCAAATGAATAAAATGTAAATGAAACGCATCTGCTTCGAGCTGAGATCATCATTGTGTCAGTAGTCTCCAGGTTACCCTACCCTGGCAGACGTGATCACCCATGTGGAAACAGATCTACAGGAGAAACACAGGACAGGATGGGGGCAGGCAACAGCGAGGTTAGCTTGCATGTCATCTCAAGACTGAGTCACAAGGAGGGCAAAGGGCAGGGCTTAAATAACAGAAAACACAGGTGACAACAATAACTAAAGACAGGTGGACAACAAACAGGATCAAACAGAAGTGAGGCCCTCTGGTGGTTATCCCAGGAAGCAGCAGCTGAGAACCCTGACAGGAAGTTATGAGGCCACCTGTTGGTCTTTCAGGGAAGCAGCAGCAGCCAAAACCTGAAGGCTTTGTTCTCTTGATATATCATTTCTCTCTGCATATTTCTTTCTGGATGCTCACCAGACTTGACATTTAACACATTTATTCACCTCAGCACCTGTTCCCAACCTCTATCCCCCCCCAAAGAGGTGATGTAATGCTTGTGCAAGTCAGTGACTGAGGCGTATTTAGACAGTTACCAAAAATACAAGGTCAACAGTCTTTGAACAATAAATTTAGCACCAAAATCCTGGAACATTCATTCACACAGAGAAATGGACTGAAGTTCCTTTTGTTTTCCAGTATATCAGAGACGTTAAAACAGAGCTATCAAAGGATAATGAGAAAACCTAAGTGCACTAATAATCTGTAATGGTTTTTCTCAGCAGATAAACTATTTGATTATTAGAATTCATTGTAGCAGTTAATTATGAGTAGGTTGCATTTCCAGGCTAATTTGTATTTTCGTGTAGTTTGATATTTGCAAGCTTGAAGTCATTTTCAACACTTTATTAAGTGTTTGAAATTCTGCTCACAATCTCTTAAGGTCTGACTACATCAATCAAGAGCTATTTAACAGAGAGGGGAAAATTAGAGGAATTATGTGTGGGGTGAGTCACATTGGGGACGAGGTGAGAGCAGAACAGAATAAATCAGGAGAAGAATGCAAGCCTCCATTGCCAGCAGTTCAACATTCAGCTTTCCTTATTCACCAGTGCCAGAATGTGTGTGTTTGCATATTACACAGACAGGAGATGGTTACCCCAATGTATTCAGTTATGTATTATTATTGGAAAGAGAAATGTTTTGTCCACCGGTTTTCCTGTTGAAGTAATCACTTTTAGGAGCTTGATAGATTAGTTATTGTCTTGTAGACAGAGAGGGCAGCAGAGGAGCAGTTCCAGGGAAAGGGAGTCCAGGCCAGAGAGGGGAGACCCCAGCAGGATCCCCCTAATGTATGCCCACCAGTGTATAAAAGTCTTAAATCAGAGGCTCCTGGCTCTAGCCAACCCTTTGCTGCAAAGTCCCAAATAGAAAATGGTGATCCACCTCATCAAGGGTCTTTTCTTGATGAAGAGAGATCGGTCCAAGGCTAATGTTTTTAACTTTGACTGTGCAGAGCAAGTCCTAGATTAAAAACCTTAGCACAATCCATCTGGTTAGTATGTATGTAAGAGCAGAAAATTTTTAAGGCTGGAAATGAATTTTTGACTGTATCCCATTAAATTGTGACTATATGCACGTTTTTCCAGCAAGAACAGGTCCCCCGTCTTTGGCAGCAAGGTCACCACTGCTTTTCTGCAACTGATGGTGAGTTCCACTGTTTGGCAACTCTCCTGTATGGCCCCACAACAGCAGAAAACACACTGGCATTTTCTGATTTGAAGCCATAAAATATCTGACGCGTGGCAACTCAGTGTTTTCACTTTTACTCATGTATATGACTGCAGGAATAAAGCCAAACTCCGGGTTGCTGACACCACAAGTAGGTTTATTACCACAAGGATATGGTACTAGCACTTAGCTGCTCAAACAGCAAAACAGTTCTCATGTCAATAACTTCACTAAAACAATGTCCAATGGCGTGGGCTGGATTTCAGTTGCTGAAAGCTGATATTTTGCCACCACTGTTCAAGTAATATTCCCAGTACGCTGTTCGCGAGGCAGGAAATGGATTCAAACAGGAGGTGGTGATGACACACCAGGCAGGAAGAGCATTGTCTCAAGTTCCACATTCCCCTCTGTTGATTCTTCACAAAGGGTGATTTGCACTAAGAGGGAAAGCTGTAGGAAAAATCTGTTAACTAACTTTTTATGCAAGTTGTGTGCACAGCGAATGTATTACCACATCTACATTAATGAGTGCAAGGTCCTAAGTCTATGATGTGGTACTCTCAATGTTTAGGGATACCCATGAAATATATATATATAGATGTAGCTGAGAAAAAAAAAAAAAAAAAAAAACAGGCCTATAGTCTCATCTTTCTATAGTCACTCTCTATAGTCTCTCAGGCCTGGGAACAATGTAAAGCCGCTTGTGTTGTAAAAAGCGCTATACAAAACAAAAAAAAAATATTGAATTGAATCGTTTTTAAACTGTTTTTAAATTGTTTTAACTAATGACGTTTATGTTCTTATTTTAAGTAGATAAAATGGCTGGTGTATGTAATTTGGCATTTTATGCGTTTTAAATATCTTTTTTGTGTTATTACAATATTGCATTTTTCGACTGTCATTTGTTAACTAAATCATACTGTAAATTCTTTTGAGATTATTTGTCCATGAATGTTTTTATTTTGTTTTATTTTTATCTTATGTACATCAGGTCTCTCTTGAAAATGAGATCTATCTCAATGGGATTCACCTGAATAAATAAAGGTTAATAATAATAATAATCTTTCATTTTTATCATGTTTAATTCCTCAGTGTTTCAATGCTGAATACTGAATCGCAGCTTTCTTATTTTAAACACACCCTCCCATGCTGTTATTGTAAATATAATAGTCATGCTTTATTTAAAATGTTGCATTTAATTTGCTGTTCCTTGGGATCTGAGTGTTTTCTAAGATAATAGCTGCTGAGACAGCACAGCAGATGTTGCCTTTAAATGCAGATTTTCCTCTGCATAATGGTTTTTTTTTGTATAAATGAGCAGGCAATGTTATGTGGTTTTGAAACGCCTCTCCAGTTCGGTCCCCAATACCAAAGCAGGTTCCTAAAATGCCATTCCTCTGCTGAACCTCCCTCGTCTGACGTTTGTGCTACCTCCGACTCCTGCCAAATCCAAGCGGAGGCTCCTGGTTTGTGATACTCCGGGCATGTCCATGTATGTCTCTACAATGTGAAATCACACTCAAACCCAGTGTGATTTCTTTCTCTCAGTAGAGCACAAAAAATTGATTTGTTAGAGGATGCCATTGCTGGTCACATATGCCACTGCGTTTGAAGACAAGACACCAGTCGAGGTTCCCTAGAAAGCAAACGTGCGCATCTGAACACGACTCAACTCTCCCCGTTTCCAAATGGTGCCTCAGTTTGGCATTTCATAGTCTAATGAAGGTACACATTCATCAGCGGCTCAGGTTTACCATTTTGTAACTGAAAGGGCCTCAAAGTCAACATAAAAAAACACCCACACGCGTATCCACGCGGTATTCGTAACAGTAAGAAGAATGACTGGACGACTCCGGAAACCGTGACCGTCGAGGCTGAAATAATCCGCTTCGGTGGAAAAACTCCCCGTGCGGAATTGCATTCCCTGATGGGGCCGCCTGTTGTGTAATTAGTGCCTCCATATGCACGGGAGGCAGCGAGCTGAAGCACGAAGTCCCCAAAGGCCCAGGCACCTCCACAGACAGCTATTCTCCTCCACCAGCCCTCGCTGCGGGAAACGCGCTCTTCAGAACGCCTCTGCCAGTGGAATTTTAATGCCCTAATTTAAGCCTGTTGTACTTGATTAACTTTAACTTGGTTCCTGTCCGACTTGTGTCAGAGGCAGACCCGGGATCGTATTATTAGTTCATTATTGTAATTACTCGGACTCCTTGATGAAAGAATCGCTGTCTTGGCGACTATTTGAATACTAAATGGTGGTGTGCGTAGTTATGTTTTATATTGCATTTCTTGTTAAGCAGAAATTGACTTTGATGGCTTTCCCCCCTGCAAAGCTGATATGTGAATGCTTGGTACATCTGGACATACACTCTCCTGGAGTTCCATTTTCTCTTAACACAATGTGTGCCATTTAATTAAAAATTTTAGCGAGACCGGGAAAAATAAGCAGAGAAGCTTATTATGGAGTTCTTACTCACTCATGGCTATCACAATTATCTGATCTGACGATAATGTCCTCAGCTTATTTCCATATCCAAGTTATTTTTGATGGAGGGAGTGAGGTGTGACCTAACGGGACAGTTCCCACCAACAGTGTCTATCGATTCAATCTACTTTCCTGACATCTCTCGGGCCGATGTTCCTCAAGCCCGGGCCTCCCACCCACAGACACCCAGATGGGTGCCTCTCTCCCCCTCACTCCAGCTCGGCTTTAACAATTATTCTCATCTCATTCTGAAACAGAGGGGATGCTGTGATTCAAATGTCAATTTAATCATTTTTTCTTTCCCGAGACACTCTCCAGAAAGATATCCACCCTGCGTGACTAAGTATGGCCTCCTTTTATGATTTAATCATAATTTTGCTTAAAGGTTTTTTTTGGGGAAAGTGACATTTTCTGTTCCCATGCACAGGAATGTAGTGTAATAGAGACAGCAGAGTCTGCCAAGCCATCAAGAGGAGGATTCGAAACGACAGCACGGAATGCAACCTCCTGATCCAACCAATAACCCTCTCTGATCATGAGATGTCATTATTTGCCTACTTTGCCTGTGGTAAAATTGGACAAAGTTTTGATTTGTCATGATTGCTTTAACACTAGAGAAAATACTTCACGTCTTGTGAGGCTACCACCCAGCAGGCATTTCGCCAACTTTGACACTATTTTTATAGGCTTCTGCCCCCCCACCGCACCCCACCCCACAACTTTTGTCTGTAAGTTTTGATGCCTGCTGGTATTTTGAGGCAATTAAATTGGATCTCACATATCAGATTTTTCCCCCCTTTTGAGATGTGTGACATCAAACAATTATATTCCATTTCGGGCGCATATGCGTCAAAAATCCAATATTGTACTGGAGTGCAGGCTGGCGTGCTTGATGGGTTTGCGGTTTTGCTCCAAGTCAGAAATTTCCATGCATAAACAGCAGGACACAAGCTCTCTCTCTCTCTCTCTCTCTCTCATGCTGTGCTGCACAACTGCTAGCAGTGCCTTCGTGGAATGGCTTTTCGGCATGGTGGGAAATCCCACAATTGATCAGTGCAATTGCCTTAATGTGGAGATGGCGAAGTTTGCATGTGATACATAATGCAGTATTACTGGAGGCAAACTCAGGCTCTGAACTGTGGTACAGCTGCAGTTTTGCTGGGTAACCAAAAGAGATGCATCTAAATATGAACTAATGAGGGAGAATTCACTGCACATGACTAGGATGGAGTAATCCCATGAGGTGATCTATGTAACATACCATGTCTGGTGCTGATACCAGGCTGCTGCTTCATGGTTGCTGTTTTTAGCTCTTTTATCAAACTGTTTTCAATGCATTGCATTATATTCATTTAGCAGACGATCTTACCCAGAGCAACTTCCAGCACAAAAAGAACAGAAGTGTATCCATTCAAGCTGAATGAGCAACATTGTCAGACCAGGCTGACAACACTCCCAGACTAGTGAACGTGAACATAACAGAGTTTAAGCCCTACCACAAGTTACCTTGTGCAACCTGACTAGACGGCCTAGAAACTCAGAGAAACCAAATACACAGAGTACCAAACCGAGTCACTAGATTAAAGAATCCAAAACATTCTCATTGTTAATGGCTATCTATAGAGCGATTTTAGGAGGTCTTCAGTTATGGATGTCTACAGGTGTTTAAGAGGGAAAATGCTGTTTGCCCTTGCTTAACCAAATGGAAATGCTCAGTAATGCAAGGCAGTTCATTTATGATGAGCAGGTCAAGTCTACTCCCCGCCTGACCCCTTCCCGAATTGGCCTGTTTGCTTTAATACTGAGCCATTTCACTGGAGAAATTTCAGGAAGATTGATGGGAGCGCTCAGGGGGTTAATTTCTTTCATTTCTGTGGATTGTAAATGGTAAGACTCGGACTCCACGGGAAGCAATCAAGGCAGTACAAGGTCCTACCAGCACAGGGTCTGAGTGCATTCACCGCTAACAAAGTAAAACTCTTTGATCTGTCAGTCAGTGCCTTTCTCGTGCATCGGAGAGATGCATCAGAACGGACCAACTGGCAGATTTATCTGACAGATGTACTTTTGTTCCGTCTGTAAAATAAGCCTCACTGGTGATCGTGTCTGACAGATAGGCCGTCAGAGGTGTCACATGGAATATTCGCAAGACCGGTTCTGGACCTTACGGTCCTGGGCTAGCCTCTGGGTGGCCTCAGACTCCGAATCTGAGCTCTTGTTTTGACCTTGTCTTTGTCTCAGTGTTTCAGCTGTAATGTCACTAACTTGAGCTGGTCTGGCTAGATTCACAGGGCTCCTCATGTTCTTGAGATGTCTCTCTCTCCTGTGTGTAGCTTGTCTTGGACCTCAAAACTTGCATGTGTGTGCGTGTTTTTTCATGTTGGTTAGCAGTTGTGTCTTAGGAAGTTGGCCTAGGTACTCATTGGTCAGTTGACCTATGTTTACATCCACTGTCCTTGAGTACTCAGGACTCAGCTGACTGAGTACAAGATTCAGCTCAGTTCCACTGCCCCAATGAAAGGCCAGAGTGTCACACACACAGAAGGACAGGGTTTTAGTTCATCTGACAGATTTGTGTGGTGGTGTATTAGGCCCCCTCTTTGACTTTACTAGATTTAATAAATGTGTAGTGCCCTCCTCTGTTATAGAAAATAGATTGCCATACACATGGTGATTTTAAATAGCCCTTACTCTTCTGCTTCCCCTGTGAAGTGCTCTGCCTCACTTTGACAGAGCTCAGTGGATTTATACATTGGGGCATTGCACCCCCTAGCGTCTAGTTAGGTATAGTATAGATTTTAACCACATACCAGAACAAAGTAAGACGTTAATGTGAAAAAGCCTGACAGTCGTACCTTAATCGTATTTCAGAGGTTAGCATGCTCACTGTAACATTGTCCTATTCTAGGCTATAAGGTAACTAAGGTTACGGGAATGTTTTACGAAGAAAGAGATGATTAATACTTCTTTCATACGGATAAAGTAAGTGTGCAATACAGCTAAAAGGCGCTCTTGTGTCAGGATCGCAATAACGTAGATGGAAAGTAAAATTGCACTTTTTGTCTGAATTCTGGTTAAAGGAAGCGTTTCTTTTTTGATGTTTAAAAATCGGATTAAGGATATTTTTCTCACATTGCGAGGTTGAAGCGGTGCGTTCCGTGTGCCTAATTATAATGTACCGTAGTGTTCCGGTGTGCCGCTGCGGTTTTAAATGGAAGTCAAGAACCTCAAGCAGGCAAGAAGCTTAAGGACGCCAGAGATCTAATCAACCCAGAACAGCAGCGAGACACGCTGCGTGGGGCAGTACAGGGATACAGGGTACGAGAATACTGCACGTCACACACTGAAATGAGCCATTATACTGCTATTCACGGCGGGTTAAGTAGGCTTCTATTTTACATAACATAGATATAAACACATATATACACCCATGTGTTTGTGTACCGTTTGAAAATATTAGGATATTAAGCAATACTAGGATACTTTAGCATTATAAATAATATTCACTGGAAAATAGCGCTGTGGTTGTTCACAGGGATCAAATTATATGCTTTCATAAACACGCTGTTGTATTATGCTTTGACATTAAAAATCAACACTTGCTTAACTTTGGACAGAATTTGGTTGTAAAAGACACACGGCAAACCTTCGCAGTTCTTATAAAAATCTGAAATAAAGTATTTTGGTTTGCGGGATGCCTGTGGAATTACTGCCCCCTAGTGTAATTCCTCTGTGCTTTCAGCACAAGCTTTGCTACGATGATAATCTGAACTGCATCACACACAAAAAAAGGATCATTTATCGATCGCTTTTCAAAATAAAACCTTAAGGGCGGCATATAATAACCCAGCAGAAAATTTATCCATCTGTATTTAGTGACATGCTCGTTGCTGTGTTCATTGAAACGACGCGTTTCGAGCACTTCTTAAAGCGCTGTGATTGCAGTTTACATTTGTTTCAGCAGAGGGCGCTATGAGCCAAAGGAAGGAACAATCAGCGGCGTCCAAGTTAAATGATTGCCTCCACTTGCAAAGACTGTCAGGTAATATATTTTCGTTTGTTTTTACTACATACTATTCTCTGAAGTATTTTTTTTACTGCAAAGTAAACCATTCCCTTCTTTTCCTTCTTCACCATTTGATTTTACATCTATCATTTCTATGCTTAAAAGCTTTTTTTTAATGCATGCTATTAGTAGATTGTTCTAAATGGGTTAAGTGTGTCAATCAATGCACATTCTAACTACATTATCACTAATATTGACATTATCTATGAGTGTAGCAGATTCAATCTGCAGTTTGAGCCCTCTCACAGCAAAGACTGTTCATCCAAAGTGGTCTGTTGTTGATCATACATCACAACAGTGCCACACACACACACACACACACACACACAAATCTGCTTTATGGCTTGTGACAGCACAACATTCCATGGAACACTGACATAACAATTGGACTCATTCAGCACTCTTTAGCCGACTTCCCATTTCTCTCTGGTGTACTGGAGGAATGAGAGAGACAGCACCACCTGCTCTCTCTCTCCTTCTCTATTGACAGGCATTCTCTGGTGACGGTTCACAGCAGGGCGAGTGTGCAGTTATGGGCCTAATTAAGATACCACATTTAACGGCAGCAACAAGATTTGATGGGAAGCTGATCAGAGTGTCAGAGGAAGACAGAGGGAGAGAGATGAAAGGTAGATGTACTGGATGGAGGAAAGAGACATGGTGGCAGAAAGGAGCTTCCCTCCAGAGAGCCTGTTACAGCACACATGGGGGTCAAAGTTTAAAGTTCTTATTCCTGTTGATCACCGAGTCTTAGAGTATAATCTGCACTGGTCTTAAGCAATGTAAGGCAAGCAACACTTTTCAATGCAAACAAATCATCTACTTTGGTGGTTGATGAAACTGCCAAACTGCAAATGCTTGGAGTACACTGGGACTGAAAGTTAAGAAATGTTAATTGAATGTAGGTCATAACATGGTATCAATAGCAGCTTCACATCCAGGAATAAAACCCAACACCTACTGGTTAAAAAGCCTTGTTTCTAAACCACTGCCCTGCACACTGCTACCTGCTGCATTGTCAGATGTTATTGGGGCAGCTTCCCCCCCTCTGCTACACGCTCTCCTCCCGTGCCCTCATTTCCGTGCCAACCCATCGATCTCCCCCCCGTATCCAGTGTCAGGGGTGCATTCAGAGATGCTTTTGCCCCCTCGTTAATATTTAACACCCCCTGAGTCATCAGTAATCACTGTCACACAGTGATCCTTCAGCGCTCCAGCCCCATATCTACTGCCCCATCCCCCAAATTCTCTCTGCAGCACCCTCAATGCGCCCCGTAACCCTCCTCTCTGCTCCTCTAAATCTTTTCCCCCGGGTCCCCTCCCTAACCGCTTCCTCACCCTGTTCACCGTCTACTCCCTCTCCCTTTCACTCCATACTCTGTTCTCTTCCACCCCTATCCTCCTGTTTACACATTACCCCCTCTCCTCTCACAATTCCCCCACCAACACCCCATAATCTCTTCTCTCCTCTACACATCTCCCTCATTAAACCCTGTATTCACTCTCTCCTGTATCATCCCCCCATCCTCTCCTCCACACCCACCTCTGGCCCATACTCTCCTCTCTGCTATAACCCCATATTTTGGGTCACTCCCTGTGGAGAAGCCAGCTGACACTTCCCACAAGAAATATGAACAAGAAGACCAACTATTAAAAAAGGTTGTTATAAAACCCAACAAACAAAAGGAACCAGCCTCAGAACACAGCCAACTGCAGTAAAGAAGCATGAGCCACATGCCTGGATTTAACATGCCTTTAATTAGGCAGGTGTGGCTTGTTAACCAATGGCTGGCTGCCTCCAATTAGATCACACACAATGACAATTACAATTGACAATTAAACAATTAACCTGTCTGGAATGAAGCTGATGGTATGAGATCTGTCTGTTACAGATACCGGACACCCATAAAACCTCTTTCTTGTCTCCTTTCCCCAGCTATTCCTTTCTTCTCTGTCTATCTGCTAAACGCATCTCTCCCTCTCTCTCCCTCCATCCTCTCCTGTCCCTCAGACCTTTCCTCACAGCTGTCTTACATCACAATCACTTCATTTTCACTGAATTCAGTTCAGGTTGCCTTACTCCCCCTGGTAGTGATAAAAACCAATTAATGCAAGAGCATGCCTACAAGTAACAAATTATGTCTGACATAATGAAATGCAACTGCTGTATCAAGAAAAAAAAGTAAAATTGTTGCATTATTTCCCCTAATAATTCAATGAATGATTTGGCACATGCAGTACTTGCTGAGACATTTGATTAAATAAATTCCACACAATAATGAAGCATTACAAAAATGTACTATGCTCATATATTCTCATTTAGGAAATCCAAAATATAATGAATACATTTAGTGTATGTCAAACACATAATTTCCTCAATTTTCACATGCGCAGTTTTACAAAAATATTGTTCAGCACATTAACTCTATAATTAAGTATGCATAGGATTACACAAATAAAAAGTAACTGACTGATATATTGCCTAATATATGCAGTGCATTCTGGGCTACACCTAAACCCATACATTTATTACTTGGATTTTGGGTATTACATGTCAACATACAGCAGATAAATTTGAATGAGGGCGCAGAGCGCGGTGGTGGATGGCCGTTTAAAACCCTCTCTGAGTTGCATGCCAGGGGGAAGTGCCATTTGCCTTAATGCTGAGGGAGATTATTGATATTTTGCTGCTGGACAGTGCTTGCTGAGGCAGCTGCTTTCTGTCCGAGTTTTACGAGAAAAAAGCCTCCCCTCCACCTCCCAGTGTGTCCTGCTGCTGTACTCATTACCCAGGCAGTAAAAGTGTGGCAATCACGGTAAAAGCTGGGTAAATCAACGTACACGAAGAGCACTGTGGATATGAGATAAGTAAAGCCAGAAGTGGTGGAGTCCAGCCGCACAAACATTCCGTCTCTTTCGCTCCCTCCCTCACTCACACATACAATAGGGAGTGAGGTACGTGTGAGAGAAATTGAGGTATCTGTGAGGGTGAAGGTGTGGTATCTGTGAGAGACAAGATATCTGTGAAGTAGAAGCTGTACTATTTGTGAGAGACTAGGTAAGGTATCTGTGAGGCAGAAGGTGTGGCATCTGTGAGAGACAAGAGAGGGTGTCTGTGAGGTAGAAGGTGTGGTATGTGTGAGAGATAAGGTAGGGTATCTGTGAGACAAGGTGAAGTATCTGTGTGGTATAGGGTGTGATATATATGTAAGTAGATGAGGTAGAAGAGAGACAGCGGGGTATCTGTGTGGTAGAAGGTTTTTTGTCTGTACAGTAGAAGGTGAGGTATATTTGTGAGAGAAGGTGAGGTCACATGACCCTAGCACTGAAGGTGACTTCTCTGGGAGGAGGAGTACTCTTTCTCTCCAAACCTGACAGCAGGAACTCCGTGATCCATTCCCTCCCAGACGGCAATAAGGAGTGCCAGATCCCCAGTGAGAGTGCACAGGTAAGGGATATATAAGACCTGGCCGGTGGGGCAGACTGACCTGAGATCAGTACACC
>CM032898.1:5467500-5592500 GCA_019176425.1 Megalops atlanticus
CTCCCTCACCTCTGTGACTAGGGGAAAGTGTGATTTGTCCTTTTCAAAGCAGTTGTTTTTCAGTATTGGGAATTTGTGACAGGGGAGACAGTGCACCTCTGTCACCACCTCGCATGACTCACACCAAACGCATACAACAGCCTCTCCTTTTTAGACAGACCATGATTTTTTGCAACAGTACTTGGTCTGGGACTGTCTCTGCTTCAGGTCCCTCACAGTGCAGAGATACAAGGTAGTCTGTCATAAGGGCCTGATAGCAGTCAAGTCTGTTTTGCAGTATTACTTTTTTAGTGTCCCAGCTTTCAAAATAAAAGTTTTTGGCATGTTTCATAACCTGGGGAGACAGAAGGAGACAGAGAGAGGATGTGTGGAGCATGAGGAAAGAGAGAAAGAGAGAAAGTGGAAGAGTATGAGAGGCACATGAGAAGAGAGAGGGGGGGAGGGGTATGGGGAGAGTCTAGAGGTCCAGGCAGAGGCGATTGCTGACATATTTTCCCTGAGTCAGCAGGAAAAGGGCACGGCTTTTGCTGAGTTAGCCTGGGACACAGCCTGGACTGCTCTATACTGCAAATGAAAACAGCATCTCCCAGCGCGTGCAGGCAGCCACTCGCGCGCGCACACACACACACACACACTGCAGACTCGAAGAAAAATCTTTTTAAAGTGAATGGGGGATCTCACACTGACAGTAACGCTCAACGTGTGGCGATGGTCTGCATCTTTCCCTTTGTGACTCATCCGTCAGTGCGTGCTCACGATCACTCTGAATGCCGCGAGCTGCAGGGGAACCTAACGCGCGAGGTCAATCTACCCGTCTCCCCTTGCCTTTGGAATGGCACAGGGCGCTTGTGCCAGTAGTTCAAGCAGTTATGCTTCTTATTCTCTTATAATCTGATTTGAACTGTTGATGCTTTATTGGTTTTCACATTGCCTTGAGTATTACTATTATCATTTAATTTCAGTACACAATTAGAATATGACAGACTAAGTGTTGATTGCCTTTAGAGAGAGGGCGTTTGTTTTCAGCGCCATTCAAACGGAATCTCTGATCTTTTTTTTTTAACTTGTGCGTCGCCGTTTCCGCATCCTTCTCTCCATCTCCTCCTTTCTGACGCTCTCATATCACTCACGTTGGAGACTGACGTCCTGCAAGCCAGCAAACGCTTACCTCTTCAATCCCAGCCAAATACACAGAGTCTTCAGTCCCCTCCTCTGTCTGAAGATGGCCAGCACTCTTTAATTCTATATTTGTCTGTGGTCAGCTGACCCATTTAGCCTCCAAAGAAGTGTTCTCAAAGAACATCGATGTGGTCCCTATGTATTAAATTATTATTATTATTATTTACAACCAAATATTTAGCACTGTGAATTTGCTTTATAATTAAATTTTAAATGTTTTACGTTTTTATTATGTCATCTATAGCCTCCCCGTTTTGAATAAATGCTACATCTGCACCATCTACAGTGGCTAGTGGCTAAGTTATATTTTAAAATAAGATATTCAGTCTATTACGTCGGAGGTTATAGTGAGACAAAATTAAGAGCGTTTGCACGTGATGTAACAACTGTTTTACTTTGTCGTTTGCTTCTTTTCCCCTTTGTTATTGCACTACAACGAAATGAACCTTGGAAAAATGAAATATTCAGCTCTACTATATTTAGTTATTCTATAGACGGTATTTAATAGTAGTGCTTATAGTAACAATACTATAATCTGATTTTGTCCTTTTTAAGACAGTACACATTAAAATGTCTTAATTTTCCGTTACAAGGGTTTGACATTGTGTACCGTCATGCACCACGCATCCTGACAATATCAGTAGGCTATGATTCGTGCGTCCGAAAAATATCGTGGCAACAGATTGAAGATTAATATATTTCAGACATCTCAATACAATGAAATGACCGTTGTTAGTGAATGAACTGATTTTTATTATTAAGTATGATGAAAACAAGATTCTGAACAACATTCCATATATATATATATATATAAACATAAATCGTAAACTTATGAATGATTTGGCTACATGACAATGTCTTTCGACGAAACATAAATAATTTGCTCAATTAATCAATTACAGTGCTGCGCAGAAGGTTCAACCAGCTCATTTATATATATATATATATATATATATATATGCCTTCCATTCTGCCAAATTATAATAATTATATGAATCATTTTCAAACAGTTGTTGACGCCATCAAAAAGTTACAGATCCACGGGAGACTAATTTTGTAAAAGAATGTATTCCCGAATTACAGCAACATGAAATATTAGGAATATTCTGCCCGAGCTGTAAACGTGGACTAAATGAGGTGCCAAAACTTTGCCTATTACTTGCTGCATGTGCCAAGATATCCTCAGTATTACTGAGGAAGCAATCACGTGCTTATCTTTTAATTTTTTCAACCTATATTTATAGGATTCTGGTGGAGATCTTAAGTCAATATTTAACAAATTCATTTAATTAAATTCTACCTTTAACTGACCAATAACTAAAACACTTCTTCGTTCGCACATGGTGGCTCAACAATTCTGCGCAATACTATACGTAGCCAACAAAAGCATAATTTTGTCCAGTGTTTTCATCACAGTCATATTCTATCATGGTTTCTTTTCAGTCAAGACATTTTATCACTTTTTAGAAAAAAATGTTTGAACAAGCACTTTGAGTACCTCTTTTAAGACTTAAATACTAGTTCAATACGATTAAACTGATGGATTTGAAGCATAAAAATACATCGGTCTGGTCATGACTAAAGTTCGTGCATAGACACTTAGCAGAAACTGCAGTCTTCCGGTCATTGCTTTTGCCTAATTACATGTTCAACAGTTTTTCTGTGTCCATATTGTTCAATAACAAAGGACCAACGAATTACCTTAATACGAATCTAAAGTCTGTTTATAGTGCAGTAGGCTTGTCTTTTTTAAGTCGTGGTCTACATATTCTGCATTCTCTTGTGAATAATAAGTTTTATTTGCAGGCCTGTTGCATATCAAGCTCATCATTTCGTTTTACTCAAGCAGAGAAGAGTCAAAAATAAAAACCTGAATTTTATATGCATTTATATCTTATTGAAAATATTTTTGTAAAATATGGCTCAGGTTTTTTTTCCACCCAAAACGATAGAGTATTGAATCTAATGAAAGGTTAAAGTCCCTTGAACTGCATATAATCACTGCTTCGAGTCATTCTCCAGTAATTTCATAGGCAAGCAAGTCCATACACATTTGATGTTCACATATATGCTGTATCCTGCGTGCAGAATTGTTAGATTGCATTTGCCATGTTTGTCCCTTCTTCACAGCACGTTGTTTTCACGTGCAATTACAAAAGATTCCTGAAGATTACTCATTTTACGTCGTTTTCAGAAAAAGTACTGTTTAATTTTTCACGTGAATGCGAACTAAGCACACTCTTGGGCTATGCCATTTTTAAGACTCATTGCAATTAAGACTTTCCAAGATTACAAAATAATTACAAAATATAGCTTTGTTATTTAAGTCTTTCTTACATTACGCTTCAACTGGTTAAGTATTCATGTTGCCTTCTACATTCCCACTGTTCATTACGCATTGATGGGCCCGCACAATAATTCATATCCTCCTTCGGTTAGGCGTAGCTTATGATCCCTTTTCAAGCATGAAGTGTTTCCGTGCAAGGTTCACCTTCCCTGTGGGTCGATTCAGTCAAAATACAGCGCGAGTTTGGCCTGAATTTTGAACAGGTATTTTAAAGTGGTTCTCTCAGAAATTCAAGATTTATATTTACTTCAAAATAAAACTTACGTGCTGTCCTTATTGAAAAAATATAATACTGCCTATCATTCGTTCTTCCAAAGTAAGGGCAATCCGCTTTGGTATTTGCTTGCACCATTTTGATACTGATTGAAACAGTTTTTAAAGTATATAAATTAAATAATTGGTACATGTTCAGCCGCATATTGTCTCTTTTTCAAAGAAAAACTGTACCAGGAACAATGCAGCCAAACTAAGAGGTAAAAAACAAACCCTAAATATGAGTTTTAAAGGTAGTTTGAAGAAAGAATCAGTTTTTAAAATAAATATCTTCTCACATAAAGAACTCCTCAGGGACAGCTTCCTTCCCGTGGGTGCCGCCGGGGGAATCTCTGCTGTTGTAGCTGCGGCTGGCGAGCTTCTCGTACTTCTCCTTGTACAGGTCCCTTTCCTTGGTCAGACGCGCGGCCTCCTGCTTCAACTGCTCCACCTGGCCCTGCAGCGTGCACTTCTCGCTCTCCAGCATGTGCCGTTGCTGCACGCGCTTGAACCTGCAGGACTGCGCGTAACCCCGGTTCTTCAGGGTCCTGCGCTTCTGCTTGAGGCGGACGATCTCCTCCTTGCTGAAGCCGCGCAGCTGCCGGTTGAGCTCGCGCACCGTCATGCTGACCAGCTGCTCGTCGGTGAAGTGGTCCTCCAGGCGGAGGTGATGGCCTTGGTGTTGGTGGTGGGCCAAGTGGTGGTGCCCGCTGGACGCGGCTGTGAGATCCTCCCCTGCGTACTGCTGTCCGCGGAGACCGTCGTACGGATGTTGTTGGTGGTGATGGTGATGCGCGTTGCCGATGAGGGCTTCGACAGCATCTTCTGGCGTCAGGTTGAGCGCCTCGGGGTTGAGGTGGTGCTGGTAGGTCGGAATCCAGTAAAGGTCCTCCAGTTGCGTCTTTCCGCCGGGGGTGTGGCTGTTTTTGCCATTGACGCCGTTGCTGTGGTTCTGGTTGGTCTGACCACCGGGACTAGGAGAACAGAGGCTGGGCGAGGAAGGCACCGAGGAGCAGGGGGTACTGAGCGGCGTGGAGGACAGGGAG
Source organism: Megalops atlanticus (assembly GCA_019176425.1). Classification (NCBI taxonomy): domain Eukaryota; kingdom Metazoa; phylum Chordata; class Actinopteri; order Elopiformes; family Megalopidae; genus Megalops; species Megalops atlanticus. The sequence continues at coordinate 5,472,325 of CM032898.1, forward strand.
CCGGTCGGTAAGCGGTGGCAGTACCGCTCCACCTCCGAGGGCTCCTTCTTCACCTCGAACTTCATGAGGTCGAAGTCGTTGACGTATTCAATGGCGAGGGGGCTGTTGGGCAGGTCAGCGCTCATGGCGAGGTTAGTGGCCATGTCAGTCCACGCGAGAAATCTATTCCGCTCAGCCCAAAGAGAAAAGCAAGCAACCTGCCACCGAGAGCCCTGGAAAATCAACTGTGCATGAAAATATATGTCTGTACACACGGGAGATGGGTTCTTATGCTGTTAGGTCCTTGCAACAATTTCTATTAATAGCAGCTTTGATGTACTTATACGCGTAAATGAACTTGTTATCCGGACCCACCCTCTCCGTTTTCTTGTTGACAACTTTTTCTGGGTCAATTGCGCGCGTTAGTACCACGCGCATATAGGAACGGAAACTGGAGACCGAGAACTGAGACACACTAACCTGGCCCGCCCTCGGTTCAGCTCGGGTCTTGAGCCCGGTGATTTACGGTCCCGGTTTTTCCTTATCTTTAACTTGTTTGAATGTCGTTTTCCAGCACTTTCTTCGTTCGCTGCTGCCGCCACCTTGATTTCTAAAGCCCATACAATATCTCCGCTCCACAAAGGAAATGCACGTCGGAGCACCGCACAATATCTGTGAGAATCCTGAAATGAATGGAGAAATCAAATTCCCAGTAGCCAGTTCAGAGGTCGCGGAAAAATAGTAGCAAAACTAAAGCAAAGTTGGTTCCCTTGAGTTTCGAGGATGCAGCGTCGAACAAGATGGGCTCGCATACACAAATACGCTCAAATAAAGCATGCAGAAAACTGTCCGCTTATTTGCTGGCTACGTGAGCTTCTGTCATGCCTTTGTTTATGAAGTCACGTCAAAGGATATAATTTTCCATAATCTTATTTTTCTCTGTCGATGAGGCGCAGTCACTGAGCCGGCTATTGGGCAATCTGCAACCTTATAGATATCTCTGCTCCGGACCTCCTACCCACAGCTGTGACGGCGTTTCGAGGCCAATGGGAGGAGGCGATAGCGGCACATTTGTGTTAGTCTGCAACAGCCCCTTTCCCGGGACCGGCCGACGAGGAACTCTGCAGCTGTTGGCTGGGAGAGATGATTAGCTGCAGAGAGCAGAGACTTCAACATCCCCTAGCGGCTGATACTGTGCACTTACACGCGAACGGCGAGAGACGGGTCAAGTGTATCCGATGGTCAAGACTGCTTCTCCTTAACTTCATGGTCGTGATGCATTGGAAGACCCGGATAGTAATATTAAGAGACTCCTGATTGTGTTCAACACGGTTTTAAGTACTGAAACTCAGCTACATCCGAAAAAGATACAACTTAAATTGATACAACACAATATTCCAACACGACACAAAACCACATTCTTACTGGAAAATCTTACAAAAGTACATAAAAACGTGAGCACAATGTTTCACTTTCAGTGCCAAAACGTTTTATAAAACTATTTGTGGATATTTAATGACAAATCAGCATTGGGTGCGTCTGTTGTTTGTTTGTGCTTGGTTTAAATGATTTTCTTGCTGTTTTGAATAATACAGCTCTGATATCACGAAGCTCATTGAATTCATTCAATGCTTTTCTGAAAGTTTGTGGTAGTCATTTTTTGAACCTTTAGTCTGAAATCTTCCTTCCCGTCCGTAAAATCTCCTTGATAACTAATTACATATTTTAATGAAAGAGGACCTTATCATCAATATGGCAAGGTGTGCATGCTTCAGCTATTGATTTGACTGTGATGCAGTGAGTCATCTTTACACATGGCTGACGAAGATGATGAGGAATAGGCACATTAATATAGATTGCTTTGAAAGAACAGCAATAGAAAAGATCGACTGATTTTGCTACAGGATAGCAGCAAATGTCTTAATATGAGAGGGTGCTAAAACTGTGTCATGGTTTGGAGACAGGGATGCTATATTTGAGAATGTTTTTATGATGCTTCTATGAGAATCTTCCTAGGTGATAATGTAGGATGAACATCCACAAAGGTTTTAATGAAACAGACTCAAATGTAGTCATAATTTGAGTACAATGGACGAAACAATCTGATTACATCCCTTTTAATTGAGTCACATTCTAGTCTGCTTCCAATCAAAATGCAACTTCAAACATTCCGTATAGTCAGACTGAAAGGAATGTGGGCACGTTCATCTCTGGTTTGTTGAAACCAAATAGATCTGAAAACCTGAAGCCATGTGCACCTCTGACTTTAATTGGAATTAAAAACTACCGACACTCGCATAATGGAATGTTCTAGGATAGTAGGGTTTATTTTCATTTTTGATGCATATGAATCTGGTTGTTATACCCACTGGGTCTTAACAATTTAATTGAAGCAATTGTATTGGATGAGATGTCGAAAACACTTGTTGTTTTAGAGCAAACGTGTGTGTGTGTGCGTGCGTGTGTGTGCGTGTAAGTCTCCTTGGATGTTTTGCGTGTCACCGCGGTAACACCTCAGGTGAAAAAGCACTGACATCAGTCAGGCATTCAGGCATGTCAGAGCAACAACAGAGAACCTTTCCCTCGCAAAATGTATGGTGCGAAGTGAAGTTTGCTGCTGAGCTGTTTAGCTGTTAAACGCGTTTTCACCGAGACTCCCGCTGTGCTCCTTTGCTGCATCCGGTGACTGCTAGGAATACCAGTGATGTAGTACAACAAGGCCGCTGGAAGATTTAACTAAATGAATCAGGCCCTATTTATGATTCACAGTTTCACAGCCAGAGAGCCGTAATCTGAGATATGGCATCCCCCCCACCCCTCCGCATCCACCCATGCCTAGATACCCAGAGAACTCTGTCCCACTCATAGGATGCTGTCCTAACCCTAAAATGGCAGCAGTGAGGGCACAAGCTCCAATCTGAAATGACCATGATGGCGCATTCAGTTCTTTTAAAACAATCACGCTTAAACTCACTGGTTTCCATCTTTTGTCCCAAGTAAGACCCAGGTGAAGCCCGGGTAGAACCCAGGTCAACTTAAGGTCTAGGTGCCAGTGGCTTGTTTCTCTCAGAGGCCAGGACCTGGACACTGTCATAGGATGTCCAGGACTCCTAAATCAGCTTGAACATTACGTGACATGCCTGTGTGTGACATATATGGACGTGGTATTTGCATGTGATATATGGATGTTGCATTTGTGTGTGAGGTGTGTGAAGTGTGATATTTGCGTTATATGCAAAATACCTGTACGATGCATGTTATATATGTGTATGAAATATCTGTGGTATTTGTAAAATATGTGCATCACTTATGTTTATGTTACACCTTAGTGTTTGCATATATAAAATTTGTACACACAAATTTTATAAAGTCTGTGTGTATGTGTGTGTGTGTGTGTGTGTGAGCATGTGTGTGTGTGTGTATGTGTGTGAGTGGTGGGGTTTAAGAGTGAGTTGGTGGCATCATTCTTCTTGAGATTCAATCCTATCCCCCTGTCACAGAATCTAATTCTGCCTTCTATGGGGAAGACTGGGGTGTAGCAGCAGGTTGATCCAGAAATAGAGTGAGCGGGATCGTGTTTCCGGGACAGCACACGTCCCGCCTGCACCACCTCCGTCCTCCCACACTACAGTAAATTCAACTGTAACACTCCCACATTACAATAAAATAAACTGTTACACTCCCACACTACAGTGAAATCAACTGTAACACTCCCACACTACAGTACTCTCAACTGTAACACTCCAACGTTATAGTGAAATTAACTGTAACATTCCCACAGAACAGTAAAATCAATTGTAACATCACACTACACCACAATCCAATGCTAGAGTGAAATCTACTGTAATAGTTCAATTCATAAAATGACATGAATGACAAATTTTCTTCATACGGAACTAACCCTTCCAATGTGGGTTCACACTTAACAAAAAGTGTGTACCCCTAAAACCTTATAAGAGCATTTGTCACATTATAGAATAGCGTTTTATATAACATGTTATGTCATCCCTCATTAGATATTTGCTTATGAATTATTTATTATGATGTTGAGCAGGAATGGAAATTTCTTGGGTGCCAATAAATACTGGCTTTGAGTGTAATTTCAATCATACCCCGGCTGGGTACCCAGCCTGTCAGTGCAGAACATAGAGATGTACAGTGTTTGTTAAACAATGACATAGTTCTACACCTAAATACTATGAGCAATAACAAGCCCATCTTGACCACTTAGGGCTATGACACAGATTCAGCAAACATGGTCTGATTGCGGTTTGAAATGAGTACCCAACTGCTACTCAATACTGTAAACAGACAGTATACATGTCGATATTAGTTGTATTAGTAGTTGGCTATTGTTACAGGAAACAATTGGTTCTCTTTTGATTTCTGTTTAACATTAACTCTTCTTTTCCATGTTTTTATTGTATAGAAGCAAAACACAGCAGTTGACCCTTTAAACTGTATTTCTGTGGTGTTTGAATTTGAAGACGCTTTCACACAAACGCAGCTCTGCAGATGCTAACTTTATTTCCAGTGGAAGGTGGAGACAGCTGTGCATTAGCTGGGGAAGCGGCTGTCCACTGACAGGAGTTTCCAGGGTCTTCCAGTGCCTCCACACACATTTCAACACTCTAACGACAACGTTACACGGCCTTCACGGAGGCTTTAGGAATACAGACATCATGTATCGCATATTTCAGACACAGAGCTCCGCTGATTTCAGTGTGGGGCGAAGTCTGCAGGAGTCCCCTCAGCTCCAAGCGAGGGGAGAGCGTCAGCAGTTTTTGCTTTACCGGGGAGGGGAGGAGGGGGGTTGGGGTTAACCCCTGAGTGTCTGCCTCTCCGCATCCACACAGGCAGCATCAGCACTTTCCGCAATGCACAATTACACGCCACAATCCATCATATAATGGAAGAGTCCTTTGGTGGCGTACTAGAAATTACAGACCTAAGCATTTTTGCTATATATATATATGAAGTTTGCGTACCAGTGGAAATATTCATTCTTGTGCTCCCCCCCTTAAAAATGTGAACACGCACAGCTTTTGAGTAACAATGGAGAGTCTACCCGGGAAGAGAGGGAAGAGGGAAGGAGAAGGAAGTCTGAATCAAATGAGCCTTCCTGTGCTGGTTAACTCTGGTATCTTCATTACATTTCATTACATCTTTGTACATTTCATTACATTATTATCATTTAGCAGACACTTTCATCCAGAAAAATCTACAAATTTATCCATTTATACAGCAGGGTATTCACTGGGGCTATTGTGGGTTAAGTGCCTTGCCCAAAGGTACAACAGTACTGTCCCAGTGTGGAATCAAACCAGCAACCTTTGAAACCTGTTCCTTACTGCTATGCCACACTGCTGCCAGGTGCACCTTCTTTTCAGTGTCCCCTTGGTGTTTTTGGGGGATGAGGGACGGTAACTGACCAGCTTAATTTACCAAACGTCTCATTTAAACTGATTCTGAACTGCAGTTCAGGGCAGGCTCTTTCTTGAAGACATTTTGAGACAACATGAATAAAAAAAAAAATTAAACAAATGCTAAACGCAGGCATTTGGGAATGTCTCTCGAGGTCCCCAGGTGAACTGAAGGATCCGTATTGCAGAGTCACGGTGACGGTTCGGAAAACATATGTTGTGAGCACTGGGAATCCCTGGTGAAGCAGAGAGACAAGCATGTCATGCTCCTCTTGAGTTACAGGCCATGTGAACACTGGTGCACCAGCCAGCATAGGACACAGGGTACCCTCTCTGTCCCGGGACAAAGGGCCACATCATGTTTGTCACCATTGAGAAACACCCTGTGGCATGCTTTCTCTACCCCCGGGAACAGAGCTGTAGCCCTTGACCCTGTTACCTTGGGAAATGTAGTTTTACCATGGTAACTGTAGTCATTGACACATCTCTTCTCAACATTTGAACCGTGGTCAATAACATGTACCCTCTTACTCTGGTGACAGTGGCTGGTGACACGTACCCTCTCACCCTAGGAGATGAAAGTCGTGCTGGATGGTCTGTAAATAACACACTTTATATGGCCCTTCCTTCAAGTAATCTTAACTCTTCAGCAGACTACTGGTTATCTCAGACTGCTTTACTGTTTTAGGCCCTGTGATAAGTGATGTAAAAATAAATTTGCTTGCTTATTAATATGCATTCAGAATAAAACAAATCTTGAAGAAATGGCTTTATATTTCTTTTTACATCTCTAACAACATGCTTCTTTAATAAAAAAGGACTTAACTATTTAACATTTAACATCATTTAACAGCCCAGTCACACTGATCTGTATTGGGTCAGCTGGCATGAAAACCATGGTGGGGTCTCCAGCACCAGGACTGAAATAAACTACTCTATTATATAATTTTTCTGTAATTCCTGTCTTCCATTTGAATATTATGCTGCGACAGAACAGCACCTCCTATGCGTCTGGCTGACATTGTAGATCAATGTACCACAGACCTATTTTGTTTCTTCTTAATTATTATTTTAATGGGTGTGACTATGATCATCTCCTTATTTACCACCCACTGGCTTTAGATATAAATATGGGCAGTGGACACAGGCTCCCATAAGAGGCAGTATCATGCCATCTGGGATCATATCATAGCTACCCCCAATTAACCGCAACAGAAATATTTATCCAGACAGTTGCTTGTACAGAGCTCGGGAGGTGTTTATGTGCTGCATGTGTAGATGGTCTCCACTGCTGGGGGTGGGGGGGGGGGGGGGTGGTGCTGGTATCCATATCAGGCTTATTCTGGGGGACTTGTCTTACACCTGCTGTGCCAAACTCCCCCTACCCCTCTCCCCACCCTGGGTATGTAAGAGGGGACAGCGTTAAATTGGGCTCTCTCACTCTCCCTCTCACCGGGGGGTCTGGGATTTGGGGGATGGAACAGGGGTGGGGTCTGGTCACTTCAGGATAGACAGAGAACTGGTTTCTCCCCAAAGCTGTGGGCAAGGCGATGGCAACCACCATAGCTGCAGAGCATTGTGGGAAAGGAGATTAGGTGACACTTCTAGTAAAATTTATGAAGCCACCAGGTCCCTGCTGATGAGACATGGTGACTTAATCCAATCACCAAAGACATCCTGAGTCTCTAAGGGATATTCAAAAGATGAAACCAATACAATTATTGCTAAAGAGCAGGGCTCATACCCCCATGTAAGCTCTTGAGAAGAGTCATTTAGCAGACAGTCTTATCCAGAGTGACTTACATAAGTTATAATTTGTTCCATTTATGCAGCTGGATATTTACTGAGGCAGCTGTGGGTTAGGCACCTTGCCCAAGGGTACAACAGCAGTGCCCCAGCAGGGAATCAAACCAGCAACCTTTTGGCTATGAGTCCTGCCCCCTTGCCACTACACCACACTGCTGACAACTCTTGACATCTAAGAGGACAAACTAACAATTACAGAGCAGATTATGCTTCAGCACAAAAACATCCCTTTTCTTTCAATACAATTTAGCTGGCTTTAATGGCATGACAAGTACACACATTAGCTCCCTTCAGAGCTTCAAAGGGGGTTTACATTGAGAATCCCTCCTCTGAATCAATATTTACTGCATCCCACTAAATGATTGGCTGTAAGTCAGAGGTTGGCTCCAGCTGGACTGACTAGCACATAGAATCACAGGGACAGAAAATGAGCTGGGGCAGACAGCGGCCATTATATCAACTTCCTCTGGGCAGTCTGTTACTACAGGTTTACTCTATAAAAGAGACGTCAAGAAACCATGAGCCCCACTATGAAGGGCGCCGGGAGCATCAGGCGTGAGCGTGCACGTGGATATGCACGTGCACTTACTCTGACATCAGGGCATGGTGGTTGGCTATCCTGTCTTGCACAACATATCTTATTGAACTAATAAAGCATATTCCTCATCATACCAATATTGTATGAAAGTGGTAATTATATATATTTTCTATTATGCAGTGAAATGTGGGCTACTATATAGAAATTTTATACTGCTTGTATTTTGTAATTCTTTTTATTGTTTTAACCTCATTGTGTCAGCAGAGTGTAGGGAATGAAACAGATTAAAGCGGCTCTTGTCAGGACTCTCTGGCTGTCTTGAGACCCTCTGTAGACACACACTGCCATGGTGACCCCGTGAGATCAAAGGCTGTGACCTTAATGCAGACCAGTGACTTCATTAAGAGAAGTGACTTTCACTCAGTCACTCAGTCGCATTGTCAGAAAGCCAAACCCCATTGCTCTACCGTGTGAAAGTGTGTGTGTATGTGCTTGTTTGTGTGCATATGTGCGTGTGTGTGTGTGTGTGTGTGTGTGTATGTGTGTGTGTGTGTGTGTGTGTATGTGTGCAAACTTGTGTGCTTACATTACTGCACATTTACCCTAAAGAAGAGACAAGCATAAACATGCATGTACGTGTACACACATCTGTATTTGCATGCACACATGCGTTTATGTTAGTGAGTTGCTCCATGATGGTTCCTTGTTAAAAGAATAACAGCCTCCCCTAATACACGGGCTAATTTTATTAGCACTCTCTACCCCACTGTTTCACCTCATGCTCTGCACATTCCCACTTAAAAAACAGCCCCAACTGTGTGTGTGTGTGTATGTGTGAAAGATGGAGAGGAAGGGTGTAAGAGAAGGTGGGGAGAGATGGAGAAAAAGAGAGGAAGCACTGGGGAAGAACAGAGTGAGCCAGAGTGCTGATTAGTGTGGGGTCCCCTGTGCGGCCCAGGGTAACAGTAGAAGAGTTACCCTGGGTTTGACGTGACTCTACACGCTCGTTAGGGGAAGAATGCACTGACACATGAGCCGTGGCAGAGAGGGTCTGGCCCTACCAGGAATCCAGAGAACACATGTCCCCCCCCTTCAAAACAGAAACTAACATGCAGAAACACACAAACTCCCACGGTTATATACGGACAAAAACACATACGCACATGCAAACTCCCTCACTTATATATGGAGAAAAACACATATGCACATGCAAACTCTCACACTTATATATGGAGAAAAACACATACGCACATGCAAATTCCTTCACTTATATATGGAGAAAAACACATACGCACATGCAAACTCTCACACTTACAAACAGAGACATACACACACATTCTCTTACTCACACACACACAAACACACAAACACAAACCCATCAATACACTTATCCTTATCATCCCTACACTTAGCCTTATCACAGTATCACACGCACGCACAGACAGACACAGACAGACAGACACACACACACACACACACACACAGGAATTCCTTGATTCTTTAAATCCATAATCTGTGTATTTTAATGAAGCAAATACGCATCTCTCAGTCTAACTCTCATGAGTTAGGGTGAGTGTCTCAGTTCCAGGGCTCCCTGTTGTAGCATTATGTGCAGAGGTTTCTCTGTAGGCCTTGAATGCAGCTTAGGTGAGGGGGGAAAGATGTGGGTATAATGTTAGCAGGGCCAAACAAGGAGACTTAGCTGTATTGTATGTTTATGCAGCACTTTTAAATGTGGGTTTTAAGGAATCACCCAGTTATGTATGACCATTTCACTTTGTTCTCCTGTGCATTACAATCTCACATGGGGCGGAAATTTCTTTGGCAGGAGAGCAAGCTGGACAATGAAGATCAGGGAGAGATGGAGGTGGGTGGTACATGGTATGGCTAAGGAAGTTGGTCTGTTGTGCAAGAGGTCACAGGTTTAAATCCCAAAAAGGGCATAGCTGTGGAATGCTTATGCAAGTGACTCACCGTGACCTTATAACCTACAACTTGATAATATGTAAAATGTAAACTATGGGTTAACTAGGATAACGAAGTATGCTAAGCAAATAAATATAACATATTCCGTTTCGTTAGATGGACTCTGGACTGCTACTTTGTAAGGCTCTCTGAATGAGAGCGTCCGCTGAAAGACTGAAAGCATTGAGTGTGAGAGGGTGGAAAAGAGGAAGAGAAAGAAGGAGGAGGATAAAGAGAGATCGGTCCAATCGCCCATCGCACTGAGTATGGCTTCATTGTGATGATGCTGCAAACTATGAGCACTGAATCCAGCTACACAGTGACAGGTCATGGGGGCAGCGGAGGAAAAGCAGTGATTGGTCTTGACATCAGGGCTCTTTCCTCTACAGTTTGTTAATTAAACTCAGCCTGGCAGATAGCAGCTAAGAATTAACCCCTTGGTGCTGTATCCGCTGAAGGGAAATGTCGGCTCTCTCACCATCTGTTTACCTTACACTCCTGGCAGGTCCATAATTAGCCTTGCCCCAAACAGCTTCAGGTCCTTCGTGCTAGCCCGGGACAGGGCAGGACACTGAGCTGAAAATCGAGCCCCTACAATCAACCCCTAGAGTGCCAACACTGACGCACATGACGAGCTGGCATGGGAGAGACACACGAGATGGGGGTGGCACGCATGTCCTAGTGTGACCTTTTTTTTTTTTTGGAGACCTGGCCCGCCCCTGAGACTAATTTGGGTAGGTTGGTGAGAGGGTTTATGGTCGTGAATAAGCCTCTCTTCTTCAGGAGGAGATGGAGTCCAGAACTCAGGTACCTCATCCCAACCTGCTCTTGGTGGACAACAGGTGTACCATCGACAAACAAGCAAGAAACCCCCTCATTCAAAATGCAGCATTGCGATTAATGCTAAACTAGCCTCTATCTCACATCCTTAGAGAACAATTTGAGGCCAAAAGAAACAGGACACTTATTTGCTGGCTTTTTGAATTGCACATTCAAGAGAGTGTCTCTTGATCTTCATCTCTCTCTGTAGACATGTATTTATTTCAATATTCACATGTTTGACATTAATCATTTAATCAGAGCTGGATTATTCGTAGAAAGGGAGAAGGAAACTCCCTCTCAACCAATAGCATGCACAAACTATCACCCACACTGTCCAGCTCTGAGAATGAGAAAGAGAGAGAGAGGGACAGAGAGGAAGAAAAAGACAAAAAGAAAGAAAGAATGAAAAAGACAATGAGAAAGAAAGAAAAAATACAGCAAAGTGGAGGTCAGTGAAAATACTAATTAATTTCTAATTAATAATGTTAATTAATAATAAACACATCTATCAAACTGGGGAATCCTCAGATATCTCTCTAGGGGATGTCAGAAATGAGCTACAGCATATGGACAAGCACCTGTGTGGATGCTGGGAATATTTTCAGAGGCTGGTGGGGGGTTGGGGGTTATTAGAGCAGGGGGGAGGGGTAAGATAAGGGAGATGTATTTTTCTGGGGGAGGGATGGGGTAGGAGGTTCCAGGCTAATGAAAGAGGGTGTTTAGCCCTGGTCCAGCATGCCGAGCGTGTCTGGAAGGCCAGAGCTGCAGGGCCAAGGGGCTCCGATGCTGGAGAAACCTTAACTGCTCCCAGGGGGGCCCGTGGGTCAGCTGGACAGCCCGGGAATACCAGAATAGGCCTGGTACAGACACCGCTATCCGCGGCTGCCAGACGCGAATGGAAAGTTGGAAAAATGAAGACTGGGTGTTGGGTTACCTCTCACTGTGTTTGGGACAGGGGCCAGGGGGGTTGGGGGAGAGTGGGGGGAGGTGTTATGCAAGCTTCCCTGTCTCCATGTGGGGTGCAGCACACTGGGGGACCCAGCTGGCCTCTGGGGAGTTAGAGGCAGCCGTTTAATTGGGAATTTACACCCCCCCCCCCCAGGAGAAGGAAAGAGCCAGAAATGGACACCACGCAAAGGGAGAAATCCTTCAACTTCAGCTGTGAATTTAGAGAGGGCTATTTATTCGGCCGGACACATTATCATGGGCGAGTAACATTCTGTCGCATACTTTTTCATACCCACCGATTAATTTACCAGCACATTTCAGGCTAAGCTCTCTCCTTGACGGTTCAACAGCAATGCCCTAATTGGAAATGGAGCCTACAACCCCACTACCCTAACCACTGCACCACAAATACTTGAATACTTAAGAAAGTTCAGCTTTTTTCCTACCATGCTTAGTTGGGCATCAATTAGATGCTGTTGAAAATAATATCAACACTCATAATATAAGGAACTTATTAACAAAATGTCACCAGAGACACAGGAGAGGACTTTGACCCGTTAGATGTTCTTTCAAACAACGAAAACACAGCCGTGTGACCAAGCAGTATGGCACAAGCTTGCGGTCGATTCACATACCAGGCAATCCTGGCACTCTTAGCATCAGCATTCCTCCTATCACCACCAACTTTACCACACAAATGCCAAACCATGGCTGCCGCGCCAGCACCTCCTTCCACTAGATGGCGCTGCAGCAGCCAGTTGGCATTCCTGTGGCAGGAAAGGGAGGGAAGACACCAAAAGCAGATTTATGTTGAAGTTGCCCTATTTTACACCTCTAGTGGACACCCTGCCAGTGCATGTGTGTCTCACTTGACCTGTATGTTGTTGTGCAACATTCTCCATTTAAAATGGAGAGATCAGTGTGGTGAAGTTGGACAAATCAATACGATCTGAGCAGCTTAAATCAATGTGTAGTTGCACGCTTACATAACAGTAAAATATACGTTTGTTAATTCAATGTCAAACACACACACACACACACACACACACACACACACACACACACACACACACACACAGACACTCTCTGTTGCACACACATCCACTTTGGGTTTTTGGGCCTGCACCTTCTCCCAGACCACACATTCCTAGGGTGTATCCCAAAACAGCCTGTGAACAGTAGTGTCCTGGGTCTCAGCCTACGCCTCATCAAACTGTCAGCTGCCCATAATTAAAGCACCCCCTAACGGGGTCTCATGGGGGCAGGGAGAGTCACGGGAGAGAGTCACTGCTGACCCTCGTCATCGAGTCACAGATCTCCTCCCAGTGTGCTGAGAGCAACAGTGATGTCACTGTGTGTGTGTGTGTGTGTGTATGCTTGTCCATGTGTATGTGTGCGCATGTGTATGCGTGCGTGCGTGTGTGTGTGCGTGTGCATGCGCATGCATGTCTGTGTGTGTGCGTGTGTGTACGCACGTGCATGTGCGTATCTGTGAGTGCGTGCGTGTGTATGCAACTGCGTGTGTGTGTGCGCGTGTGTGGTGTGTGCAGGTGCGGAGCATACATAAATAATAATCTGCATATTTCATAAATGAGTAAACATGTGTGGCGGAGCCACGGGGCAGTAAATCGAGAGGAATGGTCATTAAAGCCTGACTGATGGCCAGTCACCAGGCAGCCTCTGCAGCTTACATCTTCATCTCACCCCGAGCAGCCACACCTGTTTATGTACTGTAGCTACCGCCGCTGCTGGGAGGGGGGGCAGAGATTAGCCCTAATATAGGCAGAGAGAGAGAGAGAGAGAGACAGAGAGAGAGAGAGAGAGAGACAGAGAGAGAGAAGGACAGGGAGAAAGAGAGACAGACAGACTGAGAGGGAGAGATAGTGAGAGGGAGAGAGAGAGGGAGAAAGACAGGGAGAAAGAGACAGAGAGAGACAGACAGAGAGAGAGAGAGAGAGAGAGAGAGAGAGACAGACAGACAGACAGACAGAGACAGACAGACAGAGAGAGGGAGAGAGATAGAGACACAAACAGAGACAGAGAGACCAAGACAGGGAGAGGGAGAGAGAGACAGAGAAAGAGAGAGACAGAGAGAGAGAGATTAAATATATATGCATGTGTATTTGTGTGTATGTGCAACAAATGATTATTATTTACTTATTTGCAAGACGATTGAATGCAGAAAAAAATAAATACATTAAAAATCAGGTAGCTACAAAGGCAGAGAGCAACCAGAGCGGTGGTACACCTCAAAGTGAAAAACAGTTCTATGATGCAAGCATACACCAGTACGAGTGTAAGGGACTACACAGCGCCTAATAAATGTCTTGAGGAGTTACGTGCCCATCGTACAGCGTGATAATTGCAAGAACAACACTCTACTTACTCTACATCATAGTGTTAACACAATGCCAAACAAACGATGCCAAACATCACATTTTATAAAACAGATAGCTCCAACCTTGCAATCTGATTGGTCAGCTTGGCATTCCAGGCGCGCTGTTATTTACAGTAACAGCATGGCTGGAACGTTCCTGCCTAATCACTTTACATATTAATCCCCAATCTTCAACAAAGTATCAGTCACTGAAATACAAAGTAAGGGTGATTGGTGTGGTTAGCTAACACCACCTGAAGAGAGGTCTGCGTTCTGAACACAGGTGTGGAGAAATAGGAGGCTGGAAGAGGCCCAAAAACATAAGGGTGCAGTAGATTTTACTTAGTGGGCTCCACTTTATATTACAAGGAACTGGCCTAAAAACGAAACTGCTTGTACTGCCAACAAAACGCTTTTGAATTTTAATTTAAAATATAGAAAATATAGAGTGAGAAACAATGGGGGAGGGAGAGAGATAAGAGGATAGGCCAGGGGAAAGGAGGGAAAAAGAGGACAGAGAGAGCAGAGAGAGAGAGAAGGGGTGCAGAATTACATGTTGTTTTCTCTGAAGTCTGGGAGCTGGTATGACCGGACTGTTAACACCCTCTTCTGGCTCCCGCAATAGGGGTCAGATATAATTAGCTTTATGTCTATGACGGTGATAGTTTTGTTTTTCATCGCCGGTCAGGGCAGCAGCCAGCGCTAGCGTGCCGGTGGCGGATCAGAATCCATCCCATAATCCTTTACTTCAGAGTGCCGCAGTATTCTACAGTGTTCTTAACCCCCTCTGACGACTGCCACACGAGCCCATGTGCTCAGCTGACGTGCAAGGGGAGAAAATGTGCACTAACTGAAATATGATCTATCTATCTATATATCTACATAATATATAATAGACACACACACACGTATATATGTATTATATATATATATATATATATATATATATATATATATATATATATATATATATATATATATATATATGGAGAGAGAATATCATATACACACAACCATCCTTCTGCTTTCTTTCTGTCGTGTGTGTGTGTGTGTGTGTGTGTGTGTGTGTGTGTGTGTGTGTGTATGCATATACTTTAAATCCTGACAAGAAAACTCATAAGTGCACTTTATGTGTTGCTCTCTTGTCATGAACATGCACCGTCTCCACAGTCCCTCTGACCGCCTGGCAAACGCCTGCCCCTAGGCCGGTCGGTGGCGGCAGTCCGTGGCATTGGGGCATGTCCTCCCCAAACGCAGCCAGCACCCCGCCCCTCACGTCCCGGTACCCCCCGGCCCGCCCTGCCCCGGACTGGCAGCCCCGTGACGGACATCAGGAACGTTATGTGCGGGGATGAATCGTTTCCCCCTTTTGGGGGGTTGGGGGGGGCAGCTGTCATTGTTTGTAACACAACACCCCCCCTCCGTCTCATGCCAGCTGCTGCGGTCGATGTTGTCAGGAGGGGGTTCGGTTTCTGCCAGCTGGACCAAGGGGGGCGGTAGAGAGCTGAGAGGGTTAGGGGAAATGGGGGTAGTGGAGGGGGAGAAGGAGAGAGAGGAGAGGGGGGTGGTAAAGGCTGGTGGGGAGGGATAAGTGAGGGAGAGAGTGGAGGTACTGGGGAATGAGGGAGAAGGAGAGAGGTGTGAGAGGGGAGAGAAGGCTGAGAGAGGTGAGACAGAGAGTGAGAGGTGTTAGTGAGTGAGAATAATGTTTTCTAACTACTCTCTCGTCTGTAGAAGTTGCTTATCTAAAAACTGCGCATCTTCCACTCTTGTCCTAAAAAAATGACTAAAATGCTTATGCAATTACTTCTGCTACCACCATCAGACAGGGAGAAACCCCCTGCTGGAGAAAGACAGTATTGTTGCCAAGTCTGAGCCCTGCAGCATTTGACTGATGGCTGCCTGTAAAAACCCAGAATGCCTTTTGGACTGCTGCCCTCTGGGATCAGGGTCGAGTATCCCCGCTAAAGGGCCACAGTGTGTTTCTGATCCTCGTTTTAGCTCCTAACGCTCTTAATGACTTCCTTGGAGCCATTGACTAGGGGGGAATTTTAATTGTCATTTCATAACTGTCATATGAAAGCTTGGATCATCACAGTTCCAACCGCCTCAGAGGTGAGGCCTCATTTGCTTTAAGATTCTATGGTTTTTGTTGCCATCTAGTGGTCATGGTTTGAAAATTCTACGTGACATTCCCATCAGCAAAGTGCCATATCTAGACTTAAAAGAACTGTGTCAGTATGTCTAAGACACAGCAAATGATCAGTTTACAGCGATCATGCTGAAAAGAGTGTGACTATGTGTGTTTCCTTGTGAGGTATAAACAGAAAAAAGTTGTTTATCATCAGTTATTTCTTTACTGTTATTCAGTTAGATACAGTGACATCTTGTACACATAAAGAACTGTTTTGAAAGAAACCTGATGTAATGAATTAGCCAGTGAGAGGTCCCTGGTTGTCAGCTCTGACACACTCTCTCTGTAATGCCATCAGCTGCACATCTACCATTTCACCAAGCACACCAGAAAAGCCAGAAGCCTGAAAATATGACAGAAACCACACAAAGACCATCCAGTGAACCGATGCTGCTGATACCCACACTAAAACAGCTGCTTCAATGTCACTCGGGTATGATGGTCACCACACTGTCATGGTCTCTTTAATGGACAGACATGTTTGTACAAATCTGCCCACTGCTTTCTTACTGGGCCTTCAGACTACTGAATAACAGTTTCATTTTTGTTTTCTTGGCACCTTAAAAATCATTTGTTTAAGGAACATATTTACAAGACCAGTTGTCAAAATGGAAAATGACAAAGCCGCTATGCTTCTTGGTTTGAGTGATATTGTTTGATCTGACAACCTGATAGTCCCAGAAAATAAGATACATCTGTTATGTTTCATTTTCTGAGGAAAGCTTTTGGGATTACAGCCAGATGAAGATGGGAAAAAAAAACGACAAATGATTTTGACAGTTTCTATCTAACCCAAATTTGGTGGTGAGGATCATATTCTGTGCAGAATGCAGCATTAAAATGCTATTAAAAATCCTATTTCCCTGCTTATTCTTTTCTTGGAACTGAATTTTGTGAATCGGCAGATTGAATGGTTCACTCTTTACACTGGAGCAGCCGTATATGCTCAGTTCTTTGTGGAGTCTGCAGATACAGGAACAGTGTTTTCAGAAGCCATTTTTGAAATGAAGCAGGTGATTATTAGGATAGAAGCCCAACACCTTTACCACTCAGCCACCTTGGTCTCCAGCACCTCCCTAAAGAAGATTCAGGTGGCTTAAGTACAGGAGAGTGAAAAATCCAAATCCAACAACTTTAATATTCAATAGAATCAAAATCTAATGCCATTTCTATTGGAAATCCCATATTTTGAACTAACTTCTCTGGTTTAACCTGAGGGGATACCCCAAGGTTATTGGTGGCCTGGTTCTACTGTGCTGATCTGATTGGTTCATTTTCAGTCATTGAAACAAATGCAGATGCAAGCGCCTTGGATTTTAATTTGACATTCACATTTACGATTTAAATTCAATCTTGACATTTTATGAGATAAAAGCAGCACAAAAACCCAGACAGTTTGGCACATCTCATTTAGGCCCTTTCCTTTTGTACACCAGGCTGGCTCACATCAACCAACACACTAAATCCGAGTTTTAATTGCAAGCTTTCAGGTTCAAATGGACTGTTTGTACTCTTGACCTAGGCACGCACCCTAAATATATCCACTTACCCATGTAATATCATGTAATGTCCAAAAATGTAAATAAACAATAATACTGATAAGCAAATAAAAAAAGATACCAGGGAGCTAAAGGCTGAAACATCAATGCCTTCATGATGTCACCAGTTCCCTGCGAGACGCTGATCCATTAAAACGAGGAGGCTATCGGCACTGGCCTTCGGCTCAATAACAATTATTCGCTGATTGGAGCGATCCCCGCCTTCACATGTTCGCGCAGTTTTCACACCGAGCGCGTCCACATGGGACAGTTCACACAGGCGTTCTCGCGTTCTCAGTCGGTCTGCCAGACTAAGAAAACCACACAGCCCACACCGCGCTCGTCCATCTGGAATATTTGGTCGGAGGCACCCGAGACCGAGGCGCTGAGAATGAACGCGGAGTGTTGTGTGGTGTGAGCAATTAGCTCTCTCTCTGTGGAGTTGTGAGTGACTTCGGTATTGATTGAGTCTCAGCACTATTTAGTTATTTATCTGTGCCACTCCCCCTTACTGATTGTATCCCAGATAAACAAGAAGGGGCTTGTATTTATCCAGCAACACTGAGAAACCCCGTTACAGTACACTCCGCTTATAAGAATAACATCCTTCTGGGACAATTTGATTCTTAGAAGCAGTATTACAACGAACAGATAAAATGGACATTTTAAATGGACATTTAAAACAACATTTACTTAAATGAAAGTTTCTGATTCTGTCCCAATTTTTGTTCAAATGTTTTGATCACTACATGAGATTGATTCTTATATCAATAATTCTTATGAACAGACTCCACTATCTATGTAAGTATACTGATTTAAATGTTTAATTATGCAGGAGTGTGAGTAGTGCTGGAAACAATCTATTAGGTGAAGTCTGGAGAGGAAGAGATAGAAGGACAGAGAGAGAGAGAGAGAGAGAGAGAGAGAGAAAGAGAAATTCAGATGTTTCCTCTGGTAAAAGAGCACACTTTTTTTAAACTATTACTTGAATGCCTGTGAATATTCAGGATGGTGTGTGTGTGTGTGTGTGTGTGTGCGTGTGTGCGTGCGCGCATGTGTGCGTTCCTAGACAGGTAAGAAATGTTCACTTTCTTTCATAGCAGAGCAATTTGTATAAATTAGTGCTTATTACCCTCAAACGTCTTTGATTTTATGCATGGTCACATCGTCTTAACATGAATGAGGAGACTGGGCTCTATTTGGTTTTCATTCATAATGACTTGAATTCATTACCTCGCGGCCGCAGCCCGCCTGGAATGTTCTTGACCTCGACAGAAATCTACCCCAGCCTGTATTAAAACCGAGATATTTTTAGATGATGAATGAGTTTCTCTGTGTGTGTGTGTGTGTGTGTGTGTGTGTGTGTGTGTGTGTGTGTGTGTGTGTGCGTGCGTGCGTGCGTGTGTGTGAGTGGTTGGGGGCGGGGGTCGTTATAATTGCCTTTCGCTCCATTTAGGAATATTTTATTATAGGTTGGATTGCTTTTGTCGAATAAATTGTTTGTCCAACTAACGACTTTTTGTGAGAAGTACATAACTTTGGCGTCAGAACGAAGTATTTGCAACAATAAACTGTAACTGAATGTCAGGACACGCGGTTTGGGGCAACATCCCGAAACAGCAATCAGACCAACTCCGCGTGGAAGCACTTGCAGAATATTCCTTTGATTAATTCGTTGTCAGATTAAATCTCATGTATGTTCAATTTTTGGCAGTTGCCTTGGAGACAATGGGGCATTAAGTTCAAATATTCAGAAGCGCATGTCGCTTTTTGAAGTTGTAAGGCTGAAAAACTTAAACCGAGTGGTTATGATAATACGCATGTTTCGTTGATAGCAGATGTGAAAACGGCCTTTTCAATTTGACACACATACCTGAGGGCTATGCCTGACATTAGAATCGTAGAAGCGTGAGATATGTTCCTGACATCTCCGTCTTTTCGCCATTTGGACACATGTCTGTGAGCATTTTTTATGCTTTGCAGAGCGCGCTGCATGGGAGAAGTGGTCTTGGACAGGTGGCGAACTTAGAGCCCCCATTAACATTTCTGCTGTTATCTACTACTGGTATTAGAAAAAAACAGTCAGTTAGCGCGTTCTTTGCAACTACTGCATACTGAGGATGTCAGCTGGAGAGATGCGCGCCTGGCTCCGTCTGTCCGTCTGCGCAGCTGCGCAGCCGGTCTGCGTTGATGATGCCATCAGTGTCCTACTAGTAAGAGCTAGGTCGCGCGCCCAGTGTCTTTTCCAAGCAGCGCGATTAATGCCGAGAGTGATGGGAGGTACTAACACAGAGAGATCCAACGTGGAAACTGCTTAATTCACCTGTGTTTGTTTTACGGACGCCAGTCGGGATTTATTTTCCTTAATTCTCCTAATTGGACAAATTTTCTGCGTTGTAGAAACAAAAGAAAGGGATCAGGAGAAAAACGGTATTCTGCAACATAAGATAATTCTGTACCATTCTGTACCTTTTCCCACCTGCACTTTTCATGAGGTTCGTCAAAGCTGCGTCGAGGTCAAGTTTGAAAATACATTTGTCATTAGTATGGCTTGCTGTGGTATTTTGGAAACTGGTAAGTTTAATACACAAACATGGATATTTCTTTAACTTGTGGAATGTGGACGAATAGACGATCCGAATTTAGAAATCGTTTCTCGGTTCTTTAAATTCAGCCTGCATGCGTCTCCAAATGTAGAAAACAAGGCTTACTTTTAGTACGTTTAACTTAGAATGCATTATCGTGGTAACTTATGTTTACGGTATCTCACGAATGAGAGAACCATGTGAAATGATTCAGTTCCTTGGTATTGCGCTGCGTAGTGTTGTGTTTGTGGCATGTTCACATGATCCGTGGTGTTCTGTATATCCTACTGTTGCTGCGACTTCATTAGGTGCGCCTTTGTGCTGTTGCTCTGTAATTCTCGACAAGAGCGTCTGTTAACTGACAGAATGTACATGGAAGGTTTTAAGTGGGTGTTTCCTGTTTGCACTAGAGAAAAGAAATTATGGTGTTTTTGTGACAGGTCTTCCAAAGGTTAAAAAAAAAAAAGATATTTTTTATATTTGCAAATTCTAGATAGCTAAAACCATGCAGAATTACGATGTTACTACATTAAGTCAAATGTAATATGTGGTGGCTTTGGTGGTCTGTTATATACAGTAAAGGTAATAACATCCTAACTAATTTTAATTAACACTAGCTGAAACTGTTTGTAATCATGATAGTAATGAATTAGTGAAGCAGATCACATATCCGTATTTTTTACCAAATATTATAATCACTTCAATGCATGTTTTTGAGGCTACCATACAGTACATTGTTGATGACTTAAGAACAAAAACAGAAAATCTTGGCAGCTAAGATTTACATTTATGGTAGCTGTGTGAGCCAACACAATATAGGCCAAACAGCACTGATGTTTTTTAAGACAAGAATTCTCACATTTATTTATTTATTTATTCTCCAAACCCAGCGAGAAAGCCTGCTGGACTCAAACAAGGTTGCAAAGATGTCATTGCTACATGATAATGTTGCGGGCACATCTACTGCATGTGCCGAGCAGAGTGAAAAACTGTATTTCATTTTCCGTGTAGTAGAAAATAATGAATGCAACCAACAGCAGACTTCTCATACATCCAAAGATGGACACTTCCAGCCCATACAATTATTACAATTATAATATTTTTAAAATTACTGTTATCATTTTTTTTTTTTTTTCAGTTTCATCTCACTGAGCATCACTGGCGTTCCTGCTGCTCAGTGCATCTCGTTGGCACATCACAGCAATGTTGAGAGAATGTTCTGTGACAGGAAGAGACTTTCCTTTGAGACATACAGCTGCAAGGGGCTGACTGATGTGTCATCTGACGTGTCAGTTCAGAGTCCTGGACATGACGGACAGGTCCCAGCCCGTCAGAGGGTTTTTCACAGATGGAATAGCCAGCATGCTGATGGGGAACGTAGCTGAGCTGGCCAGCGTGTTGATGGGAAGTGTAGTTAATGGGTGGAGTTTTGTAGTTTTGCAGAATCTTGACCGGTTCACCTGAGGAGGGATTCATTAATATCAGTGACTACTTCTAATTCATGCTCCTGTGTCCAAATATTAACTGTCATGCAGCTAGCAGGTTTTAAGGTTTTAAAATGCACCGGTGCCCAGAGATACCTACAGAAATGGATGTTGTCAGTTCATGTGGTTAGTGAAATAAAGCTTTATTTTGCTATGCTCTAGAAAGTGGATGGCAGGATGTCCTAGCACAAATATGTGAACAGAAAGGACAAATGTGAACACACGCACATTACTACAAGTAAGTGAACCAAGCTTCAAGCCATTTTATTAACAGTGAAGGTTAATCCTTCACAGAAACACCTACTTAAAATCATTACTCAATGTTACAGACAAACCTGCAATGCAGCAGGGTTGAATTCTAGCCTCAGGGTAAGTCGTTTGCCATGAGTGCTCCAGTTATCCGGTTCCCTCTGCAGAGATGAATAGATCGCACATTTCTCCCTGCTATCCCAGAGGACACTGGGGCAACTGTCATCACACACTGCTGTGCCAAAGCTGCCTCCTCTGTAAACAAGGTCTGTGCACACAATCTGACAGCTCGTGGCATTGATTGGCATTGATCGGTCTTTTTATTGCTTATATTGTCCATATTAGCCATTATTCTAGCTGTTGTCTTAATCACTGTTCCAGGCGACACACACATACACACACACGCACACACGCAGGCAGGCATTGATGCATACACAAAACACATTGTCCTCCTTTACTGTTACAAAAATCACCCTGTTCATGAATCAGTTCTAAGCTGGTGACAGCTTTATTTAGTCACATTTTGCATATTGTATTAGCCTCATGAGAGTTGTATTTCATTTCAGTTCTCAGTAGTTATGAGTTCTGTTTGGTTGCAAAACAAAAGCTTTACAGTGACAAGTTACACCTTTTGTATTTTACCTCAACGGATTGCTGTGTTCTCTGACTATGGAAATATCTCTTTAATGCCCCGCTGAGTGCTGTTATTTAGTTTGAAACTGTTTAAAACACTAAATAGGACAGCTATAAAAATCACTTTCTGAATTAAGGTCAGGGCTCCTGTAGCTTTTTTTCAGTCTGGCGAATGTGATTTCGCCTTAACTTTGACATAGGCTTTTTTGGAATGTATGTGCTTAGATTTGTTTAATGTAGTATGTTAATGGAGGTGGATGCCAGCGGATGACCGTAGGATAGGTTCCTGTCCCAGCAGGCTTTGCAACCAGCATGCAGGGAGAGCAGGACCGTAGGGGCACATGTAATAGGAGAGCTGCCTGTGTGAAATCTGATCGATGTGTAATAGCGCCCCCTGTGGGTCAGCGTCCTGCCCAGCAGTCAGCCCCACCCCTAAACTGCTGCCCAGTTTCTCTGGTCATCTTTCAAAGGCCACCGTCAGAGCTCGAGTTAGCTGCACCTGGTGGTAACATTGACTGGGAGGACGGTGCATGGTTGCCATGGTTGCCAAAGACTGATAGCTCTTAGCAGCGAGTGCATCCATATTTTATCTTACACGGAGACAGATTAATGGAGAGCATCAATATTCCGACCCGAAATCACCTGGAGGGGCGCGATCTGTCTGGGGCCTGGCCCATCGTGACTGGTGTAGGGGTCCAGCCTAACTTGGGGTGTGAGCTGGAGCAGGACGAGGCCGCAGAGTCACCCGCGTTGTTCTTAACCGCTCTGCAAGGTCGGCCCTATCGTGCACCACCCCGGGCGTTGCCGGCTGTTATCATGATGCCCTGATGCCCTCATCTGTCAGGTGGAGTGCTAAGGCCACGTGATTTATCATAATACCTTTTGGATGGTGGGTGTGTTCCGAACTTGATAGGGTGCAGCTGCAACAGTCTGTTTGAACCCTAGACTCAACTAGTAGACGCAGACTCATTTCTCATGGAGTTTTTAATGCGTCTCCTCTTCCTCTTTCTCCTTTCTACCCTCTTCTCTCATCTCCTCTCTTCCAATAATCATCTCCTCTTCTCTCCCCTTCTCTCATTATCTCTTCTCCTCCCGTCCTCCTCTTTGTCTCTGTCCTCTCCTCTTCCTCCTCCTCCTCCTCTTCTCTTTGTCTCTGTCCTCATCTTCCTTCCTTTCATCTTTGTCTCCTCCTCCTCTCCCTCTCCATATCTTTCTCCTGATCTCTACATCTTCTATCCTTCTCATTTCTGTCTCTCTCTTCTCTCCCCCTCTCCCTTTATCTCTTCTCTTCCCATCCTCCTTTCCTCCCCTCTCTTCCTTAAATGTTAGGTATGTCTATGTTGGATAATGTTCAATTATTTGAGACATGCCTGTTTTGAGCAAGTAAGTGCTATGGCTGTGTTTACTGCATTGCTGGATGGTGGATTGCTGATGGCTTGTTTCTCCTTTTCCCCCTGAAGGCCGGGGCAATCCACCCAGACTGTGCTATAATCACCCAGCACATGAAGGCCCAGGAGCTCTGTCTGCTGGCGAGAAGGAAGGAAGCACAGAACAGAACAGGGGTGGCAGGTATGCTCTCTCACAGACACCTCATCCTGGGTTTCTAAAGCTCCTGGAAGAAGATCCAGGCGAATGTTAATTGGTTGAAGGTTAAAAGGTTAATTATTACTTGGCTGTTTCCCAGGTTATTGAAATTTAATTTCAAGTTCCCATGTGATGTGTAGTAAACTGGAATAAACTGCTGCGAATCCTAGCAGACAACTGCTCTGAGCAACTGATAAAGTTAATCATTAGACAAGGTAATTAGCTTTGGTAATTAATTAGATAAACACAGGCATGATCCCTTATATTGTAGTGCAAACAGCTGGAACAGGAAGAGGTGGCAAACAATACACAAAAGCAGAAAGCTGATATCAATATGTGGAGCGATATACACCTTGTGAACTATACACAGATGGGCATAATGTATTTTGTTCCACATGCAGTGTCTTTGAATAAAGCCAGGCAAAATCTATTGTAGATGAGTGCCTAACTTCAAAAAACAGCAAAGGAAACTAGAGTTTGACAGCAGTGAAATAGCATCCCCTGACAATAAATAGAACGGAACGAGAGTAGATTGCCAAAAAAGCGTGATGAATGATTTAATGTGGGCATTTGTATCCACAAACATTTGCTTGGAAAAAGTAGCCAATCCTAAAGTATGTACATTCATCAACAGCGCAGCGTGGGATGCAATTGCAACAGCAGATCAATTTGAGAGGGAATATGTACTGAAAATAATCAACTCAAATAGTCAAAATCTTCAGGAAGAGCTTCAAACATCTTACAGCATCTATTTATTTGTCTATCTATGGTATATATCAAAACCACCAGAACTGAAAATTATTTGGGCAAAAAATACAGTTTTGTTTTTATCTTTATTTTACAGTTTTATTCTTAAAATCTTTTTTTGCATGTGACGCTCCAGTGACAAAGACAAACTCATTACATTTATAGGTTCAAGCCATGTAAGTGGATTAGCCACGGGCAGTGCCAGCTACATCCTCCAGGCATGGAGTGACATTGTTAGTGGCTTGTTGCCTAATTCATTCCACTTAACATGCAACAGGCCCACACTGTAGGCCTTGCCAGTATTATCTGGCCAGCTAATCTCCCGAAAGTGGGCAAGATGACTGCTCCTGTCGACAGAAGTACTCAAATGTTGCCTCAGCAGGGAACTGGTTTAAAGAGCTCATATAGGAGGAAACTGAGAAGGGCTACGTGCTGCCTGATGGATCACATGGTATTCTATCCCAGAATGCGTTTACATTACATTACATTGTTGTCATTTAGAAGACGCTCTTATCCAGAGCGACTTACATAGGTTACAATTTTACCCATTTATACAGCTGGATATTTACTGAGGCAATTCTAGGTTAAGTGCCTTGTCCAAGGATACAACAGCAATGGACCAGCGGGGAATTGAACTGTCGGTTATGAGCCCTCTTCCTTACCACTATGCTACACTGCCCCCATCACTGTACATCACCCCAAAATAATTTGGGGCTCATATTTTGACCAAAAAAAAAAAAATCAGCGGGTAAAATCGGCTGTTACATTCAGAGTTGGTCTGAATATACGAGCAGATAAAGGACAGCTCTCTCGCCGGTGCCAGAGTCACTCACACAGCCTCCCGGCCCTTCGAATGAGGCCAACGGTGAGCGCGGCGATACCGACATAACGGGGCCACCAGGGCAACGGCAGCCAATCTCCCACCGAAATGTCAGGAGACCGGTGGGAATGGATCTCTGAACCGACTCCAGAAGACGCTGTTAGATGAAAACTAATTGTGACCATTAACGGGCCATGGTCTCATTCCCTGGCAGATCTATAAATAGAGAGGCTATAAATAGAGGCTCATCTGAAGGAGGGAGAGCAGAACAAATGCGGGAGTCCCGGGAGGAGGCAGGCAAGCAAGAGACACAGGAAGGACCTGAGACTGAAACGATTCACCCCTGATGTGTGACATTGCTGGCGTGCATCTCTCTTGCCCGCCCCCCGCCTCTCCCTCTTTCTCTCTTGCTCCCTTTCTATGTTTCTCTCCCCTCTCTCTCTCTTTCTCTCTTGCTCTCTTTATATATTTCTCTCCCCTCTCTTTCTCTCTCTTTTCCCTTCCTCTCTTTCTATGTTTCTATGTTTCTCCCCCATCTCTCTCCCCTTCAATCCTTTTCTGTGTTTCTCTCCCTCCTTTTCTCCTTTTCTTCCTCTGTCTCTCAGTTAACTTCAATGGTCTGTATTTGCACAAAATGCATTATGTAAATATTGTGAAAACGTAACATAGAGTACAAAAATATATTGATAACACCAAATGTGTATTTAAGCCAATGAACATATTCACAGGTTATACACTGTAATTTTACTGAGGATTACTGTATTCGTAAAAAATGGATAGGACAGACTGGCATGCAATGTGTATCTAATCGTGTAGTAGTTATTAGTGAGTGCCGTGTGGGTGCCTGCCGTCCCTGGGGCTGTGACATGCAGAAATGTAGTCTGCTGCTGGTAGGCCTGTTGGTCCTCCCTAAGACATTTTTCAAATTTTGTCATGAAAGTGAAATTATCCCTCATTCAAGAAAATGATTTCTTCTTTCTGAATATTTTCACAATGTAAGAGGACATGCTTTTTCCTTTCTGCGGTTCAAGGATTACATCTAACCATGTCAGCATGACATGAGTTATCCATAATAATGTCTGACATTGGTTATATATCATGTGTTCACCTCACATGCTCAAAGTTATTATTCTCATGGAGAATGTGACTCCCACAGCCTAGATGCGCAAGCACATCAGATGCAGAAAATGGCTTAGTCCTCTGTGATTCAGCTGGAATGAGCCTAAATCCTCAAATTACCTCAGGAACTAAGCAGTGGAGATGAAACATATATAATTCATGTTTTCTAGGAAAAGTAGTTCAGTTTCCACGAATCGGAAAACGCTCAATGCCTGTAATTAAATGCAGTATTAATCTAGGATGCAAAGGGCCAAAAATAGATCAAACAAGCCGAGGGAAGATCATACACTCAAAAACTGATTTAAAGCTATTATTAAGGGGAAAAATCTTATACATAATTTTATTGTCAATGTGTCTGTCATAATTGGCATAATTTTCTGTGTGAGAAAGGAAAAGTTTAAATTTGTTTTCCTTAGAAAATAAATCTGTAAACAATATGAAATCAGCATGTTCTGTTTCAGAAATAAAGACTTTTGTGTCCAAACACTTATTTCTTGTGTAGTTAGGAATAGCATGGATGGTGTAGCAATGTGTAAATATTTTGTCACCTGTGCTGTTGATGTTATGAAAATGATTAGAGATTCATACAAGCCCTGAGATACTGAGACTCACCCTACTTGGAAATTGACCTCAGCAAGTTTAAGGACCGAGGGACTAGGTGTTGAATATCACCACAGTCCATTGACTGAATCATGCATTCATTACATTATTGCATTACATTATTGGCATTTAGCAGATGTAAGTCACTCTTATCTGGAGCGACTTACATCGTTTACAAGTTTTTTACAATGTAATCCATTTATACAGCTGGATATTTACTGAGGCAATTGTGGATTAACTACCTTGCCTAAGGGTAGAGTAGCAGGACCCCCCATTGGGGAATCAAACCGGCAACCTTTCGGTTACAAGCCCTGCTCCTTAACCACTATGCTGCACTGCAGCATCCATAGCACAGGCTGTTTTTGTATCTCCGCCTCTTGCAGGGCAGTGGTTTTTGTGGCCTGTGCCTTGTCATCTGTGAAAGATCCCATGCGTGAGTGCCCAGTTTCATTCTGGGAAAGCTCGCAGTCCAACCAAAATACCAGTCAATGACTTAGATCTGCCTTCCTTTGAACGCAGGAGATTTAGCTCCTTGCAGAGTCACATGGATTTTTGCCTGCATTCAAATACAGCACCGCCTGGCTCTGTCTGGTACCGTCACGACTGAAACCAGTGAAGCACCTTTCCCACGCTCTGTGCTCGGCTTTTTGAGAGTGGTCGTGACTTGATGGGGCCATCAACCTCCAATCGAGTGGGAAACCCTATTTTAAAACACCGGAGCTGTTTGTCTGCATGGTTTCACATGTGGTCTTTGCCATCTGCAATCTTTCTGTCATGCCAATTCTTTCTGGGTCAGATTTTCTTTCTGCGCCAGATCCTTGTGAAAATAATAACTTTCAAGTTTACTAATAAACTTTAACATAAGAGGATTTATTTCTATATATGACATGTATTTACATGTCAATATATGTCATATATGATTGAAAACCAACATATCAGCTGCTGCTGCATGTATGCCAGTGGTTCAGCGGAATATGGCCACATAAGTAAGTGGGGGGGGGGCAGGCAATGACCCGATCTGGCTCCTGTGTCACTCAGGATGTCGTACGGAATGGGATGAGGTCCGCTGTTGGCACAGAGCAGATGTCGGCCAGGTGGTGAACGTGTCCTGCCCGGAGATCTTCCAGCACTTCACAAACAATCAAGGTAAGCGAGCGCTTTGAGTGACTGCAGCTTTGACTGACTGCAGTTCTGACTGGCAAGGAGCAGCAGTGTCATCAACTGCCTATAGCGTTAGCCTCCTTGCCAGGTGGCAGTGGGTTCAAGCAGTTTAAGCAGTGTTGGGGGGGTGGTGTTTGCCCTGTACCGGATCTCAGTGGAAGTGAGCCACAGGGTATCAGACATCGCGGTGTAGGATACAGGAAAATATATCAGTCATCTCCAATCTCACATTTTATTATCTGCATCCATTTTAAAATGTAAGGTCATGTGATGCATTGGGTGTGGTCGACCGGGAACGTTGAGCGTGTCCCTTGTCCCCAGGGTACGTGTTCCGGAACTGCACGAGGGACGGGTGGACGCACCTGTCCCCGCCCTATGAGGAGGCCTGTGACCTCAGCGGGGACGTGGAGCCTGGGTCCGAGGTTCGCCAATTAAACCCAACAAGTCAAAACCCCGCTGTTCCCTAGTGTTTAAAAGATGCGTTGAAGAACAGGGGTGGGCAACACGTTTAAGCACATGACGATGTCACTTTCGGCGAGGTAACTGCTGAAAGTCTGAGTGTGACAGTGACAGTAATTCTATGCAAACGCTTTCTGAGTTCAGTGATGACAGCTTGTGAAGTACACAGCATTGCAGGTGATGTACTGACAAATGCTCTTTTTTAAATGGCAAAAAAATGCGGAAAACAGAACACAGTCTCAGTTATTCTCATTTTTGATATGCGGAAGGCCCCGGCATCGGCAGAATTAATCACCGACGGCAAACATTTTGATACTGAAGGCAAACTAAATCTGCATTTTGATATGGGATGAATGTCCTCTGTTTCAGATGGCGTACTTTTCAGCTTTCAGACAGGTGTACACCACCGGCTACGCCACGTCACTCATCTCCCTGATAACGGCCATCTTCGTGTTCACAGCGTTCAGGTAAGGCGTGGCCCGTCAGTGCAGTGTTGAATACTATTAGCGATTATTAGTAATGGCAGAGTGCGAATTTGTGAACCGTGGAGTGGGTGGAACCGCCATACTCTGTCAATCACTGAATCAAATCAGTCAATCACTGAATCATATCAATCATATCATAATCATATGAATCAAAGACTCTACTGTCCATTGCAAAATACAGTGACTGTTGATAGCACATACTAACTCTACACATTTTGAGGTTCACGAAGCCTCACTCTCTGATCACCCCATTTATGCTTAGCAGTTTTTTTTGTTTTTAAACAATTGCTTTCATTAATAAGATGTGGTGTACCAAATGTAAAAAAAATCTTGCTTATATTCACCAATAGTTAATGGCAGGACACCATGGTAGTCATTGGAAATGCTGAGGTAAGATGAGGCAGCCCTGGACTTCGTGTATCTGGAGTGATGGGATTAAACATCGTCTGCCTTGTCAGTCACTTTTATGTTCAGCCACACTGGCAATCTCTTACAAAACCTCGGTCTGACATAGCAGGTCAGCGTGAGGGTTGGATGTCAGGCAAAACAAATAAACAAAAAAAAATATGCAGTGACATTTTTAGCACACCTGCAAGGACAGCAGAGATTGTGTAAGGCCAGCGTTTGTCTCTGGCCTTGAAACGACCCCTCCCTGGACTTGCGTAACCCGTCTCGGGGGAGGGGGTCCAGTCCAGCTCTAGGGAGGAGGCACCTTACTCTGTTGTACTTCCGAACAGGAAGTTCCACTGCACCCGGAACTACATCCACATGAACCTCTTCGCCTCCTTCATCCTGCGGGCCAGTGCGGTCTTCATCAAAGATCGGGTGCTCTTCGCTGACGAGACCCTGGACCACTGCTTCATGTCCACCGTGAGTAGGGTCCGATTACTGGCCTGTTAGCTATGTAACAGAAGGCTCATGGACCCCTGAGTGAGAAAAGGGGACACTGATGTTCTGGAGTGGAGAAACAGGGACAGGAAGTTAACTGACATCATGCCTAACTAAATCTCAGGCACTCTGCGTCCTATCTCAACAAAAAAGGCTTGCAGCATGCAAAAAGTATTGTAAAGACCACATCAAAATGGTATGCAACATTTTAAACAAATACAAAAAAGGTTGTGACACAATATGGCTGGAGATAACGATTTTTATGGTCTTTTTATGGCAATGTACACATACACTATATAAACCCTCTTCAGTGGCTTGAGGCTGAGAGATTTCTTCTGTATTTTAGTTTAGCTGAGCTTAAGAAGTGAAGACTGAGGTAATCATGTATGGTTTTGAGATACCTGAAAGATAGGATAGAAGGCTGAGAATCATAAAAAGATGAGCATTGATAAAAATGTCCGGTATTTATCAGGGTGTATTTTCGGAAAGGTAAGCCATGCAGACAAGGACAAGGAATGAGAGATTAAATTGATCGAAGACATAAAATAGGGCACCTATCACAACCAGTCAGTGCTTGGACCAAAAAAAAAAACATCAAAAATCTTTTCCTGAAAGAAGATTGCTATCTTTTCTTTATTGTTAGTTTCCTCCAGGTAAAGCCATTGCGATGGCGAGGTGATTATGTCACCCAAGCTGCTTGCAGTGAAAATAGTGCACCACTATGAAATAGAAGAAAGAACAGAACTGTAGAGCCGAGAGAGAGATTGTAGGAATAATTTTAAATAAAAATGGAATAAATTTCATCATTTGTAAACAATATGACCTTGCTTTCTGCAATGCTATTAAAATCAAAATATGAAAAATTTGAAAACGTTTTTTAGGCAGAAGAAAACCAGGAACAAAATTAATTATTTCTGTTGCTGTATAATCATGGGTATGAATAAATATGGAGAGTGCTGTATGTGAAATTAATATTTCAGACTTGCCATTCCTTCTGCAATTTATTTCTTTATTTTTCTGTGGCGCAGATTGCCTGTAAATCTGCGGTGGCCTTCTTCCAGTTCAGCATCCTGGCCAATTACTTCTGGCTGCTGGTGGAAGGGATGTATCTGCAGACTCTGCTGGCTCTGGCCTTCGTCTCTCAGAGGAAGTACTTCTGGTGGTACATCCTGATAGGCTGGGGTCAGTAGTAACCCTGCCGTGTCTCTGCTGCGTTATGCACAGAGTGTATGTCTGCACATTGCTCTCACCTGTGCTGCACATTTACCTGTATGTGTGCTGTACATTGCTTACATCTGTGGCACACATATCTCTGCTGCACACTGCATACGCATGACACAGCCATGTGTAGCAGAGATACACATGGCTGATATCTCTGCTACACATGGCTGATACCTCTGCTACACATGACTGATATCTCTGCTACACATGGCCCATATCTCTGCAACACATGGCTGATATCTCTGCTACACATGGCCCATATCTCTGCTACACATGACTGATATCTCTGCTACACATGACTGATATCTCTGCTACACATGGCGTGTGTCTGACACTTAACCCCGAGGCACGCTGCACATCAACCTAACATGTGCAACACTACTGAAATGTGTGCTATACATCACCTGTGAGCGCTTCAGAGTGTGACTGAGATGGAATTTCCCCACATATGTCGTGAAACATTGTCCACAGGAGCTCTACAGATCACAGCATCTGCTGAATCTGTCTTTGTCTAGCTGCCTTGCTTCCCACAGGCACAGAGACGTAAATATCAGGCAGAACTGCAGACCAAAAACGACTCCTTATACATCTCTTTCAGGTTTCCCTTCAGCTGTGCTAGCAGTGTGGGTGCTGACAAGAATGTTTTACGATGATAGGGGGTAAGAATTTTGCGTTGCTTGCTATTTGAATATGAAATCAATCAACAAGCTCAATGGGCTAAGCTACATCAGCTTTTTAAGGCTTCTCTTTTCATTTTCAGTAATTAAGGTGTTGGTATGCGGCTTTGTAATTTATAGCGTATTCATTGTGTTTTGATAGCAGTTAATCTTGTTTTATGATTGAAATAAAAGGCTTGTTGTTGCAGATGCTGGGATGATACAGACAATGTGGCTGTTTGGTGGATCATTAAAGGGCCCATAACTGTGTCTTTGCTGGTGAGTATTTTTGTGCAATTTTATCCACATTTTCATTGTTTAAAAAACATGTATATTCCACTATAAACTGACATTATAATTACTTTTGAACTCAGTAATGAGTCAATGAGTATTAGGTTACTCGCTATTCAGTTTACTTTATGCAGTCATGTCCACTGGAGATCCACAGGGATCTGGTGTTTGCACCAGTTTTTTTTTATTACATAATTGGAATTGGTGATTGGATGGGATCTTGAGTCTCCTGTTGTTCCTGCTGTCCAATCAGCTGCTGGTTCAGACACCTCTCTAAAACCCTCACATCTCCTGGAACAGGAGTGGACACAGCTCATTTCCTGAATTTTAAATAATCATAATTTAATTCTGGTATTAATAGTGTTGACTAATCCCTGATTTTGGATTCAGTTATTTGTTTTATTAAGGAACTGTTGACCACCCTGAAGTTTAATCCTT
The DNA here is from genome assembly GCA_019176425.1 of Megalops atlanticus. Classification (NCBI taxonomy): domain Eukaryota; kingdom Metazoa; phylum Chordata; class Actinopteri; order Elopiformes; family Megalopidae; genus Megalops; species Megalops atlanticus. The sequence goes on from CM032898.1 coordinate 5,505,335, forward strand.
AAATTTACCCCCCACTATGTTGAAGATCAACTTCTTCATCTTTATCAACGTCATCCGCATCCTGGTTCAGAAGCTAAAGTCTCCAGGTGTGGGTGGGAGCGACGCAGGTCACTTCACGTGAGTCGCCAGGAAACCACGTTGCCATGTGCACCTTGTGAGCCTGCCCCAGAGTGAGGTTTCCACCAAGCCACTGTAGTTGTTTGGGTGCTGCACTAATGTCCCCAAAATTTCTATAGGAAAATACACATGTGCAGGTTTTCCTAATCCAAATTTCTACAGAAAAGTCCCCATGTGTACTGTATGTATATATGTCAGCCTAGCTAAATATGTCTATTCTCAAGGTTCAAATTTTACTTTAAGATTATATGCAAATGTGCAGTTTGATTTGGAATGTGTGTCATAGGAGAGTAGTGACCAAAGCATGGTCATGGGTGCAATATAATAAACAAATAACCTGAGCTGTGATGAATTTCTTGGACCTCCTAGTCAAACAGTACACCTCCTGGCAACCACAGTACACCCCTATCTACAACATGAAAGCTAATCCTGTGAATCTCTGAAAGTACTCTACGGAAACTCAAACCATCATACCAAACATATTTCTGCTGCCATCTTGTGGACAGCACCGCACATTACAGTACATTCCAGGGGAGGCAAAGCACTTGCAACATGCTCAAATCCCAGTCGCCTTCTGATACCAGTGCAAAATGTACCAGTGCAAAATGTGACAAAAACTTAAACAGCAGAACACAATGACTTTGCAAGGTTCCGCATGGGCCGCATCCAGCTAAATGCTCTTCCTAGATCTCACAATGCCTTAAAACTGCATGCAGTCTCATCCTAGAACATTTTAAGTTCAGCCTTAACTGAACAGAAATGTCTTTTTTCCATGACATGAATGTTAAAACTAGGATCCAGCATCTTCAGTGCTCTGCTGGTAGGGCATATTACTAGAAGACCATGGTTAGATACAAACTTCAGTTTCTTTATGCTGTGGTCCGGCTGTGTTTCAGGCAATGCAGTGACCCATATCAACGCGGACCTTAGACCCAGAAACATAAGTTATTACATAACTGGATTCATTTGTGATTTTTTCCCCTCTGGTGTATAGTTGTAATACCCTGATGCGATGTCAAAATGTCACATTTAGCATCAAGTATGGTAATTAGCCACTGGCACTGGGGCTACATTTGTGATGTAATCTTACTTGAAGGGATCTCAAGAGAGGAAAGATGAACTGATCTCCAGAATGCAGCAGTGTCACAGTTTTCAATGTTGTTGAATCAGAGCTTATTGTGAGGATCAGTGCCTAGGACTAAGGAACGTGACCCTGAGGGACATTGGTTAACACACCAGATCAGGAGTTGTCTCAGCCACACCAGAGGAATGTGCATTTGAAGCTCGTACTGTTCTGAACATAGCAATTTGAGTTTTCATCGAGCAAAAATCCCTGTGGCATAAAGTTCAGAATGATTTATTCTTCGTTACAGAATAAATCATTAAAGTCAATGTATGCTGTTCTGACTAAGGGCGGTTAAAAGTTAATATATGCATTATTACATATGAATTTGTTTGTGAAATAATATAAATGATAGATAACCTTTAATCCATACCTAGAACTTTTCATTGTGGTTTGAATATCCATACTCTTATTTTAAAGACAGCAGTACAGACCTTATTCATTTCAATAGACTATGCTTATCCAGGTATTTCTCCTGATTATAAAAGATGGTTTACAGCATTTATCCAGTATCTCTTCTAGCTTTAGAAGATGCTTTTCAGCATTAATCTAGCATCTCTTCTGGTTGTGGAAGATGTTTTACAGCATTTATCTAGCATCTCTTCTGGCTGTGGAAAATGGCTTACATCATTTATGTGGGTCTCTCTCCTTATTTGGACAGGAGACTCGCCAAGTCCACCCTGTTCCTGATCCCGCTGTTTGGGATGCACTACACGGTGTTCGCGTTCCTACCCGAGAGCACGGGGGAGGCCGCCCGCCTGTACATCGAGCTGGGCCTGGGCTCCTTTCAGGTAAACCGCGGGGTCACGGGATCCAGTCCCGCTTGGAATTCTGGTGTTGAACCCCAAGTGCTGTTTACCTCAGTTTCCCCCCAGTGTAAAGTCCATCAGAGTAAATGTGGTGGACAGAATATGTTGTACGCTGCCTCGGCTCAGGGTGTTAGCAGTGCAAATACACCATGTTTAGATTGAATCTGGGATTCAAGTAGATGGCTTAAATATTTGAGGCTCAGATTCAAACAATTTCTCCTCTGCACACACACACACACACACACACACACACACTGTTTTACACAAATTGTAAAGTACCTGCTTTACTGTAACAGTGATAAATTTAATGCAATATTATGTTCAGACTTAACTTAGATAAAAAGGGAAAACTTGATGTAAGTTACAACTGAAACAGAAATGCTAACACGCTTTCATTCATAACTTATTCTTTCACTTTAGCTTTTCAGGACATGAATTGAACAATCCTCTTTGTCGTGTGTCATGCAGTGGTACAACAGCCCGTCCAATGGTAGTTAACAGACATCTTTACTGTTTTCAAGGGCTTTGTGGTGGCCTTGCTCTATTGTTTCCTGAATGGGGAGGTGAGTACTTCATCAGCACTTGTTTTGTGTAATCTCTTTTTATGCTGTGCATGTATGGCTTTATTGATACTACACCGGTCATTTGAAATGTTCAACTTAATAAGACAAAGCATTGCAAATAACTCACACTAATGTTCTGGAGTGAAGTGCACTGTGTGACCTTGTTGGAGGAGGAGTGTAGCTGGATGGGACCCTGTTTCAGTGGGATGGTGGTTCTGGGGCCCAGCCGGTTCTGTGTCCTTGGAGAGGGGTGTTGCTAGAGTGGGGCGGTGGTTCTGGTACATGAGCAGGGCTTTGTAGCCAGAAAGGGGTGTAGTTTAAGAGAATGGTGTTGGCTGAAGGGGCTTCTGTTAGCAGTAGATGCTGGATCAGGTGTTAGCAGTACTGTCTGTTCGGGCGCTGTTAGCATTACACACTCCTTCTGACATTGAATCAGAGTACTAGTGCTTTTGTTATTAGATATTCCAGTTTTTTGAGCAGCTGTGTGTATTTGGTCAGGGGGCGCTGTTTCAGGTATTGGTGCAGCACTGTGTGTTGGCTACAGGGGGCGCTGTTGGTAGGGGGGGTCACCCTGTTTCATGTCCTCGCTGCAGGTGCAGGCGGAGGTGAAGAAGAGGCTGTGGAGCTGGCAGACACAGGGCCGCCTGAGGCTGGCCAAAAGACGCAAGCCGCCCTTCACCGAGTCCAGCGTCGTCACCCAGGTCACCGTCCCCGAGAAGGCTGGCGCCAAAGCGCCTGCCGAATGCCCCGTCATCATATCCGCCATCTGACCTCCGCCCCAAGGGGACAGCGCACGCTCAGGGGGTCACAGAAACGTTGGCGTTTGCTGGCCGCTGGCAGGGAAACGCTGCTGCTCCAAATCTGGAGTGATTGGCAGGTCTTCAGCAGCAGTGGGTGGTTTGGAGGGTTTATAAGACCCTTCTTTTTACCCATCATGCACTAGCGATGAGCCCGAATATTTGATTATTCACATATTCGACCACAAGATCACAAGACCAGTAGGTAACTTGGATCAGTAAAGAGTAGCTCAGAGTAATAAAAGAGTTTTATTCAGAAAGCACTTCAGTCTGAACACAATCTGATGGTGCTGTTAAAGTAACAGCCTAAAAAGAGTACGGAGTAAGTCCAGAAGAAAAAAAAACTTCATGTGGCTTCATGCATATATATTTTTAGGAAGAAAGAACAGTGCAATTGTTCTTTGTGTGCAATTCTAACAATTATTAGAATATGTCATCTTGAGAGCCAGGGAATATTTGAATATGAAATTAATTAAAGTATTAAATGCAAAAGCCATGTTCACATTTAGCATATCCTACATTTCAGGCTGAGTATCCCAGAATGCAAGGCTGCTTGCAATACATAAACATACATGAATGGCCTACAGTTATATTATCACTGTAAGGGACATATGCTGGAGACCTTGTGTTCACCAGTGAGACTAGACACTAGGATGCCCTGCTTTTCTGTGGGTGGTCTTAATATTCATAATAAGCATTACAGCTCTAACTGTCGAATCGTTCAGAAACTGAATATGTGGACTGATTTATATGTACATACACTTGCAGTACAGTTTGCTGCCTGTGTTTCATCAACCAATCCAGCCTCAGATGGTGGGCATGCTACAACTATGTGCTGTTGGTAGAGTCTGTGCATTAAATGTCCTAGTGTGTATGTGTGTTCAAAATGCTAAAGTAGACGCTTTGGTCCCCACCCAATGTAAAAAGTATTGTTTTTTTGTAAACAGACAAGATAGCAAAATGCAGTTGACCTTCAATTACATGCATACTTTTTCCTCTCGTTGTACAATATGTCTGTAGTTGAAATGACTGCATCTGGAGCACTAGACTGTAAAAGTACTTACATTGTTTAGATGTGAGTGTGGATGTTCATGTCATGTTGTATATTTTTGTATATGAATAATTATACATTGATTGCACTCATACCATTTAAATATGAGATAACCACCTCTCTAAAACAAGACAGAACAATAAAGGGGTACAGTTAAATTATTTTTCCACTGCACTTTGCATCATTAAAAATGCATTGTTGATGTTTAGTTTAAGTTAATACATATTAATATATGTGTTATAAAGGTTGTATGGCTATGACCTTAATAACACATTTACTAATATTTATCAATGTTGGACCAAAAAATACAAAGTGTGGGTCTGAATTCTTGACTACTCATTTAAACTGCATCCTATTTCAAACTGCTGCCCGACATTGTGAGTAAGTATATCAGTGTTCACCACTATGGACATACAAGTTTCATATTCCTACATCGAAATGTAAATTGTGTAGAGAAGTGGTAAAATATACGATTGAAAACGTATTTAAATAAAACAATAATTTTATATATACTTTTCCATTGATATGATTGTGAATAGATTATAATTATATCACTAAACCAAGGGCGTAATTTTGCATATGGACGGTAGGGACATGTCCCTACCAATATTTGAGCGAACTCATTCGCATTATCTTTGGAGTGAAGTCATATTACATAATTCCAGTGTCCCCTTGGTTGTTGTGTCCCTACCAAATAATACCCTACCAAAACTACGCCCTTGCACTAAACTGTATAGACAATATATTCAGCTCAGCTATGGATTTGTAATATAGAAAAACTAAAGCTGTTCATCAAGCTTAGTGATACTCAAGATATGTTTGTAAGAAACTGTGTGTCAACAGTTTTGTAAAATGGAGTGTGCCTGGTGTAAATTCTAATGTACTCTATTCATTTTTACATTAAGGGCCTTCTTACACTCATAAACACATTGCTACTGTAGCTATTAATGAAGTATGGCTTATTTCTAAAGTAGGTAGCGAACAGCAAGCAGGAGTTGAAATAGTGAATGAAATTGAATGTGAAAATATTTAAAAACTGCCATCTTTTTAATTTATTAACCATGCTAAAATAAGTCTCATTTAATAGGTAGTAACATATATGAACATATATGAAGAAAATATTTTTCAGAATTAGCTCTGGCTGCCTGTGGAAACACCTAAAGGAGACACTCACACCTGAGATCTCACAGTCATTTTCTCTACTTCATTTCCATCTCACATTTCAGCTAAAAATTATAATTATGATTAATTATTTCATAATTATTTCACAGTTATTGTGTTCAGTGGCAAAAGCACTATAATTGTACAGTGAAAGTGTATGTGCTTCTGTTTGAGCATCTGTTGGTGTTATATTTTGAACCCTGTTCAGAGAGATCTTACATTTTCATGCAGTCTGTGTTTTTGCATTGCTGTTGGGATTTTTATGCATGCATTTGCCTGTGTATTTGTTATGTTTTTTTTTTTTTTTCGTTTAACCAGGCATGGGTCATGTCAGGCAGTGTGCAATTCTTGGAATATACTCTTGATTTATTGGACTCTTGCGATTATTTCTCTTTAATGTTTGACATTTCACTGCAGGTCTGTGATCTGTCTTTGAGTGGTGACATCAGTTGTTCTTAATGGCAGGACTGAAGATGATGCTTTTGATGATGATGATGATAATGATACTGCTTTTGATAGTGATGATGATGATGGTAATTTCCTCACTCTGGCACAAACGGACTGCTCTGTGTCACCCAGGTGGGGGCTACACACCAGTGCCGGTTTAAGTGAGTCGCCTCCCGTCATTGTAAAGTGCTTTGAGATGCTTGAAAGGCGCTATATAAATACGCTGAACACCATAAATGCTGTCAATGATAATGATAGTGGTGGTGATTAGGGCTGAGACTTTTACATCACAAAAAAAGAAAAAAAAAAGACCAATGGTGAATTCTTGACCCAGAAATGAAACACATGAATAGAACAGGTCCAGGAACTAATGCCCTTTTTTTCTGGTTGCACTGATTGTGTCAGTGCAACCAGAAAAAAAGGGCATTAGGCAGTTTTGTTTCATTGGGCTAATTCACTTTGGTTTAGCAATGCAGCTATAGCTGTAATGTAGCTATGTACTGTAATTGAGCTTGGTACAAAACATACAAGGAAATAACCAGTTTGGTTATGCAATGGTTGAAGCATGAAAAATGTCACAATTGTCAATTATAGACACACGACTGAGAACTGGTTTTGCAGCAAAGATGATTTTTGTTCCCTTTGCTTTGTGATGGGAAGAGGGAGTGCTGACCAAGGGACTCATATAGAGACTGAGAACAGGAGCTGGTGCAAAAAAAAAAAAAAAAACCATTGATTTTGTTACTGAGGATGTTAACACACACAAACATGCACTATAATCAGAGACAACTGTCAAAAACCATTTAATGCAATTTAAGTCAATATTTCAATCATGTACAAAACTTCTAATATATACATTGAACAAAAAGACATTTCTACAGCAACGTGAAAAACAGCAGGCAATGACACACAAAGCAGCTTATAGTACATGTCCTGTACATGTTACATTCAGTGATTAAATATTATTCCACACATTGACACACTCGCACACACTTATACACACACACACACGCACACACACACTTGCACAAACAAACACATACACACACTCGCATACGCAATCACACACGCACACACAAATGCGCACAAAACACACTCGCACAAACACTCACACACAAACGTTACTTGACTTTTACTCTCATTTACCCACAAAATAACCCATAGCCCAGTAACAAAATAAAGCACAAAAGGGACATGGGCATGTTTGGACAGCGCACTAGCATCCTTCTGTGTAGACAGCGGGCATATTAATTGGCAACTTCTTGAGTTTGCATTTAAGCAACGGACATTCCAATGGTGCATGGAACATTTTAGAAGCAAAAAATGACTTACTTACTAATTCCATGTTTAAATAGTTTAGGTCCATGTATGGATCAGATTTGTGCATTTTCATAAATGTTCTGCTTTATCATTTATTCTACTGGCATGTGGCTTAAATATTCTTCAGTGGATCATTTCAGGGTTGACTCTATCCCATGGTTTCAGTCAGAACTTCTGTGTCATCTTATGGAAAAGTGCTATACTGCTGTAAAAAACAGCCACAAAAGAAGAACACTCTCCTAGACTGGCACTATATGACAATAAAGTGACCCTGCGATTCAGTCAGCACCCCAAACCCATCTTTAGGGAAAATGTCACTTTCTTTCAAGACAAGTGATTTTTGGAGTCTGATTCCCAGATTGATCTGGGAAGGTGTTGAAAAATTTTCATTGAATATTTCTTTCCCTTAAGATGACTTGACAGTTTTGATTGGATCCCTGCTGATGTTCCAGGGCGTTATAAGTACAGGTTTGTGGTCTCATCTAAATGGGTGAGCTCCACTGGCATAACCAACTATGGCAGAATGAAAAGGTGGAAGACGAACCTCCACCCACACCCCCCCACGGCCCCCAACAACACAGAAGAAAACAAAACAAAAAAAAACTCTTTCACTCCCTTTACATTTTTAACAGCTTTGAGACATGGTCGTTTTGTCTTTTTCAGACCTGGAATGATTGCTGGTGTTATCACAATTCACAAGCCACAGGACGTGTAGGACTAGTTTTCTGTGCATGCATACAACATCTATTTCTGGATATCTACGGCGGTTTCCTCTTCCTCACTGTCCTGATTTCATATCGCAGAATGTGGATATTATCAATTATGTATTATATTTAACTGGCTTGCTGAAGAACCTTGCAGGGGGTATAAAAGTAAGTTTCCTAGCTGGGAATCAAACCTGATACCTTCTTATAGGCATTCCCTAATTGCACTGTGGCCCAATGTGTCTCTGGATCTCTGATGACTGCAGTGTCCTGCAGTGAGATATTCCTGAATCAGACAACTTTACTGTTCGGTTGTTACATTGTAAAGTGCACCTTTTTGTACAAGAATGTGAAAAACTAGAAAAAACCTGGAACAGGACAACAAGAAACAGTTGTTAACAAGAGTTAACAAGGAACATCACAAAGCATATCTCTAAGATAATGCAAAAACTTAAATTGAAAGCATTTAGATGCCTATGCAATCTGCAATCTTCGGCATTAATTTATAGGGACATCTTACAGGTTCATTTTGTCCCCAGCTTCCCTCAGACGAAATACGTTCTCAGCAAGGTGAAGTGCAAGGTTCTTCCACTGTGTCTGGTTTTAGGTGTCGCCTCATCAGAGAAACGATTTCAGCGACCGCACCGTTATCAAAAGGAGAGGGAACCGCCTGAGAGGCAGGTGTCAGTCCGCATATGGGGACAGATCAAGCTATAGGCTATACATTTACAAAAACTATCACCAAAACATGTCAAGCACTGAGATTAAACATACAGCTGCTCACTAGCATCTACCGTAGGATCACTCCATTTAGAAAATACTGCAATAGAAGCTTAATACTTAACAATTTCACCCCGCCACTTGTTGTATAGAGCTACAACAACATTGTTTTTAAGCACATAAATATTTTTTTTTCTCTGCATTACAATTGATTTAAATGATCAGCGCATGGGAAAATAACATCCTTAGTTTGACATCAGCACTGTGGTTATCGATTCAAAAGCGGCTAAAGCTAAATGCTGCATTTAAGGCAATGTCTGCAGCCAACACAACCCCCCCAACCCCGTCTTTTTGAGCAAAGGTCGTGTTAACTGTGACAAAAATGACTTGACATTGTGTCATTGGTTTAAAATTCGGCTACCAATCTACCGCACTAGCTTCATGGCCTCTGAATCGACCACATGGGAAGTAGACATAAGGCTGTTCCCTTTGCAAAACAAAACACTGATCTCATAAGAAAACAAAGCTGTACAATAACCCAGGATTGTCATTAAGCACTGAAATGAAGCTTTCCCAAACTGAGACACCAACTACCATAAAAGCTGATGGTTTCTGATGTAAGAAGGAAAAAAACTACGTATAGAAGATTATAAGGCATTATTTTGCAGGACTGTTTACTTTCAGCTACTGTGTTTTTAATGCAGAAAGTTCACCTTTGAAAGATTTGCTTTAAGAGGCATTTTTCTTAGCATCTTATGAATATATCAATGCTTTACCATGCAAGATTTCAACACTTAACATTTCTGGTTACCCCAATGGATTCTTATGGGTGCAAATTGCTAGAGTATTGTGCTTGAATTGGACAGGTTGTTTCATTGCTTTCTAACATGCAGATTGAAGTTGCTAAACCAGTAATGTTTTAAAATCATATCAATGCATATATTGAAAAAGTAAGGAAAAAAAAGGAAAATTAAATGTCTTTGCTAATGCGTACCCCTTTTTAGTACAGCTATATCTACAAGAAATACACTAATAATAGTATTGTTTGAATATAAATTGTGTTAAGAAAAAGCAGCTAGTCTCTACTCGGTAAAAATATAAATGTGACTTGATCTTCCTATTATCTGCTAAAAGTAAACATGTTAATTCCAGGGGTGAACCAAATATTGAGGACATTGTGTGAATTCTGTATCATTGAATTATCAGTTGAGATTAATACTTAAATTAAAATTTATCAGCTCAAGAACATCTCCCTGGGGAAAAAAACACACCAACAGATAATAATAATAATAATAATAATAATAATAATAATAATAATAATAATAATAATAATAATAATAATAATAATAATAATGTATGAACTGAAATCAACATATTAAACTTTTTCCATCAGTTTTAATTGTTTAATTACGTAGACAGTGGGTCAAAGGTAAATCTCCTAATCTAAAATCAAAATAAGCTAAAAAATACTTTAAAGGCCTCCTGGTCAATAATACTGATTAAATATAATAAAAGCACTTTTGATTTAAATTATTTTTCATTTTATCAAATCAGCAGGTTCCTCTTGAAACAAAATGCAAATACTTTCTTATGAAATGTGACACTGAAATACCACTTGTTATCGCCGTTGTTACTGTGACCAAAAGGCACTTTGGAAACCGAAGAAATTATTCCCGTTTGAGAAGAATCGGACACGAGGAACTTCTGCGTTGACATCAAAACGTGACGTTTCTGTGGCCTGTGCGCTTTAGAGACCAGTCCAGACTCACTGTGAATGAACTTTAACACTTGTCTTTGGAATCTTCTGTCTCGATGGCTTATCCACAGATCATATTAGTTTAAATAAATACTTCTTGTCAACAGATTTCGGTTGAGCAGAGATATGTAAGGATTCAGTTTGATAAAATATTTATGAAACAAATGAGATGGCCAAGGAAAGCCATATTAAAAACAGTTCACCTGAATATTAATTTACCATTCTCAAATAAACTAACACGTACTTGATCGTAATTAAAGAAAGAAGATGCTCTAAACAATATAACAGGCTACTTATTGACTTACTTATTCATTACGTAGCAGCACCACTTATCTAAATCTACAAATATGTTTATTTAATCTAATATATATTTTGAAAAAAAAGAAAGAGAAAAGAACAAAGCTTTCAAAAAAGCTTGCTTCAAAACTTTATACTCTACAGAATTGGACTCCAGTATTTTTTTTTTCTTCAATTACAGTTCAGAGCATCACATTCATTGCACAGAAAATATGTAAGAAATAAGAATAGTACTGTAATAAAAACGATTCATAAAAACAATAACAAATTTACACGACTCATTCATGAGTTTTATATGTATAATTTGACATATTTTGTACTATCGGCTGTTTAAAAGGATACATTTTGCACCATCCTAAAAGACGCAAAGCATTACGAGCAAGTATAATACTTGGGATGTTCGCTGTCAGTGTTGTGGTCATTGCGTCGCCAGATATTTTATGTAACGCCTTTGCAAATCAGATGGAACAATCGTTTGTCACTTTTTTACATCCGCAAGCAGTTAAAAGTGTCTCCGGTGTCGTATTGTAGCTCTACGTTATCATTAGCCTGTCCAATTCCTCAGGGCTGCTAGAATGCGCCCTTTATTTTGTGTTTCAGAAAAATTCGTCCATTCACTTTGTCATTTTTTTTTGTTGCTGCTGCTATTTGCCAGTGCAAATGAAATACAGAATGGGCGTGCACGTTAAACCACAGTGACAGTGAAGAATTCTGCCTGCTTATGCCATTATATCGTGGTCGGAGTTTCCAACCTGCTAACTTAAGTTTTTTAAGCTCAAGAGACTCCCGGAAGGCCGAACAGACAGGGCCCACATTCAACCTATACCTGCAACCACGTCCGTTTGACCGAAGGAGAATGCTTCCCCCGCTCTCACTTCCTCACACGAAGCAGAGCCTGGCTCACGGTTAACGCTATCTAAGAAGCTCACAAGAAGCTGTGACTGAGCGGCTGAATATGACCGATGAATATTTACACGCGTTCACTTCCACTCGACTTGACTTCAAGACAGTGATGCCGGCTGCATCACAGGGAAAGGTCTCTTTCTTCCCTGGTTCGCCCCAAACAACCTGCTCATTCGGCTAGTCATTTTCCCTTTTTTCAATTGTATGAACATGCCCCATTAGCAGAGAGCGCTTGATGACAGATATACTTCTTTAATATACTGCCCCCTAGTGAGGACACATAAATAGCATCATGACCACAAACTTCTGGCTTTTTTTTTCTGCAGATGAGAGGGCGAAATGTACTTGCAGAAGATCGCATTATGGTATGTACAAGAAAATAGCCATGCTATTCTTAGCGTGGGTTCTGTTTTTTTTTTTTAAAAGATATATCTTTTTTTCTCTTTTGTATGTTTCTTCATTGTGATTCACCCTGAGGCCCCACCAAGATTTCAGGGGTGGAGTAGGGAGAGGGGGTTGGGGTAGGGGGGAAGGTTGGGCCTCTGCAGTTTTGGGTTGGGTTCGTTTGGTGGTTCTGGGCGGTGTTCATTTTTGCGGGGAGGGGGGGGAAGGAGGAACGGGAGAAGGCTCTGGCCGGTCAGACGTTCAGGTGGGCAGGTTGAGGTTCAGGTTGTCGGCCTGCAGGCTGGACATCCGGACCTGAGAGCTGCTCTTGCTCAGTATGGACAGCTGCGTCCCCCCGTTCACCCCACTGCTGGCCAGGGAAGGGTGCCGGTGCTTCAGGTCCACAGCAAAGTACCGGTTGACGGTCCAGCTCCTCCATTTCCTCTTTATCTCCGACTGCACCTTTAGGGAGAAACTTGAAAAGGTCATTTTTTTATTGTACTTGGCTGTAAAGGAGCTCGTTTTTTTATTATTATTTTTTTATCCTGCTTTGTCTTTTTCAAAGGTTTCCATTTATTAAGAATCGTAACAGCCTCATAGAGGCAGCTGAATGGTGTAATGTTCAGTGATGCTCTACTCAGCTACAGCCTTTGGCCAACTGGAGCTTCAGAGATTTGAACTCATGATGAACTAGGTTTATAGAGCACCTTTCAAAGATTAACTAACTCCTCTTATCCAGCACCAATGTGGGGCACCCACCTGGGTGATGCACAACAGTCAATTTGTGCTTGCCTCACAAGACTGTAAATGAAGGAGGGAGAGATTTACCCAGCCAATTCTATTGGAGTTGGATATGGAGGGCCATTCTGAGACACCAGAATGGGACTTTATCCAGGACTCTGGAGAAACCCCTGCTCTTTGGAGTGCCACAGCATCTTTAATGACCACAGCTGAAGGTCTCATCCAAAAGACTGCATCTCCTACAGTACAGTGTCCCCATCACTGTACTGAAACATTGGCCTCCCATCCCATTAAGGTAGCCATGGGACTTACACACTGAGCAACCTGCTGCGTAAATGTATGTGTGATGAAAAATGCATTTACAGACTGTTGTATTACACAGATGGCCTTTATTGTTGTTCAATATAAAACATGATAAATGATAATGCATCAGCTGTGTTTTCTGGCTAAAATAACACTGCATGTTCATCCTCCACTTTGATGCATTTTAATCTGGTTGATTTTTTAAAGAAAAGGTTACATATTTGTTTTAATCATTATGTCATGTAACTGACTTCCAGAAGGCATAATGCAGCTACTGAGTGATGATGTGACCTGAAACATAAGTGCACATATCATGCAAGTATTTCTGCTTATCACTGTGTTATCCTGCTCTAACTAGGAACTGCAAAAATGGAAATGGGTAACATTTACACGAGCTTACCTCCCCATTCAAGAAACAATAGAGAACTGCCACCACAAAGCCCTACAGGAACACAGGACAAAACCAGATTCAAAACCTTATGGTATGGATGTTAGTTGAAGAATAAGTAAAATAAGAAATAGAAGGCCTTATGCAACTGATTACTGTGCTACACAGGCGAAATCTGATCTGCTGTGCAACATTAACCCCTTGTAGCTGCTTGAGGGACTGTCACTAAGACACAGAAACACAACTGTCTAACCTCACCTTGCAAGTCATGAGTTATTTGTGGAAAATATTGTTTTGTTTAACACAGTAACTGATCTTTGATATCAAATTCAAATAGTCTGAAGATCTTTGCACACAGGTATATATGAGCTAAATTAATTACAACAATTATCCATTCTGCTTATTTTAGCTTTGAGGCAGTACCTGAAATGAGCCAAGGCCCAGCTCAAACACCAGTCTCTCCCTCTTGCTGACCTCCTCAGGGGAGAACGCAAACACGGTGTAATGGATCCCAAACAAGGGGATGAGGAGAAGGGTGGAGCGGGCCAGCCTCCTGTCAATCAAGGAGCATAGCGCCCAATCAGATCATCGCTTCCAACAGAACATATTGACATCACGGTCTGACAGTCAACAGGTTCATTAGAACGTCAGAGGAACCATTACAACAACATCACCGATGTCACTGTAACGGAATGGCATCATTGTCATGGTAATATGAAGAAATCATCACGGTACCTTGATCTTTACAACATTTGGGAATTGTCATGACATCAATGTCATGAACACTGTAGCCACAGGGAATTACATGCCACTGTAGCTCCACCATAACTGATAATAGGGTAGGAATAGGAATATTAGGATATTATTATCCTAAGCATTGTACTGTAGCTAAGGGAATTACAATGACATCATTAATCAACACCCCAGTAACAACATTGTAGCTATGGGAATTAGAATACCATCATTAATAGTGTAATACTTATGAAAGGTTGTGACATCATTTATCACTAGCATGGCAACACTGAGGAACTACTGGGAAATCATTACCACTGGAACATGGGGAAACGGCAGACATGCAGGGTTGAAAACTGAAGTATGTTCCCCTTAACACCACTCACAGTGACCCACACATTGGTTAAAAAAAGGCCCAAACGCACCACCTCATTTAAAACAGGGTTTTGTGTTTGCGTGTTTGCTTTCTAAAAAGAAGAGCTGCTGAGGTCACAGACGGGGCTGTAAGTGATTGGCAGAGAAGAGTCACACCACATGACAAAGTGACAGGATGACCAATGAGAGAAAGGAGCTCCCTGGGAAAGACACAGGTGACAGGTTACAGGTGACAGGTGAGTGGAACCCTACCACAATGATTAAAACAAAAGAGAGTGAGATGAGACAGGACATGCAGCTGAGAAGGACTTGACCAGGACCCCTACACCCCCCACCCCCACCTGCCCCGCCCTGGCTATCCAAATTCACTTTTTCCCGCCCAGATTTTAGGCATCCTCTGTGTCTCCTACAGACCAACACAGGTTTGATACAGGAATGTTCTCATGTATTGTGTGTGAGTTGAACTGGGGTCTGATGTCAGTTCCCTTCTGTGTGATGACCTCACTACCACTGCTTACAGACACATTGTAACAGTTCAGCCTCACGGATGATGCTTTTCTGATCTGAACAGAGTAGGATCAGACAGGAGCAAATGTTTCTGACCTAAAGCAGAAGGCAGGACAGATGTTTCCAGGTTCATGTCAGAAGCGCCCAAGTGTATATGTGCACAATCATCTCAACCACAAGAACAAACACATGGACTCCGATCTTACCACTGCTCCACAACTCACAATGCTCACAAAACACATTTAAAGCACCCTCCTTCCTGACCTCTTCCCTCTCTCCTCTGCACAGTACACACTCCCCACCTACATGCAGAGGGGGGCACACTACACCCCCGAGAGGTGAGCACAGTACAGGAAAGGACACGCCAAGGTCACAGTAACACCACGTCACGCCCCCTCGAGGTCCACTTACAGCGTAATGATGGACAGCTCTGACATCTTGCAGGGGTGATGGTCTGCGTGCGTGGGCTCACAGAAGCATTTCTGCACACAGCTGCAGGACAGCACAAAGCAACACCGGTTTAGTAACGACACGCATTTAATCACTCGCCGACACTGCACAAAGACGACACCTGTTTAGTAACAACACACACTTAATCTCACACGCACACACCACAAAGACAAAACCAGTTTAGGAACAACACAAGCTTATTCACACTCTTAATCTCTCTCTCACACACACACACACACACACACTGCACAAAGACAACATCTGTTTGGTAACAACATGCACTTAATCTCACAAACACACACCGTAAAGCAGCACTGATTTAGCAACAACACAGGCGTAATCAGACAGACTGCAAAAATGCAACATTGGTTCAGTAACAACACGGACTTAACCACATGCTTAATTTCACACACCGCACAAACGCAGCACTGGTTTCTTAACAGTATCGCACTGAACCTTGGTGTACCAAAGTGCACCAACTCACTAAGGGCACTATTAGCTTATCAAAAGCTGCAAACATCTCAACACGCATGCCAAATCTCCCAGAAACCACAAAGGCTTGGCATCGGTTCAGTAAGAGGCGCACACACTCAACCAGACATACAAAATCACGCAGACACCACAAAGGCAACACCAGTCAAGACACTATAGCACAAACACTAACACTAGCACATCAAGTCACACAGACACCCAAAAAGAACAAAAACCCTCCCAAAAACTAAAAAAGATCATGGAGCAGAAGTACAGTGTACTCTCACACTAAATGACAACCGTAATCATGTAGCTACATGGTTAAAAACCGCCAAAGGGGTAACAGAGATGACACTGGACAGGAGAGACGTAAAGCAGGACACGGACGCTTGGGTAAAACGATTTTACGAGAAGCATGGCAATGGCCGGCTGGTGGTGACTATCAATCAGCACTGCTGTCAGACCCCACCGGGTAAACCTCAGAACAAAATGCATTGCTCAAGGCCTTGTTGCCATGGTTTCAGATGAACATTGATTGACTTGCTGAACACCGTGTGGAAGACTGTGTGTGCCTGACAGGAATTTGGGTGGGACTGGTCAAGATGTCAGAATTACTCATTTTACAAACACTGATCCCTGTGTACTATCGGTTATAAACTAAAACAGGATCGGAAATAATATGTTGAGACAGCAGTAGCCTCCTTCCTATTCCTGCCTTTGCCTATGAAATATCAGGATGCACAGCAATGTATAGTCAACAGTGACTAACGGCTGACTCCGTTTGTGATATGCTTTAACTTTGAGCAGGTACGCTGGGAACACACTGAATGGAACAAAACTTAACTGAGCATTCATCAAAAACATACAAAGTAAAATTTCTGAATTTCTTCTCGCATCTGCCAATTTTATTCGGACGTGATCCATGATAAGGCATTGCAAACTCCTATAGAGACTCTAACCTCTGCCCCTAAGGCAAGCTCTTAGTTTCAGCCATTCCCTTCCCCGGTCTCTGAGAGCGCCACTGTTCATAGTTTTTACTGACCTCTCTATAAGCTGATAAACACCACAAAGAATCCCCTTTCTCCAAAACTCTCATTTCTTGTTCTAACTTAATTCTATTGAATAAACGAGTCAACAGATAAGCTAAATTCACTAAATGTAATTAGATGGAACCTTGTTGGTAATGTGCAATTATGAAATTCAGTTTACTCAAAAGAGTGAGAGGGAAAAAAAACAGGCACCAATGGCATGAGCTGAAGATGGTTAAATTGTAAAGTGAGGATGCCTCTTGCTCCTCATGTAAAAAAATAACATATAAATTCTATCCTGGGATAACCAGGCCCAGGTTTGCACTTAACCAAACAAATCAAAAAAGTGAAAATGGCACACTTTTTCATAAATGGGGATAAACATCTTTCTTGGTGTTTTTTAGACCATGAAGGCATATTTATATGTATTCGGGGCCCTGTTTAAGACATTTTCACACCTTGTGAAATGAGCTTTTGTCTTAAGTTTCACCTTTGTCAGTCTGGAAGCATGAGAATGTGTAACAGGCTGAACTGGCATTGGATAATTGGTTAAATGCGTAATTCACTAACCACACCTGCCAGGTGTTACAGATTAGAAGTGGCTGTGAGAGGAAAAAAACAGCAAAAACAGCTAAAGAGGGGTGTGTCAGTTATGCCTGGAGTTAACATGTTATCCTTTTATACATTGTACACCTGTTTGAGGTAGTCTCACTCATTTATAATTTGTATTTTAAAAAGAAAACCATTTTATATGGGAAGCGTTCAGACAGCTTCCTCACAATGTCACACTAAAGCCTCGGCACATCTGTTTGCTGTAGGTCTCACCCACTGTTTTATAATTTGTTTTAGTTTAAAAAGTAAAACCATTTTAAATATCCTTTCCATGCCAACAGACCAATGCATAAACATACTGCGCCGTGCCAGCAAACTGAACAGCAATGCTGATTGGGTGAGAGCCTGATATCTCAGGGTGTTAGCTCACCAAAAAATGGCTCTTTGCCAGGTTATGAAATGTGTGGTTTTTATTTCTTCCAGACAGCTACAGTAAAAATTTGATGTTAACCAGGCAAAATGCACAGAGTCTCAGGACACATGCAAACCAGTAGAGGACCTCTAGATCTCATTCAGAGAAGGCAAAATAACCTGACAGATGTTTCCCACTGAGGAACTGTTACGCTCAAGATTCTAAGCATCTTTCCCACCACTAGACAGCATTTCTGAGATGAGAAATAAAGCAAACAACTATTAAAAAGATAATACAAAATAAACATATGATTTCATCTATCCCTGCTGCTTCTAGAAGACTGAAATCTGTTCACTTTGTCTCTGCCCACAGGTTTGCTATCAGTTTGAGAATGGCTGTTGGAGTAGTTTATATTACCCATGATGTCCACTTAAGATAATGCTGTCACCGTCATCATTTCACACAGTCTGGTCTCAATGCAGTCTCTACAATACACACATCTGACCATGAGATGGCTGGCATGTGACAAAATGATATGAAAACTATAAAGGTCAAATTAAGGTTAATCATGCAGCAGTGAAGTCAACTAAAAAATTACAGAAATGTTTCATTAGATCTTCTGGTGAATAAATAGGGGAACACCTAAGGTAATAAATAAGGCAGTTCTTTAGTGAATAATTAAGGTAATAAAATAATAGTGGATGTTTATGTTCAGTTTTTTAAGTTTTGTCTATCTATGCAGGGTTTTGTGCATATTTCTCTTCTTCACAAATACATTTGTTAAGCTGACGGTGCTGCTATATGACTTAGAACAGCATATGTAAATGACCCTTTAAAAGTTGAAATAAAAGATGACTGGACTGTACATGTCTTAAAAGTGTGCCCTCTCAAATACCAGTGTGGAACGCACCTCAACCAATGAACACCCCCAGTGGTGGAATGAACTCCCCACCGCCCTGAGAACAACTCCTTCAATCCAACCCTTCAGACGTGCGCTGAAGACACACCTCTTCAGACTCTACCTGGACTGATACCTCTGCCTCTTTCACCTTGTAACTTTGACGTTGAGAATCTGACTCCTGTCTTGTACTTGTTCCTCACTTACCTAGGTGGTTTAGCGGTACTCTATTTTTCCTGTAATTGTATTGAGATGCAATCCTAGTTCAGATCAGTTGGCTCGCATCACTGACCTTGCGCTCAGCTTCAGCACTATTTGCATTGTATGACCTGTACACATCTTGCTCTTGTGCCTGTTGTTTCCCCACTATTTGCACTTTTGTACGTCACTTTGGATAAAAGCGTCTGCCAAATGAATAAATGTAAATGTAAATGTAAATTGACAGCAGACCGACCAATGGCTTACTGTAGGTCCTGGTAACCCTATGTTTGCGTGATCAATTGCTTCCATGAGGCTGTATATGTATGCTCGCACTTACAAGTAAATGCTGGACTCGTTTCCTCCGATATCCGGCGACTGTAGTTTTTGCACCAGGATGATGATAATTCCAATGAAGAGGACAAAGTTTATCTGAAAGGAAAACACAGCTCCGTTTACACTGCGGCCGTAATGAAGCTGGACGTCCATGAAATTCAGTATCTCTCTTTAGAAATATTTCTCATTCTAGCAGGGGTGTCTGTTAATCGGTACGCCAAAGCAATTAAATGTGTAATTGATGGTTAAAGGGTCTGTATTAATTCTCAATTTCCATGCAACGCAAGCGGTCATTTTTAATTACCTTTACAATTCAAGGTGAGACATCTGTTGGCATGCTAATGCTGTTAAATATGCACAGTAATTGCAGTCAGTTCAGGGTGACCACTCACTGATCAAATACATTGCATGCTCACCATTATTGAGGCCACCACAGGTCCCTTGATCACCCACCAGAGGGCAGTATTGTCATTCATGTCCCAGCACCTGGGAAAAACAGGAGTCAACTGAACAGTATGCTAAGGCAGATTTCCCTGACTTGAGTGCTTGGCTTGAGCTTGTAATGCCTAATCACATTTTGGTAAACTAAGACAACATGTTTACTACAAAAATGTCTCTGGCCTAATGTAGAGCTTCCCTTTTCACATAAATCAAGCATGATTCTCAACCTGCCACTCTATGTGTGAAATTACATGGAGTGGACTTCATGTAGAATTAAGTCTAGAGAAACCAGTAACTAATAAGCCAGTTGCCTTCAGTTTGGTTCAAATGCTGCACATTAACGGCCACAGCTTTACAACAGCCTATGGAAACTGTGCAAACTAGAATAAAATGAGTATGGTGGGGCAGCAGTGTAGTATAGTGGTTAAGGAGCAGGACTCGTAGCCGAAAGGTTACTGGTTCGATTCCCCACGGGGGCACTGCTGCTGTACCCTTGGGCAAGGAACCTAATCCAACTGCTTCAGTAAATATCCATGGATAACATTGTAAAAACCCGTAATCAATTTAAGTCCCTCTGAATAAGAACATCTGCTAGATGTCAATAATGTAATGTAATGGTTGGAGATGTGAACTTGAGTGCTGTCTGGGGTGTCGTTGCTGTACATGTGAGGTCAAAAATGACACCTACCCAGAGTCATCAAAGTGAAGCCGGAGCACTGCCCAGATGGACACGCAGATCGTGGGGGTTCCTGGGAAAGAACATGACAGGAAATGAACAACATTAAAGTAGAGCTGAACAGAGCAGTCCGTATTTAAACTGCATATAATAATAATGTAATAATTTAACAATAATGTTTAACAGTTTCATGCATTTTTGACATTTTAGATGCCGTCTTACAAAAACATATTGACAACAGTCTTGCAGTAGTCCTCAAATCAAAAATGGAATAATAATGGACCAGCCCATCCCGTTACCATGACAACAGACTTGTCTATTATATTCTGTGGTAAATTCCACCACACCCCACTGCCTGATAATGTCCCAGTCTACCTTATCCAATGATAGTGCAGCAGAAGAGGCTTACCCCATCCAATGATGGTGTACCAGTAGAAGTATCTCCTCTCTGGGAAGAAGGTCTCCACCAGCAGGGTGAAGAGATACAGGCCCTCGATGAAGAGCCAGAAGTAGTTGGACATGACGCAGTAGTGGAAGAACACCATCACGGACTTACATGCCACCTGTAGGGGGAAGGGTGGAGAACGCCACGCTCATGTCAGTCAATCATGTCATCTCATCACAGAGCGCATTTCATAAAGACAGTGGAATACATGGCTACAGCAGACATAACATGAAAGAATATGATGCTTTGACGAAAGAGGCAAAATCAGATATTGAGATGTACTTAAACTGTGCTGTTCTGTCGACAAATACGTATTGGCGGAACAATTCACTCAGTTATATACACTCAGGTAGCATGTGAAAGATTTGCGGTTGTGAGTGAAAAACATACTGAAAATCTTTTATCTTAGTGAGATAAAAAGCAGAACCTTTCCCCAACCTTTCTCCAACATAAGAGTAACTTACTAAAAAGTTAAAACTTAAAAGCAAAGCTAAAAACCTAAGATCAAATTAGCTCTGACATTATTGCTCACTTCATACACCCTTATACAGAATGCCCACTGCAGCACACAAGTGAAGGGCCCCTGGCACTCAAGGATCCTGCATCTCAGCGCCCTCAGCAACAACTGAACTCCACCACTTCCATTCTTTATTACTGTCTGAACATCTTCTATACCGGTACACAGGCTTTCTGCAAGAGCAATACGGGACACAGCAACATTCCTCTCTGGATTTGAACCCGTAACTCCGCTACTTTATCTCAAGCCCAGATTACTCAGCACACTCATGGCTGTCCATTACTGGTCCCAGTTGCTCTGAAGTCCCTGCTCTGAAACCATCTGTGGAAGCAGGATTTCCATAAACCTCTCTCTCCCTCTGCTAGATTGCAGCATTGCCATGGCAACATTTCAGAGTGACGGCCTCATTAGAGGCCAATTTGACAGGACGGCCCCTCATATTGAGCACCGGGGTGTCATAATGGTGTCCAAAGATCGCCATGGTGACAGCTCTGTGAAGTTCATTGTGACAAGACAATGAACCCGCCCAAATCCAAACAGGTATTGATATGATAATGTAACACTAATGGGACATTTTCAGGGCCTGTTCACCGAGGGCTCTGTGGGTTTTCTTAATTATCTCTGTTTGCTGCTCAACACAAAGCACAAAAGCTGAGCGGCGTGTCCGTGGGTAAGGTGCGAAAAGCCTTCACCTAATCATGTTTTACTAATTTGCATCTGATAAAGCAAGGGCTTTTGCTTGCGCAACAGGACCTTTGAGTGTGTTACTTCAGTGTGATGGGCGAGCAGCATGAACTGAATCTCAGATCAGAAGCCAGCTCATCAGGTGATCCGACAGTGGGCTTTCTGCTCGGGGACCCTAGAACTGTCAACCATATTCAAATTAACATGTGGAGCATTTGAGTTTGTGCTGTGATCTAAGAAGACTGAGGTGAAGATATTAGCTTACTGAGTGTGATGCCCCTTTTCCTTTGCTGAGTCTCTGCTGGTCTGGGTCTTTTTGCAGAGGCCAGCAGTGAGACAGCAGCCTAACACCCTACAGATCAGGCCTTATTTTTCCTGAATGGCACTCATAGTTCTTATAAAGGGAGTTGCGCTCCATACTGCTGGTCTGGAAAATGCAATGCTTTCTGTGACTCAGGGAGCACACGGGGTGGTGTGTTCTGTGATTCAGGGTGTATGTCAAGCAGTAGCTGGTGTCATTGAAAGTATGCATAACTCAGTCATCTGTAACTCATGTTACATGAGAAACAGTAGTGTGACTCACTCAGTGTATGAAGCAGAGATTTCTGACTCACAAAGTGTATGAAGCACTAGCTGCTGTGACTTAAAGAGTCTGCAAGGCAGTACTTCCTGTGACTCCAATTACGTATACAAAGCAGTGTTTTCTGTGTGTGACTCAGTGTGTCCGAAGCAGTCATTTCTGTGTGTGACTCAGTGTGTGCAAAGCAGTGATTTTATGCATGACTCAGTATGTGTACAAAGCAGTGATTTCAGTGTATGTGACTCACAGTTTGTACAAAGCAGTGATTTATGTGTGTGACTCACGGTGTGTACAAAGCAATGGTTTCTGTGTGTGACTCAGTGTCTGTGCAAAACAGTGGTTTCTGTGTGTGACTCACAGTGTGTACGAAGCAATGGTTTCTGTGTGTGACTCAGTGTCTGTGCAAAACAGTGGTTTCTGTGTGTGACTCACAGTGTGTACGAAGCAATGGTTTCTGTGTGTGACTCAGTGTCTGTGCAAAACAGTGGTTTCTGTGTGTGACTCACAGTGTGTACGAAGCAATGGTTTCTGTGTGTGACTCAGTGTCTGTGCAAAACAGTGGTTTCTGTGTGTGACTCACAGTGTGTACGAAGCAATGGTTTCTGTGTGTGACTCAGTGTCTGTGCAAAACAGTGATTTCTGTGTGTAACTCACAGTGTGTACGAAGCAGTGGTTTCTGTGTGTGACTCAGTGTCTGTGCAAAACAGTGGTTTCTGTGTGTGACTCACAGTGTGTACGAAGCAGTGGTTGCTGTCCTCTTCTGCATATAGCACGCCATCCTTGATGAACACTGATATTGCCCTCAGGATGAACGACACAAACAGGTTCATGTGGATGAAGTTCCTGGTGCAGTGAAGCTTCCTGATAATGAAATGTTTTCTTTGTGTTACTTTTTGAAGAAGTATTTAGAAAGCACTTATGTATTCCAACAAGAACATCAGTTATCAGCTAGTACGAGATGCTGTGAACAGCAGGTCCCGCTGAACATATCCCATAATGCACAGCAGATGAAAAAGTTAAGCAACCCTGCTCAAACAAATTCAGAAATGATGTACAATGCTTACTCTAATTTACTCAAGACTGTTGGTGTTAATTTTGGATTCGGCAAACTGGGTCAAGGCAATGAGACTGCAATATCTCTGAATAACTGCAGGGGGCGACAGCAGCACCATGAATGGGACCTGTATACAGGGTTCTCACCGGAATCTACAGAGGATGACCATGGCTGTCGTCAGGGAGACCAGGGAGGTGCTGTAGCCGACTGTGTACAGGGCTTTGACTGAAGCGTAGTACATATCCTGAAAGAGGAGAGAATACAAACAAGAGACTAGGATTAATCAGGAATGCACTGAAAAACATGCTTTCCTCAAGGGAGACCATAGTTGTCTGTATCAAATATCAAATGTTAGTACCTTACAGCATCATCTTGATTTTTATTATGTATTATGTGTGTGTCACTTTTATTTGAATTGCATTGTAACAGCATAATTATTGACGTCTAAAACCCGAAAATCATGTTTTTCCTAAATGTACTGCCAGGGGTGACACCTGCTGGTAGAAATCAGTACTTCAGCTTTATCATTTCTGACTGATCCCTGGGACACTTAAAACACTTAATCCTGGTTTTGTCCAACCCTCTTTCTGTCACACTGGAATGTGTTTTTTATAAAAAAAAATCTCTTTTCTTATACCAGTTACTTAATTATACACCCAAAGTTATCAGTAGGCATTGAAGTTGAGTATTATCATTGGCCGACCATGACTAGGAGTCCACAGCTGGTCATAATTGGGTATGACGGTTTATGTCAACCAGAATTTATGTAAATGAGTCTTTTACCAATTGATGAATTCGTCCAAGAATCAGTTTCCTTCAGGGCATCTTTATAATTGCTTTGTCACAAAGCACTTGCTGGAATATGTTTTCCAGAGGGCAAAAAAAAAAAAACAGAAAACCCAGGGCAAATTTTAGAAAAATTGTATAATTATTCCTGATGCCAGGGGAAATCAGCTGAAAGCCACTCGAGGAAAACAGCGGAACAGGAAAGAAAGGAAACCCAGCAGGAGCTGAGTGACTGTGCATAGCATGCAGGACTGAGTGTGTGGAGATAAACACAGGGAGCTTACAGGCTTGGTGGTGTTGTCATCAAAGAGACAGGCATCAATGTAGTGAGGAAAGGGCTCCGACCAGCCAAACTCTGTGCAGTTCCTGCTGATCTTCCCCAGCTCTGTAACAAGAGAGCAGTTAACACACACACACACACACGCACGCACACACACACACACACACATACATACATACACACACACACATACACACACACACACGTACACACACACACACATACACATACACACACAAACACACACACACACACACACACTAACACACACACACACATATACACATGCACACACAAGCATGCACATGTGCAAACACACACACACACACACACACACACACACACACACACACACACACACACACACACACACACACACACATACGCACGCACCCACACATAAACACATGCACACACAAAAATGCACATGTGCAAACACACACACACTGTACCAAAAGAGTTGAAGAGCCGGAACCGACACCTGTCACTCACCGTCGTCAGGGCTCATGAACTCAAACAGCTCTGGACAGCTGACCACCACGACCTCGCCCACGGCTGCAGACTGCCAGCAGGTCAGATTGTCCCACATCGCTGGGCACCCTGCAGAAGAGCAGACAGACAGCATGCTAAGCCCAGTATTTCCTCTATTGCAGCACTGCCTCATCTGACCAGCAGGTGGCACTGCCACACAAGAAACTGCTCGTCTTCCTCTCCTCTCACTGGTTTCATGTCATATCTTCAGAGTATTTATGTCTACGGTAGCCCCTGCACAGACAAATGCACACTGCACATCACACACACACACACACACACACACACACACACACACACACACACACACCATTCAGAACTGACAAAGTGCTGCCTCTGTTCCACAAGCCTTCCTCGCACTCCCGTATTACCTTCTCTCACAGACATAAAACAGACAGACACACGACCACCAGTGTGAATTATGGGATGGCAATCCCTCTACAGTCACTGCAGCCACCCTGAAATGAAGGATCCTGACTGAGACCAATCTCGCATAGCTGGTGTGGTTTAGAGTGATGTCTGTAATCCGGGGTTTCAGTATTCATCACCTGAGAAACGCAAAGGACAGGGATACTGAACCTGTACCCAAACAGCAGCCCATCTCTCACTGCTGCCCCCTAGAGGGCACTGATGCTGGCGGCAGCAGCTAATGACACGAAAAGGTGTTGCAGATATACAAACACATGAACGAGCTCTTCCTTCACTACAGTCCCTGAGGCCCTCGGTGGAGGAGGGTTTCCAAAGCTTACGACTTGAGACCAGCTCAAGCCAGACAGACAGGCAGACAGACAGACAGACAGACAAGAAGACAGAGACAGACAGGCAGACTAATAGATATACTGACAGACTTGCATAAAGATATACAGACAGACAGGCAGGCAGACAAACAGACAGATACACACACACACACTCAGACAAGCAGACAGACAGGCTGATAGATATACTCACAGACTGGCAAAAAACATTAAGACACAGAGACAGACAGACAGACTGATACACAAACATACACACATACATACAGATATTCACACAGGCAGGCAGACAGACAGACAGACAGGGAGGGCAGCTTGGTCCTTCCCTGCAGGGTGACAGAGGACCAGAACCCCCACACACCCCCCTGCCGCCCCACACATATGGTCAGTGTAGCATAGTGGTTAAGGATCAGGACTCGTAACCAAAAGTTTGCTGGTTCAATTCCCCATGGGGGCATTGCTGCTGTACCCTTGGGCAAGGTGCTTAACCCACAATCGCCTCAGTAAATATCCAGCATTATAAATGAATAATATTGTAAGAGCCTGTAACTGATGTAAGTGGCTCTGGATAAGAGTGTCTGCTAAATGTCAATAATGCAAAATAAAAAAAAAAAGTAACATCCCTGGTGAAGGACGGTGTCGTCCCCGATGCTCCGTTTGGAAGCCCGTTTCCGGGAGGGTGTCGGCCTGCGCTACACTACGCTGCCCTCCCTGAATAGCAAACGCAGAGCATGGTGCCAGCTCTCCGTCCCCTCTGCCAGCGCAGGAAGCCAGATCCAGCCAGAGGCCTGCAGCGTTAGCCCCACGCCTTACCAACACTGCAAGGATTCACTCCCACTGGCTCCCTGTCTAAGGTCACCGCCCGGGAGCCAAAAACGGCTTCACCTCACAGCGGAGGTACAGCCTGTCACTACAAAAGAGCTTCAGATGGATTTTAGTTCTTAGCCTGTTTTATAATATAAAATATTATATTTTTAATATATTTTATAATTTTTTTCTGATTAACAAGCACAGCAGCTTAAGAAGAGATTGACATCTGGAGCAGGTTGCTTTACACTTGACTGTATCAAACGCTGAAGCAATACAGTACCTTTCTGCATGTCGCATTTAATAGTTTTTTAATTATAGCAAAGCCTGATATTAAATCATTTTAATTATGTCTGAGTGATTGGTTTTTAACTCAAAATCTGCTGTTTTTGCTGTTATGACTAAAATTATTTCATGTGAAGTGCAAAAGTAACTGTCAAATTAGATGCAATTGAGTTAAAAAAGGAATCAGTTGCTAATGGCTGAGCGGCGTTTAAATTGCATCCTCGTTAAAAATAATGTTCAGGGTGAAAGTCAAAAAATAGGTATGAGCTCCGCCTCTCCTGTCTGTGGCTCTGCAGCTGTTCAGAGATACCCACAGGGAAGGAGAAAGAAAGATTAGATAGGTAGATAGACAGATGGATGAATGGATATTGTGTTTGGCTGTATGTACATATGTGAGTATGAGTGTGTCCAGGTATGTGTGTGATGTGTTTGTGGTGTGTTTGAGACATATTACATTACTGTCATTTAGCACACGCTCTTATCCAGAGAGACTCACATGGGTTGCAATTTTCACGTTATCCATTTATACAGCTGGATATTTACTGAGGCGACTGTGTGTTAATTAAGTACCTTTCCCAAGAGTACAGCAGCAGTGCTCCAGCAAGGAATGAAACCAGCAACCTTTCAGTTACAAGCCCTGGTCCTTACCACTATGCTACACTGCCACCCCATAGATAGATAGATAGATAGATAGATGGATAGATAGATAGATGGATAGATGGATAGACAGACAGACAGTTACTGTTACTAGCAGTACTGTACATTGTGAAGACATGCCAATTAAGCAGTTAGAATTAGAATTTGACAGAGGGAGGGAGTGAGAGCGAGGGACTGCCTAACAGTTCAGTGTCTGTAATCAGGAGCAGCCACGCAGAGAGACAGTGGGTGTCACTCCTCCCCCCATGTTATTCCCGGCCTCTTTTCAGAGGTGCGGCACGTCACTCCGGGGCCGGCACACGGCCGTTCTGTAAGAAGAGAGGAGCAGCCAGGATGCTGCCGTCACCCGGCCTGCACACGCTGCACCCTGCTGGGCTCTCTCTCAGAGCAGGCGGGCCGGAGGGGGGTCCAGCCCGGGCCCGGTAATTGCATAAAGCCCGCTAAGGAGGGCTCACGCTGATCGGTCTGTTCGGAGCGATAATGTCACATCGATTGGGCCCGGGTTTTAATCTGAATGGCTCACTCTTCTCCCTGGCGTAGCCGGAAATATCTTTCGCTTTTTGGAAAGGGGCAGAAGTGCTTGGGGCGCCAGGCCCCCAGGGGCAAACACTTTAAGCACGTATCAGCGCCACCTCATCAATCTGAATGTATCTCTCTGCAGAGACCCAGAAACACGAACTCTCCTCAGTGGGTCTGAGGCCAGAACCTGCCCTGAGTTGCATTTCACCCAGTATGGAGGGAGCAGGGAAGAATTAACAAAGGAATGAGCTCAAAGATAATGACTGAGTGAATGAGAAAATGAACAAAGGAGCAAATTACTGAATGTGTGAATAAATGAATGCATAAATGAGTAAATAATGAGGAATGAATGAATAAACCAACCAATAGATTAATGAACGCATGACCAATCTGACATGAGTGAAAGAAAGAATTAATAAACGATTGAAAGTACCAGCGTGTGTGCTTCTGGTCAGGCAGACGACCCTGTCTATGCAGTGTGGAGTAGGCGTCTGCAGCAGGATATAGGTGTGACACTAAGGACACCAGACAGCCTGGCACCTGCTTCCCTCGCCCTGCCTCCAGGCTAACGCTGTCAGAGACCACCGCAGAGGCTCAACTCAGCGCATTTCAGCCAGTAAACAGCACAGCGCTTTCCCTCTTAGCTGTCACCATGAGCCAACGCCCGACGCTTCGAGCGTGTGTTCGCAGCTTCATCGGCTTTCCATGTGAGGGCTCGAACCCGCAACCCCTCGCTGATCCTCCCATTGCGCAGGCCTCCGGCTTGTATACCAGCGGCTCCCTCTGTTTCAGGGGAACATCGGTTCCGCTTTGTTCGACCGGATACCCTACCCGCATCAGCTAAGCTTCGGCCCAGCTCTACCGGCACATATTATTACAAAATCAATGCTAACGTCTGGCTAATTAACTTGAGTGGTGTGAACACTTTGGAGCCACACTGCGTGGTTAAAGCTTGCGGAGGGATACTGGAGGGATGCAGTTCAAGCATGCACTCTCATGGGCTATCCTGCAAATTAACCACTGGAGAGTGGATTTGTTATAAACCGTATTAAGAAAAGGAAAAAAAAAAAAACCAAGGCGATGCTTTTGTTGTATTCGCAAATTAATAAATAAGGAACACGCTGAACAGAATCCACCATTATGTAATTCATCCCAAGTGTCCCAGTAGTATCCTGAAGGTTCCCCACATGCCCCTTAGGGTACGGCTGCTCCGATTTGGAAACTAGCGCATTAGGCCATGGGAAAGATACGCCAGCCTTTTTTTAATGACTCCTGGGGCGTCCTGTGATGCACCAAATAAAGACTGTCCTAAATGTACTTTGCGCAAGATTTGGATAACATAGGCGTTGTGCTGATTTGGACTGCTGTTCTAAACTGCTCTACTCAAAAATAAGTGCGAGTAGTCTGCTGTTTTTCTTGAAGTCACAAGCCACAAGAGAAAGAGGAAAAAAAAAATTACAGTGCAAAAGTAATTAACAACAGTAATAACTGCGTAAGGTTTTTTATAGCTTAGCATCTATAATGGGCACATGTAATCAAATTTCGTCTCCTAGTTTGATACGATAAACATCGTGTTAATTTCTGCCCTGGGGCATGAATTATATGTACAAGTAAAAAAAAAAAAATCTGACAAATGGGTTTCAAACAAATTTCAAAATATACTGCATGTTTTAAAAAATTGCTGCTTTTGCCCAAGCAATTTTGCACATGCTGTATGTATGTATTGCAGAATATTCTCTGAAATGGCTAACACTGTATGTGTGCATAAAATTGAATATAATATTTGATGTATTTTTAATGCATGGTACGTTTTAGGAGCCGCTTTACTTATTCATAAGGGAAGATCCAGTGTGAATAAAATGTAAGACAAATTGTAGCTAACCTGACAGCTTCCCACAAAGAAACTGAACTAGACAACCTTACATTTTTCCATCATCGCTCAGCACAGGAGAATAATGGAAAAATTCCTGTCTCCTATTTTCAAACATATAAAAATCGCCGCTAATGAGTAGAAACACCATTAGCAAGCCCTCGCAATTTACTGTGTCTGTCTCCCAGTGTTTCCCATTACCCCTGAGCATTGTTCTCTCCCTCTCTTTTCCTCCTTCTCTCCCTCATCCCTTTTTTCCAGTTCCTCTGACCATCTCTCTCTCTATCTCTCACCCTCTCTCTCTGGCCCCCCCTCTCCCCATCTCCCTTTTTTGCTTTCTGTGGATATCTATCTCCCTCTCGAATTCTCTCACAGTCTGTCCTGCTCTCTCTCTCTCTCTCTCTCTCTCCATCTCCCTCATTCTCTCTCTCTCTCTCTCTCTCCATCTCCCTCATTCTCTCTCTCTCTCTCTCTCTCTCTCTCTCTCTCTCTCTCCATTGTCCTCCTTCTCTCTCTCTGTATTTCTCTCTTCCCTGCTTTTACACGTTCTGTAGGTAGTGTCCAGTGCTGAGGGTTGCATGGTTCTGCCTGGTTCCAGGCAGTGGGAAAGGGACATTCCTCCCACTGTGCGCTAATCATTTCTGGAAGCTTCATTCCTGTCTGCTGGGCTGGACATGGAGCCAATTATCTTTTAAAGGGCAAAAGACTGGAAACATGGGAAACCTCAGGGTGTTCAGAGGCAGAGCACAGAGACGAGGAGAATTACCCCAGAGAAAGCACACCAGCTTCACACTGCAGCACAAACAGACACATTGGAGTGTACTGTACTGGCGCTTATGCAACGTTCACTCAGCGTTTAATTAACAGGCATTAACCAGCACTTTGTCAGCAAATTTTAAGTGCTAAATGTAAGTTAGTAAGAGATAAAAGGCACACATACAATATTCTCTCACACACACACACACACACACACACGCACACACACACACACAATGAACAAGGTCTCTTGAGGACTATTAATTTAATTTTGTGATAATGTTTCCATGTTTACGTAACTGTCTACATACCATTTTTATTATATATAAATATTTTATTTTTGACTGTACAAGTCTTTGAAGGCCTCTGCATTAATAGAGAAAGCTATCCTTCGGAAAATATAATTGTTTCCAGATTTCACATTCCTGTGTCCTTGTTGTTGATTTTGTTCTATTTTTTTTTTTTTTACTAAGTCTTTTGCAATTCCAGGAAATGCATATGGAGAAAATTAGCTGATGGGAATAAGCTGCAACAATAGAGAAGAAATTTCTGCATGAATTCAGCTAACTACACGATGAAATCATGCTCCCTGTTATCCTGTTTATGGGAGCTGAGGGAAAGTGATGAATGATATTATGCGCTGGCTGGCTGGTTTTTAATCTGCAGTCATCTACACTGCACTTTAACACTGTGCTCTGCTTGACTGGAATCATTGGTCTTAGGCTGTTTCAGGCTCAATGCTTCTCTGTGGCAGGAGCGTTTGCAATCAGCCATTCACCGATGAACACAAGATAGCCAGCCGCTCTGTGTGTGTGTGTGTGTGTGTGTGTGTGTGTGTGTGCATGTGTGTGTGCATCTCTTATCACCTATGCTTTGGTATTTTGCATATGTGTGCTTCTGTATTCGTATATCTTTGTGCATACATGCATGTGTGTGTGTGTGTGTGCAACTCTGTGCACCTGTGCTTCTTCATTTTGCATGTGTGTGCTTCTGTGTATGTCTGTGCATGTATTCATGCATATGTGCTGTGTGTGTGTGTGTGTGTGTGTGTGTGTGTGTGTGCGCGCATCTCTGTGCACCTGTGCTTTTTTATTTTGCATGTGTGTCTGTGTCTCTGTGCATGCATGCATTCAAGTATACTGTGAATGTGTGTGTGTGTGTGTGTGTGTGTGTGTGTGTGTGTGTGTGCGCGCATCTCTGTGCACTTGTGCTTTTTATTTTTGTATGTGTGTGTTGCGTGTGTGTGTGTGTGTGCGCGCATCTCTGTGCACTTGTGCTTTTTTTTTTTTTGTGTGTGTGTGTGTGTGTGTGTGTGTATGTACATACATGCACTGTCAGCCTCATGCCCCTGAGCAGCACCGGTCACCCTCAGTTGTAGACAGAAACACACGCAGACAGGTAAGGTGAGACGGCGTGAGGACAGAACACTGCTGAGGTACCGGCTGAAGTGCAGACTGGGAGGGCAGGCCATGTTTCCAGGCCTTCTGCACTGGCTCAGCCTCTTATTACAGAGCTGTCCCCAGCAGGACACTCTGGCCCCCATAGCTGAGCTGTGCTGTCCCTGGCCCCGCCTCAGTTGAAGTGATTGACAGGTCAGCCTTCACTCCCAGGCCACACCCCCTTTTCCCCCTGTCCATCTCACTGCCAGGATCCGCTGACTCAGCCCTTTCCTGGACAACGATTTCCTGCCAGCCTGTGAGCGGTCGCGCTTCCTGTCGGCCGTTTGGAGGGAAAAAAAATGAGGCATCGCCGTTGCTACGTGAACAAGCAAACGGCTGCCGGGCAACTCACCTGCTAGCTGTGCTAAGCCAAGCTAAGCCAAACCGAGCCGAGCCGAATCAAACGAGACCCCAGACCTACAGGTTTTCGGGGAGTCATCCAATCAATGTGTTTCCTGCGCATAAGATCTGTGATCTTGCGAACAAAACCCAAAGTGCTCTACATACAAGGGATTTTACACTGTCTCATCCTTCCAAGATTCTCCACTTTGTACAGCTCTCTCTTTGCCTGAAACCTCTTCCATTGTGGATATGATGTGATTGTATATATCCTGCTTAAAAATCACTACACAGGCAACCTTAGCTGTAGCTTACACACAGTATCTACATACAGCATATAAAAGTCACATCACACTACATCAAGCTCTGGGTTTAGGGTGATCATCTTCCAGTAGTTAATTGTAGGATATTCACTTGGACAGGTTATTATATAATGACCATACCATTACTGAAGGGATTACTGCTGTAATATTTCTCAATCCACATTACATAAAGATAAAAGATTATGATTGGCCTAAACTTGCATCACTGATTGTTGAGTGTGTCATCCATTCTAATTCTAAGCCTCTAAATAAGAGGGTGGTGGAAGGACTGTCTGCATCTTTCCATCTCTAGGACAGAGGAGGGAAAACTCTAGCCTCTTTGGAATTAGAGACATCTGGGTATTGCAGCGCATGCTAACGCAGTCAGTACTGTACACAATGTTCATTATTTCAGCATCATCTGAGTCTGTTTTCCTCATTAGATTTGGAGAGGACTCAGAGCCTGGGAACAATTTCAGCACAAACACACACATGTATGCATGCATAAGTGTACGCACACACACACACACACACACACACACAGGAACAAACACACACATGCATATGTGCATGTGCATGTACACACACACACACACACACACACACACACACACACACACACACACACACACACACACACACAAACATGTGTGAGTGCATATTTATACACACACAGATATGCTCACCCACACATGTGCAAACACACATACACACTAACACACAAAGGCACACACGCACAACATCACTAACATTAGCACACACACTTACATACAGCACCGAGGAAAATGGAGAAAGACCCTTACCATATTCGAGGTCAACCGTTGAGTCCTCTCGTGCAATCATCTCCATGCACTTCTCCTGCTCCCTTTTGATCACGCAGTCCGAGTGCTCAGACAGCATGCCCGAAACCTGGAACACCACAGCAAACACGGCAACTGAATGCACAAACCCAGCGACATCAGAGGGCGAGGATGCTGAACACCCAGAGAGGCCATGGAAAATGGCCAGACTTCAAAGAGCTTTCTCCGTTTTCCTTTCTTTCAAACGACAGAAAACCAATTGTCCATGTGCGTTGTTCGGTTAGGGTTAGCTGGCTATGGCAGCAGTGTGGAGAAATAGTCAGAACAGCAGTGTGGAGCAGTGGTCAGGGGGGTAGCGGTGTGGAGCAGTGGTCAGGGCAGCAGTGTAGAATAGTGGTCAGAGGACCAGTGTAGAGCAGGGGTCAGAGCAGCAGTGTGGAAGAGTTGTAACAGTTGCCAAGCAAAATATCTGCCAAGCCCATAATATAGAGAGATGATTAAAACACAATGTTTGATCTGGATACGTCTTGAAAGTTCATGCCCCACGTGTCACCTTAATTAAGTCCTCTGCTGAAAAGGACCCTGTTGCTCTTTATAGAGCACAGTGATCTGAATCACCAAGACAGCGTTTCACGCGCATTCTCCTCGGTTTAGATAACGACCGCTGGTGTGGCTACAGCCCACCGATTCCTCCACGCTGCAACCCGCTGCGTCTCCAGACCACCACAAACATCGCTCCGCCGCCCGCAAAACTGGTTCAAGTACGCAGAGAGATGCGCCGTTTCTCATCTTCCCGCTACACGCTCAACGCAACTCTGCAGAGGATAGGACGATGATGAAAGCGCCTGCAAAGCCCTTGCTCATGAAATTATAATGGCCTCTGTTTGCAGAATGTTGTCCGTGGACATGTGTTATTGCCGATAATTAGCAGTTCTGGTGCAAAGCAGCAGGTAGCCAGGCTAAGACAGACAGCCAGGTGGGAACGGCCCTCTCGGAGATTAAGATAATGTGAAGGGAATTATTACAACGTAGTGTTGAAGCTGACAGGCCCGTGCACCTTTTTTTGAAAACCCTCTTTTATCTGTAATAACTGTGACGAGCTGTCCCAAAGCTCGAATGGTTGATGGTTGATGTGAGATACAAAAATACAGCATGTCAGTGCTGTGGAAGCCCCCACTACAAAACACAGTGCAATTCCCTTCCAGGTTACTCCTCAGTGTTGCCAATTTAGCAACGTTGTCCCTCGATCTAGACATGCTTAGAGGAACCTCATAAAAGTCATATTCAGTGTAAGAAAGATACTAAGTTTTCCTTACTCGGTTATTGAAAAACTAAGATGCAGTTATTATTTTTTTCCTCAGACCAGAGGACGTAAACATAGAACGTATAGCTAAATTTCAGTGAGTTACTGTGGCTGAGGAAAAAAAAGCATCTGTTGTGGTTGAAATTCACAACCTGCTCTTCAGACAAAGGTTTCATTTAGTGCTTTTAAGGCCTTCACTTTTAATTAAAACTCTTGTGTTAAGACACTTCATTTTGCTTCCATAAGGCTTCCTGGTAATTTTCTGTCCTGAGGTGAGAAGTGTCCACCCCATAACACAGATTATGAACATTAAAACTCATGCAGTCAAAAGCTTGGCACAGCACTAAATCTGACACCTTACAGGGAAAGGATGGGTGATTTCAAGTTGGTGCTTTGGTGCTTTAAACTGTTTCAAATATAGTGTTATAGATTTTTGCGGCATTATGGTAAAAAATGTATATGTTCATATTATATGACAGACAATTTACCTATGGTTTTCTGAAAATATTGGCTCCAGCTCAATGCTTTTATTTACAACAGTAACCTTTCTCTGTTAAAATAACATACAGCATTATTTTCTGTTTTTCTGTATGTAAATGTGTATGTATTTTGTATGTACTTTAAGAGAAAAGTTCTTAAAAGGTAAAATATCTCTATGATACATTAAAACAAATATACAGCAAAAAATTAATGTATTGTTTCCACCATCTAAAACACAAACCAGGTATTGATATTTGAATGTAAGGTTCATTTTTTTTTTTTTTATCAATGTTGATGCTTACCAAAGGGAGTAGGACAAACAGGGCCACCACGCTGCTAGACATTGTGGCAGACTTTTTTTCCCAGGTTCAGAAAGTTCCGAGAGCGCCACCGGCACGTTCCGGAGAATTTCACAGATTGAGCTTGCAGACGCTGGACCGATCTTCCTCCACAGCGTTACCTCAGAATCTGAAATGGATGGAGGTAACGTCAGTTCAGGTTGCAAAAAAGGAACAAGTGCACGCTGAGAGAACTTTGCGGTTTTATGGTTTCAAAATTGCCACAACGAGAAAAGGTCAAATTACGTTTGGCATTTATACAATTTCCTCATTGATTGAAATGCTTTTAGAACATGCTGAAATACGTAAACATCCCATAAAAATAACATATCTTTCAAAGAGCTTCACAAAACACAGACACAAGGACGAACATGCCAAACATATGGGTTTAATTTTCTATCATGTCCAGAAGCTACAGTTCATTTTAAACAAGTTAACAGATAGCAGTATGACATAGTATTGACAAATTCTGGGATTTTTTCATAGTTTCTTTCCAGTTGGATGCATTTGTGTAATCACTACAGCTCGTAAACAGTTTTAAACCCTTGCGGACACAAATACATTCCAAAATCATCGTTCACTGATGCTCATCATGGACTGAATGAAGACCGTATATTAAAAGCATGAGGGGAATCCTGCTGAGAGCCTCACTGGGTAAACTCTGTCTGCGCACAGAGTTTCTGCCCTCGGAACCGAGCAGTAGGCTCACTAACCCTCCCTTCTGCAGCTTAGTCATCCAAGCGTGTTCCCATAAACGGATAAATGGATGAATCAGAGAGAGCACCCCTCGCCCCCTCCCATCCACACCCCCCACACACACCCCTTTCCTCTCTCCCCTCAGGTACCAAATCCAATTACTCCTAAACCAGTACTGGTATGCTTTATCAAATAATAGGGCCGGCCGCGTTTACAGGGAACTGCGAGATACAGAACAGGACGTCATTTGTCATTGCCGGATGATGCAAGATTCCAAGAAAATATAAAAGCCAACAGGATATTAGATCTGAAATGTTTTTCTGCTTTTTTCGCCCTCCTCTTCTGCCTCATTTGGGACGATATTACATAAATAAACATCAATTTGTTACCATTTGGCTGGAGGACACACAAGAAAAATCTAAACAGACATTCAGATGAACTCATCCGCAGACAAGAGAAAGCAGCCGGTCTTTCCAACTTGTCACAATGCAAACTGCCACCTGCCAAATCTCAGATGAGAGCTTCATAATGCCACCATGACCCAGTGTAAATGTCTCTCTCTGTGGCAACACATTCTGACCACATTAAAGCATCGGTTTCAGCAGTTGGGAAGACACTGAATGATCGATCATTGAAATGCACCTCTTAGCACTAAATCGTTATTTACACAGGAAAAAGTGGAATGTTAGGGAGATAAAAGCAAACCTTGATTGTTTGAATATTTAATCTCGGAGCTGCAGAATATTTGAATGTCAAAAATGAACCTAACTGCATGTCTAGCTTGGTGGCGACCACGCAGATTCAACTCTGGTCTTAACAACAAATGATTACATGACAACGATTCCTCTGAACAAAGACAATAAGAAGCAGGAAATCAGAGGATTGGGTAACTGCTTGCTGAGCCCAATCATGTCCCATCATGTGCCGTGTGCTAAACTGTGGTAAGCCAAACAGAGAACAAGAAAGAAGCAATTTTGCAGGGGAGTGACAGTAATCTCCATCACGGAGGACTGGGGAAATCCATTTTAAATGTCAGATGGTGGATTTATGTTTTCTGTTTATTTTTTTATTTATTTATTTTTCAAACCCAAATCTTATTACCTACTGTACTTGGGATTCTGGAATAAGTCACAGAAGTTTCAGTTCTGTGTTCAGAATGTTGTAACAAGATTAATGAAAGTGTATTCTTCCTCTCAGTGCATAGATGAACGAGGAAGCGAGAAATCAGTGTTAATGAACCACATCTCCATTTTAAACAGGCCCCATGCACACTTTCCACACTGTTGCATGTGTGCATGTGTGTGTGTGTGTGTGTGTGTGTGTGTGTGTGGAGGTGCATGCACGTGTGTGTGTGTGTGTGTGTGTGTGTGTGTGTGTGTGTGTGTTGTGTGTATACCAGTGCGTGCATGTGCTAACTGCGTGCTAACTGTGTCTATGGTATTTGAAGTGGGTCCCACTAGTGGTTAACATTCATCTGCACCATTAAAGCATCAATAACTACTTAAACATCAGACCCCGGGATTAGCCGTCGGACGGACGTGCTGAGAATATACCAGAGGGCTTCTCTTTATGAGATTTCTTACAATGTGCTCAGTGCAGTCAAATCAGCCCTCTCCTACTGCAAAGCCCGACCACTGCCTTGTTTCAGCTGTTTGAGAAAGCGTGCTCAATGCCCCCACATTCCTCCTGGAATGGCTGCCTTCCCTTCCCCTTTTCCTTTTCGGTCCCCTCTGTGCAGTGCGCGTCTAACGAGACAAGCTGCCCTTCTAGCCCAGGCCCACTGGTAATTGGCCCCCGCTACGGCCTGTCAGTCAAAGCGGGGAGCGTCCAGGGCATCTGTGAGCACCGGGTCTCCCGGGAGAGTGGGGGAACGTTGATGACCTTGATGAGGACGAGCCGACGCGGATGCGTGAGCACCGGCGAGCTCCGGGTCCCGGGTTTGATACAGCGATGATGGATTGCCCCCCCTACCCCCTCCCCCCTGCCCCGTACATGGGGATGTGTTATTTTTGAGGCTTCTTTTCAGTCATGGAGGCGGTTGTCGTTTTGATTGATGGCGGGACGGACCCCTTCCGGAGAGGGCGTCGCGACGGAAGCCGAATTTCCATGAAACCTCTCTGATGGCCCACATCCTCCACCCCCGACCCTCCTCGCCCCTGCACCACAATCCCTCACCTCCACCCTACCCCCCGGTCATCATTCACTCTGTACCGCCGGGACCCTGGGAGTGCCTGACGGTTATATTGCCTCCCCCAAATTCAGAAGCTCTCTCCAGCCGCGATCCTAACAGCGGCGTGCTGCTTCACAAGCCCCTGCCAGCGGTGTGAAAGCTTTGACATCACTCTGTCACCCACGGCAGCCATCACCTACCTCCCGAGGAGGCCAAGAGACCACCCTCCCCTGACACACCCAGCCCTGAATGCAGGATCACGGTTCCCAGAGCTGTAATTCTGTGTTAAAAGGCTAACGTGAAACGCCTCCATCACTAGTGCCGGCTCACAGAGTTGGCTGTTTCCATTTTGTTCTTCCTTTATGTTTACGCTGTGCTCACTTTGCGACCATACAACAATGCCACAGCTTTGCAAAACTTGTGTGCATATACTCACATACAGTCACATGTATAAAGACACACATACTCACACAGACACACACATGTGCACATACATTTAAAAACACTCACATGCTACATACATGCTATACATACCCATACACACAGTCACATGTACAAACACACACATGCTAGATGCATGTTATACATACCCACACACACACAGAGTCACATGTCTAGGCACACACACGTATAATTGCACTTTTGTACGTCGCTTTGGACAAAAGCGTCTGCCAAATGAATAAATGTAAATGTAAATGTATAAACAAATGTGCGCTACACATACACACATACTATATAAGAACATACATACACATGTACACAATCATATAAACCCATGCATGCTACACACACATGTACACACACACACACACACACACACACACACACACACACACACACACACACACACACACACACACACACACACACACACACACACACACACACACACACACACACACACACACACACACACACACACACACACACACACACACACACACACACACACAGATGTAACCTCTTCTCGCAGCACAACAACAAATGAGTAGTCATAAGATGAGTGGCTGGGTGCATCCTAATGCAGCCACCAAACACCCTGTAACAGATATCAAGGTCACAGATGTCATTTACATAAAGGTACGTGCTGTGCCACAGTACAGGACAGCTTCAGTTTGATTTCAGGAATTGAATACAGGCTGATCCTCTTGTGTTCTGACAATCGGCAAAGGTTGATTCTATTAAAAAAAAAAAAAAACTGTCGACATGAAAGGAATGGTAAACGTTATATATGTTATATAATAAACTACACCTTAAAAGAAAGTATACAATGTATTTAACGTACAGAGGTTTCCTAGCAGCATACTGCACAAACACATTTTAACATGAAATACATGTGTAAACGCAAATGCGGAGTGAGCGTGTAGCCTACATTACCAAGAATGTGAAATTCTTAAAAGAAAATAAAATTCATAAAAGAAATTTTTTGGGCGTGGTGTGACTGAAATACGTGTTTGAATTCGATCGCTTATACTTATATGCATAATACATCCCTGGTACTCCTTCAAATTCCGAAAACGATGAATACCTATAGGCATGAAGTCGGCAAATCGACTCGCATTCTTTTGACTGTCTTCGGTTTCAACCGCGTCTATGCAATCAGTGCAGCGGCAAAACACTGTACACATATGCATCGCATGAACTTTCCCAGCGACAGATGCGACTAATGTTACTTCAGGTAATATTCCAGTCTACCCCAAAGCTTTAAGTCCTTAACCTGACGAGGACCAACGTTGGCACCGCATTGTAAATTGGCTCAGATTTTATGACTAACACACTGAAACTATAGGTCATGCTGAAATGTAATTCTACTTCTAAGTTAATAATAAACTTCCCTTCGCATTCAGAAACATGTTTGGCAATAGTGGCTGGGCGATAATTAAACGCCGTATATCAGCAACAGCAGCAGCCTTAAATGCCCGCTTCTTATCCATCATCAACTGCCTACTCGAGTCATTGATCACCATGAATTAAAATAAAGCCACACACCGCACATATCAGCAGCACTGAACGCGCACTGGCATGTTGTGTGCACGCGGAAACATTGCATGATTCTACACGAAGCGCTCCCGGGAGGGCTCGTGCAGCTGCGTTCGCAAAATACCGCAAAATCCAGCGGCAAGGACCAAACCAAGAAAAGAAATACTCCTTGATGTTATCAGACATGCTCTTCTTTTGGACTTATGTAGTGGCATACATGTGGTTTGTGTGTACACACTGCATCACCCATTATGAATCCCCAAGAACTCTTACATGTAAGACGCATGACATGCTACTTTCTCTTCCCTCAACAAAGCCCTCGCGTGATATGCGGCTCTACTGCCTTAGAATGCAAAACAGTCTATGCAGAATGGCAGACTTCGCGATCTGCTGGAGGACCACGCAGGAAGAAAAGTACTGGGTGTTTTCTCTGTAAAATTAAGTCACTGGTGTAAGACATACAGACTCAATCATGCATTCGATTAAATCCCGAGAAGAAAAAAAAATATTCCGTATCTCACCATTGCAGCATTGATGTTTCAGCGCACGGCGTCTTTCCCTACACCTTCGGGGTTTGAGTTGTATTCGTTCACGCCGAACAACACGGGTCGTGCACCAAGTGCAGATACCGCGCAGTGAGCGCACTGTAACGTCCCTTTCAGAGTTGCGGGGGTGTACAGCGATTCCTTTGACTTGCTACCCTTCAGAAACTTAGCAGGTTTGAGAACGCGGCTATCCGGGACCGAAGCGGCATCGAAGACGTCGTGGCTCGCTCTTGACATTGGACCAAACGGCCAAAATGAAGTAGGAATGCGTGCAGCTGGACGTAATAATGATGCCCGTGATTTAAGCTAAGGTCCCTGCAAACATAACTCCGGGAAACTGGTTATACGCAGACGCCTTGCGCGTGAAGTACTCGTTCCTTAAAACCCACGTCTGCACATCTCGAAAAACCGATACATTTCTGTCCTCCCAGACAACGCTTCTCCGCATATCATTGCTCGCGAGCCTGTACTTCAATCACGCCCCCGAAGCAGATGTTCGGAGCCCGGGGCTAACCAATGAAATCATTCTGCCGCACGATAATGCAGCGTGTGTGCATATTGTGGTAAAAAAAATGGTTCTCAAAACCATTCGCTTTGATTTTTTAAATCAAATTCAAGCACACACTGTTAGAGAAAACAGGGAACTGACCTGACTTGTATGCGTTCGAGCACTTCCTTCCCGCCCGTCATCCTTGCACGGGGCGCGGGGCATGTGCGGACTATCAAGCAGGCTGCGGAGGAAGCCGGATGGCGCGGAGAGGAGTGAATGAGAACAGAGGGCAGGGGAGTGGAGAGAGCGCGTGTCGAAGTGACGGGCGTCAACACGCTCAGTGGACTAACAGACTGAAAAAAACACAGAAATGAATGAAAGCAAATAGATACACACTTTCCTTTAAACATATATGCAGTACACTGGGTCCGTGATAATTAAGTCTAGAAATAATAATTTAGATTTCTTGCGATAATTTATTCCTTAATAATCAGAAGACGAGGTCTAAACAACAGAAAACAAACAAAAACAACAAGAATAATGCTCTGAGATTATAATGCTCACCACCACAATACCATTCATTATTATTATTATTAATATTTTTATTATTATTATTATTATTATTATTATTATTATTATTGCATTATTTAATCTAAGTGGTGGTCGGCATATCCTCGCTGTCATGAACAGATGTCATTTCAGCCCTAAACCTGAGTCATTTCTTCCTTATCGCTGTACAAGTTTCATCCAAATCCTTCCATAACGTTTTGTACTTATGTTGCTGTTCACGAATATATATGCATTTATCCATTTTTTAACAAATCATTACGGCGTTTGATGAGCCCTCTGCTTTTCTTTTAACTCACATGTTGACGGGCCACGTGGCACGAAACTGACCGGTCTCAGGTCTTCCATTCAGAACCATGGACAGGGGCAGACGTTCTCTCCGATGTCCTATCACCGGTTTAATCGGTTTAGTTTTGGCGTAGATAATTTTTTTATTGTTGATTTTGTTGATAACGACAACATTAATGCAACTCGAAACCAATTTTTTGAGTGTTTGGTTGGAGATTTTTTAGAAAAAAAGTTAAAATTTCAAAATGTACTATATATGCCTTGTTGTTGATTTGCTACAAGCTCTGATTAAGCTGTACGAGTAGTAGGCCTACTGTCTCGCAGTACGTGTAATTCATCTTCGTTGATTTATCGAACAGCCTCACAGAAAAACAGTGTAAGTTATATGAGTAAAATCTGCAAACCATCAACGAACATAGTTGAGCGTTTGTCGGAACTAATGCACAAAACCGCAGCAGCCGTGGCCTGCCCGTGATTTGTTCTTCCAAAAAAAGAGCAATTATCCTAACATACCAAAGTCCCAAGACCCTCGACCGAGCACTTAAAAGC
The DNA here is from genome assembly GCA_019176425.1 of Megalops atlanticus. Taxonomy (NCBI): domain Eukaryota; kingdom Metazoa; phylum Chordata; class Actinopteri; order Elopiformes; family Megalopidae; genus Megalops; species Megalops atlanticus. The sequence continues at coordinate 5,548,804 of CM032898.1, forward strand.
ACCATAGAGCACCAGAGAAGGGGCGCTTGTGTGGATGAGCTATAGGAGATCTCGTTTCCTTCAGATCCTTAGCTGCATGTGCACTGTTGCCGAGCTGAGTGGAATCTATTTAGCTCTCTGTTCTTCTTCTAATATAGAAATGTGTTCCGTCTCTGCCGGTCGTATTCATGCAGTGTTTTCCCCCCATTATAGAACTGGACGCCTCATTATTTCTTCAGTGTCGGCTGCGTGTGAAGGAGCCCTTGACACCAACTAAAATTCTAGATGGTGTATATTTTATGGGCAGCATTTTTATTCATTTGCTAAGTCGTGTATTCAAAGCTGGCATCTCTATGTCATGTCTTCAAAGGATATAAACCTATTGCAATGTTTTATGCCCAAAGGTCCACCTCTGAAGGTGTGATAAATTTCTGCTGTAAAGATTTCACAATCATTTCTTTATTTACTTGCTGACTGTGAAAGCAGGAGAAAGGTGAGCACCTGAGGAGCAGGTGATATCATGACTCATTCATGTTACCATTGCATGTCCAAATGTACGCTCCAAACCCACAAAGTCGAGGGTCAGAACTGAAACCATCAGAACATGCTCTTGCCCCACCAGGTTCAAAATATTTGACTCAGTGCAGGGAAAGAGCATGTTGTAAAGACCATCACATTAAATAAAATTGACAGTGCTGGGAAATACACAGATAATACCCAAAGTGAAGGACACCGATTGAATGTTCACATCATTAAATAAAATCAAACTGAAAAGTAAACACTGATGACATTTTAGCTGTAATGACAACTAATACCCAGATGTATAAATATGCTTATAGAAAACGTCTGAATGATGAACCAGCAGAGCTCAGCAGAGCTTGATTCACAATAATTCATATGCTTATTCTGCAAGGTTTAATTGTTCAGTTAATTCGCACAAAACCTACAACATTAATACTACAACTTACGAATTAATTTGTATTTGTAGTCACATCAAATTAAAGGAAAACTGGGAAAAACATGATAAGTGAAGAAAGCTGTAACATGAGACTTTTTCATAAAACATCTCATATTTCTCTCTCTTCCTCTCTCTTCCTTTCTCTCTGTTTCTACACTCCTACACACCAGACCAGATAGCAGTGAGTCACCTCTGAAAGGATTTAAAATTCTAATGTGGAGTCAGAAAATAAGACAGCAAAATGGGTTGTGGGTTTAATCGTTTTCTTTTTATAAGGACATCAATACGTCCAACACCCTGACTCAAAACATTATACCTTACAACACAATGATGCATATATATAGAGGCTATCTGTTAATCCAATAATTTAAGTGACGGTCGTGTGCATTAGATTTCATAATCTGTATGTTCTCACTGACTCTATTCCTCGCTCTTTCACTTATTTACTCCCTCCTTACTCACTTGCCAATTCATTAGCCCTCTTACTCATTCGTTTGCTCACTCAAGTGCACCCTTTCCTCTCCTACCCTCATTCTCTCATTCACTCAGATCCTAATCTTGCGCGCTAACTCGTGCACACGCATCCCGTTAATCTTGCTCAGACTTTGTTGTGGCATACTTTGCACTCCGCGCGTCTTGTTATTACAAATCCTTTTAGCTTTTAGCAGCGTCCGCTGACAGAGGGAGACATCATGAATCGGGCGCTGTCGAGAGGAGAAAATGATGTAGGAGAGTAGAACGTTGCCATGGTTACCGCCGGATTTCAATGCCATCGGACTGCGGAACGGCGGTACGGGATGAGGGATGGAAAGAAAAAAAAAAAAACAATCAACGGCAAGACTGACTTCATAACACAGTCGTGTGTCAGCACCTGGTCTTTGCCCCGTTAAACACAATCATTGATCAGAAAGAGTTTCGGCATACAAAAAAAGAAGCAGCCGTCACCGAACTCCACACGTGAGCGTCTCGTTAATCATTGACAAAGTGTGATTTACGACTCCGAATACTGAAGCGTTGCCCGAATTGACTCAGTGTCGGCGTTGCAATGGAGTGGGGGTTTGAAAACGACATGAAAAGATGAATAAAACGTACAAGGAGTCTGGATGGGAATATCGTCTATTAATCACTCACTGTTGGAAGGTCAACAGAGACGCAACATCCCTCACGTGCGCATAGAATCATGGGAGATCAAGTTCCTGTTTCAGATGGAACCGTCGCGTTCCACACGCACACGCACACACACACACACACGCTGCATGCGTGCAACATATACATTCAATGTAATACTTCAATTTGTTCTCAAAGGTAAACTCAGCACAGCAATTAAATCAAATTCCTTTTCCAGCAGAGATCATGATTAAAGACCGAATGCCTGTCAGTTAATCAGCATATTAATCAATCAGATAGAAATGCAAACAGCCCTTATTTAGAGCGATAGGATTCAAAATGGAGGGTGAAAGGAGGAAAAAAAACATGATCTTGTGTTTGCTTAACCAGCTTACTGCCTGGATAAGAAAGCAAGCATATGTTTGCTGCAAGGTATGCATTTACGTGTCTAATTTTCATTTAATGCATAATACTGCACATTTCCTTGGTGGAGTTTCAGAGACCAGTATCAGAGTGACTCCAGGACCCAAAGGTGAGGTAAGAGATGAAAAATGATGCCCAACATTACAGAAGGGAGGTATAAGAGCATCAGCTTTAGTAACTCCTTATTGTGTTTTCCTACATAAGAAAGCCTAGGCCAGCAGAAAGTATATCCCTGTGGACATGCAATTCATTTCACCATGAAGGAAGTGATGATCACACAGCTTTTTCATCACCTGTTCAGAATGGCTGGGCTACATGTCATAGATATATTATCGGTGGAAGGGTGTTTGCTAGCATCAGTAATGCTCTGTAATCATAATATAGATGTTTCAGGGAGTGTGTGCATGTGTGTGTGTGTGTGTGAGAGAGAGAGAGAGAGTATATGTACATGTCTGTGTCTCTGTGTGAGAGACAAGGTGTGTATGGTGTATGTGTGGGTGTGTGTGAGACTGTGTGTGTGTGTGTGTGTGTGTGTGTGTGTGTGTGTGTGTCCATCACTGAGCTTGCACAGAGGGGTGAGCACCACTGATGTCATGTGACCTGGCTGTTTCAGATCTCAGACCTGTAGCACCCAGCTCAGCCACATTCAGAGTTCCATACAGAATAAAAAGTTGTACTCCACAGAACAGGTTTAAGTGTAAGTCTGACTGCATGCACGATTGCTGTAACTGTCAAATCCAGGAAGGATTTAGCAAACATTCCCGGGTGGTCATGCAAATGACACTTCTCCTAATTCCTCGTTGATGGTTTAATTACAAAAATGTCAGGGTGCCGTCTCATGCCAAATCACTCAAGGACCACTTTTGCATTTTTGCATTATATTGCATTTTATTTTTCTACCATTGAAGTGAACTTACTTATGTGTTGTTTCTTTTGTGTGTAGATGCGGGATTTTGTAGAAGTCCGTCATTGCCAAAACCCACTGAGTTAGATTTTTCCCATTTTCTTTTTTTACTGGAGTTGATGAAAGTCCAAAGTTTGAAAGTGAACTGTTAACCCCTCTGGTCATTGGATGAGGACAGTTGGACTGTGTGTGTTTCAGCACGTTGGAAGTGCTTTCCTGTTCCCCACAACAATGAGAAACAAGAAATAGGTCACCATGGAAACTGGCTAAGTTCCGTCTTCTAGGAAGGTGGGAGAGAAGAAAAGGCCATTCAGAAATACAGTGCATTAACGTCTGGGGAAAAAACAGTATTATTTTCGGACTCTGTAAAGATGTCAACTTGAAGCCTTCATATTCCACACTGTTTACTTGAAAAATAGGAAACTTCCTCAAAGGTTTCATTAAGACAAGGCTGCAGTTTAAGATCTGCTGCAGCTCAGGGGTATTGATAGTAAAAAGCATTGCTCTCTTTTCGGCAGTGAAAAGTTAACCTTCTGTCTAAGCAACTGACACATTATCATGCAAAAATTAGGTGTTCATGTCCAAAATGCATATAGATTTGTAGTGCAGTTAGGCATAACTCAATTGTTGCTGCGCATTTGTCCAATCTGACTGTGGGATATGAATTGATCGGTAGGGGCCAATCGATGCGTGCGTGGAACATCAGCCCTTTAGAAAGCAGTGCTGGTTTTCACCGCTAACTCCACAGTGAAACGTGTTTTTTTTTTTCCCCGCTTGAGCAGTGATTCAGAGCTTGCTTCCTGCCCCCGGTCTCCTGTTCCTCGGCTCAATACAGGTCTCCGCATGGGTCCTCCAGCTTTGTCGCTCACTCTCCGCAATTACGGCCCTGAGACAGGATATCGCCATGGTGACTCACCCACCCGATGAACCCCGCCCTGCCCCCCCTCCCCCCGGGGCCCTCCCACTGCAACATAATGTGGAAGAGCTCTTGAAGATGTGGAGCTTTTTAGCCCCCAAACCCTTCCACATGCACATGCACATGCACATACACACACACACACACACACACACACACACACACACCTTCTCCCATCCAGACCGGTCCTCTTTCTGGAAAAGTGTGTCCCACACTTCCCTGCGTTCCACACCTTGCCTGCACAGAGTCAGACAGAACAAACCACCTGTGAGGTTGTGCCGATGTGTTCACTCCTCTACCAGCAGGGGGCAATAGAGAGGCTATCATAGCGGGGGATGTCTGTCCATCAGGCCGGGGCGGCAGTGGGGGACTCCAGTGTGGGAGGCTGGTAGGGGGGCCGAGGTTGTTCTGTGATGACGATCATGAGTATTTTACGCTCTGTCTCATGCTAGAACAGGCCAATCGGCATGGGCCAGAGCTCTGCACACTGTTAGGGGCCCACTCAACATAGACAGCCTGGTGGGATGGGTGTGGGCGTGGGTGAAGGGGGTAGTGGGTTTCAGTAGAATTGCGAGTGCAGTTTCTCAGGCTCAGACGTTCAAAGTTGTCATATTTATTCATCTGACAAATGCTCTATTCCAGCATGACTTACAGAAGGTATGTAAGTCCACGTAGTGCACATGCAGAAAATGTCTGACCACATTTAAACCAAAGAGTCCATGCTAGACTGAAAAGACCAAGAAATGTTCCACACTCACTGGTCTTGGAGTGTCGTTAGCCTGGTCTGACACTGTTACTCATTCAGCTTGAATGGATACACTTATGTTCTACTGCGCTGAAAGTCGCTCCTCATAAAAGCGTCTCCTAAATGAATGTAATGTAGTATAATGTAAACTTCATGTTTAAACATATAAATAAATGATATACTCTTAAAGTGCCATATGAAAAAGAAGGACTTAAGTGCTACGACTTACTTAATTAGCTAAGGGACATTTTGGGATTTAAACATATTGAAATGGCGCACTTGGCTAACTAACGCTCAAAACTGCATTAAAACAGCTTCTAGCTGGAAAGGGGTTCGCAGCCAGCTACCTCACGGGGCCGTTGTAACAGATAACGCAGCTCCGTCGCTGAAGAGTGTCCCAGAAGAGGGATCTTTTTTCGCATGCGCTCTCCTTCGAGCGTTCACCCACTTGATCACTCTCTCCGCGACTCCGGGAGGAGAAGTCACAGAGAGCGGCCTCTCCATCGCCGAGTGGTTGCAGGGTGAGTGTGTGGTTTGAGGCCAAACCCGTTCCCAGGCGGCACGACTCTCTGTGCGCACAAAAGGAGAGGAGAAGAGTGTGACACACCATTATACTGTCTGTTATGCTGGTCCTGGCGAAATTTCAAGAGCGATCCAGTTACTTGCTCAGAGCAGTTTTGGTACCTGATAATATAAGTAAATCATCATTCATGTATAAATCTTTAACAGACTGTTTTTCATGTCCTGCTGTTAATCATACTCTATAGGATAAGGTTGAAATATTCAAATAATACAATTCAATTAAATTCAAATAATCTACTATGTTTCTCATCAATAATAATGCATCCTCAAAGAAAAAAGACAAAAAAGTTGTTCGAGCATTTTGTCTACAAAAGACAAGCTGTGAATAGCCGACTGTTATCTGTGTGCCTTGTTTGTTGTCCATTTCTCATTTTGGAGTAGAAATAAGCGCATCTCCAGTACACAAAGACGCCTAAATGGAACGTCTTTACAGTGTGTGTCAAAGGATCAAATCAAAGTAATTGCTCTACCCCCCCATCCCCGTGCTGAAATTACATCTTTGGACATGGAGGGCATCTGCGATTTGCCTGCACCCTTTGGATGTGTCATTCAGCGAGCTCTTTCAAAGTCTGTCATTATCTGAAATGTCTCGCGCAGATTTGATAATGACTTTATAAAAGCGTTCTCTTTCTGTACTCTGCGTGCCTGTACAGGGAGTTACAGCAGAAGGAATTTACACGCGCATGACGCTCTCGCTTTCCGTGGTTGTGATGCTTGGTAATATAAGGGACAGTGCTTTGGTGTACTCGGTGATCCATGTGACTGTGACTGGTGAAGAGGACACGTTCCATAGGTGGTGTATTAGTGCTGCCTTTTCATCACAGCTGAACATGTTACATTTTTGTGTCTCGCTCTCTATGATCTTTACCCAATCCCCTTCCCTATTAACCCAATCCCCTTTATCTAATCCCCTTTCCCATCTCGACACCCTCCTCTAGATGTCCCTAATACTGTCTCCAGTTTCCTTTTTTTTGGGTAACTTTAAAATATCTGTCAGTAACATCTTATGCGGGCGATTCTCCTGCGAAAGGTTTTGTGGTCTGTGCCAGGTGCCGTGGTCGTAATTATATGTGTGAAGTTTATTACTTGGAAGTGATTAGATGGGTAAAAGTATTATGGAAGTAAATGATTGGTAGATGCAGAGTACCATTGCGCTGAATGGGCAAACCCAGTGCTCACTGCATTACATGAAGAGCAATGAGAAAATCTATGAGGGGGAATAACGCAATAGCAGGGGAATAATTAAACGAGAGAGCACTCCTCCCTCTCTCTGACTACACTATGACCCTAAGAAGGCTCTGTGTCCATTGGATCTAATTACATCTGCTAGGCTGGGATGATCTGATTACCCATCCAGAGAGAGCACAGGGAAGCTGGGTTTGGTGGAATTCACCCTGTACAGTGTTCACTGTGAACACTTTCACATACAGGACTGTACACATACATACAGTAATATGGCACAGAAAGAGGCATATATACATACATACATACATACATACATATATACATATATACTTCACTTATGAAGAGTCTTACAAAAGCCTTACACAGTTATCATTCTGTTCTGAAGGGGAACTGCTTGCCAAAAAATAGAATACTGACTTTTCTAGCCTTCCTTTGTTGTGACCCCAAAATAAAACTTGTGCAAATGAGGTTAGCCCTCCCAAAGGCTTGCTCGTGTTTCAAAATGCAGATGTGGACTCACCCTAGAAATAGCAATGTTATTGGACATTACATAATAATATAAGCTCTGTGTTTCTCCTTGGCTGGATGCAACAGCGGAACACTCCTGTGTTCTTCCTGCCTACAACCTCTGTGCTTTTTGTTTTTTCATGGAAAAAGAGGGGATTTGGGGCATACTGAGGAACCTCAGTAAATACGAGGCCTGATACCTATGCTTATAAACATTCAGGAACCAGATACCCAGATATTTTTGGCCGAGGGGAGGGACATGAGGGTATTTATGTGAGGCCATTGCTGCTGTGTTCCTCGGGTGACAAACATAGTCCTTAGTTTCCATGGAATTGCTGTGGAAACCGCAGCTGTCTGAATACTCAGATATGTGGAGATAGGTCTTGAGATGATGTGACAATCGACCATGCATCAAAGCACTTTTCCTTTCCTTTCAGTCCTACGTCTGGTGCATTGGATCAAAGTTTCTGACCTTCACGTCAACCTGAGAAGCCTCCTGTCCGTCAAAAACACGCTGCTGTAATCACAGCTACCTGGTGGCAAACTATCTCCCGGAAGGGCTCGCATATTTAAATGCCAGAGTGAAAATATGCGAAACGTCTTTATCTTGGCGTGTGTTTAGGCTGAACGGGTCTGTTTTTAGATAGAAGTGCACATCAAGGACCTGGAATATAATCACTGTTTCACCTAATTGAAGTCAAGATATGCTACAATGCAGTTATTCAAGTGAGGTAACCACAAACAGCACTGCCACCATGAGTGTTTTAACTTTTATATTATTATCAAGACTTTACCTGTTTTTTATTATTTACAGTACAATACGAACCTTTTGAGTTCCTTTTAATTAAATGAGATATGGCAGTACATTAAAAATAGTGCACAACCCATTGACATTTTGTTGATTAAATTTTACACTAAAAAATTTACCTTTCCCCATTTCGACATTGACTTAATTTTCGGATTTTCAGTTAACTTCTTTGGCAAATATAATTAGTCTTATAGCTGTATCAAGAAGGTGGTCTGATGTATCACTTAAGGGCAGGGACGTGTTATTACATGACTCAAATCCAAGTATAAGTGGTGTTCGATAATATATATCACACATACAAATGGTCACGGAACAGATTTTAAAACCTCACTGATTTTCTTTCTCTCTTTTATTCTTTCTCTCTGTTTCTCTGAATGAGAGGATGTGGGGGGGTGGGTGGGGGGCACTGGTCAGAGGGGCTCTGAGGAAGAAATCAAAGGCTAATGGACAAAGTATTCAAAGGCAGCAGCAAAAAAAGCAAAAAGTAATGAACATTTGCAATGTATTTCAATCCAGTTAAAAAAAAAAACTCTCCCACCCCATCATTGCTGACCTTCAGAGCCATGAGGCTGGCTCTTCTTTTGGCTTGAGGGAGACTGTGATGTGTGTGTGTGTGTGTGTCTGTGTGGAAGGGGGGACCCTAACAGCTTCCAGAGAACAATTACATTATAGTCAGGTCACAGTCACTTCACTAACGGAATCTTAAGAGAAACGTTCATTCGGCGAACTGCCTGCGGCGGATTGGTCGATTTAACAGACATTTGCGCATGACCACGGTACAGTGCGTTTCCAAACGGCTGGTCCCGTCGTGGTGAGAGGAGGCGAGAGTGACGTCGCTGATCGTTTGATCAGCACAGCGAGGTGAGAGCTGATTTCACACTCATTAGCTTTGGACTCAGACAAGATGAACTGGGAAAACGGGGACGACTCTACAACCAAGATTCTGCATCCTGTGCCCTATACCCTAACCAAATACCTTACAACTGTACAGTTCATGTATTTATAGTATATGCACCCAGTACATGTATTTACATTATTCACCCAGTACCCAATACCCTATACCCCATATCCTATACCCTATACGCTGTATCCTATACCCTGTACCTAAAAGCCTATACCCCACACCCTATAACATATACACTGACTGCACCTTACCCCATTCAACAAGTGCACTCTACCCTAAAATCTTTGGCCTGTACTCAATGACCAATACCCTGCACTATATACCCTAAACCCTATACCCTTTATCCACTGCCATACACCACACACCCTACTGGCATGTGCCCTTTATGATTCTGTATATGACATGCGTGTACCCAATAATCTTGTGCCCTGTACCCTGCAAAATATATACCATAAATGCACACTGTACCCCACATTCTTCACCCTGGACCCCTCACCCTATTTGTACCTTATACAGTATGCCACCTGTGCATATAAAGTGAAATTCAATTTAAAACAATAGACAGAAAAAAGGCAATAAACAAGGTTCACAAGGTCTTGTCACTCAGATTTAATTTTACTCAGAGTAAAATCGATTCGTGGAAAAAAAAAAAAAACAGTATAAATCTGTCTCTGTTTCATCAACGTACTGAGCAGAGTGTTACATTTCTGTGTAATGAAATGGTATGATGTCACAGGGCTTCCGGTACTCACTGATATTTGGAGGAACGAGCGCAGCCAGCAAGTGCAGGCAACTGACCTGAGAACCAGTGGGCAAGGAAAGACTTGTCATCAAATAGGATGGGAGCGCACCTGTTTTTAGACGAAAAATTAGAATAAATTACATCAACCTGTTTAAAAGATGAAGAAAAAAAAGAGGGAAGGTGCTCCATGGTGTATAATATAAAATATCCAGTCCAGTAACAAGAAGGTGAACAGGATATCAAAATATATACAGATATTCATATCATCCTTTTGGAGGAGTAAATCAAAGATAAGCTGGACAGTTTATGCAGGCACTAATATAGATTTGCTGCCCAAACTCATTGCTGGGGGCTTTGTGTGCAAGTTTCCATCATAGCCAATCAATCAATTAATATGCTCAAGCCGAATGAAAATATACATTTAAGCACCCCCATGATTTTTGTCAGACTGATGTTAACAAACTGCAAGTGTGGCTCATTACTGTTTGCTTCGTCTGCATTTTTCACAGTCAAGCAACGAGCAAAATATACTCTTCTTAAAGGAACTGCCACTACACATATCATATCAGTTATCTGAGAAATGATTGGGAATGATGTGCAAGTCTTTGAATAACCATGCAGCACACATGTCCATAATGTAACCTCACACTGTTCTTGAGATGATCTGAGCTCGGAAAACCCAAGTCAATGATGCTATTTCCTTTTTAAAATGTGCATTATTCAACCATTTGGCTTTACCAGCTGGACAGACAGTTATGACACTAGCTGAATACTAATGTAGAGGTTAGCACCTCTAACGGGTATGGATTTCCATTCTGGTCTGCTTTTTTTACTGGCTTGTGCAGCAGAGCTTTTGGAAGGGATTTTGCAAGCCCTGAATAAGCACATGCTATGAGCTTTGCTACAAAAGCGATAAGATGTCAGACATTATTTATCCCTTTCCAGGACTAGAGATAATAATGCGTAGTCAGCTACCAGACACCCTGACTAGACTGTCTCCCTCCCTGTGATTTTTGTGTGTGTGTGTGTGTATGTGTGTGTGTGAGAGAGATAGTGTGTCTGCATATGTGAATGAGCATGTGTGTATGCTAGTGTTTGTCTACACATGTGAGCATGTGTGTGGCCATGTGTGTGCGCGTGTCCATCAGAGAAAGAGAGAGAGAGAGAGAACGTAAGAGAGAGGTAATTTCAGAAATACATGAAATGAGAAAAGGCAAGTGTCAGGAGCCGGGGATAAATTAGGGCCTATTGCAGAGGGTAATCATTGTCATTGTGTTTGAGCTCTGTGAGCCCGGGACTGGGAGCACGCAGCTGTGATGTCTCTATTTGGAGACCCTGCAGCTGTGTGCATTTAGATCAGGGCTGAGACATATGTGGAGGACATGTAAAAGCCCCAGCGCTGCAGCTAATTGCCTGGAAACTGTTTGTCAGAGCATGAGAAACATGGTAATCTGTGTATTGTAATTACACTAAGGAGAAAAAAAAATCTAACATGGATCTAGACCCACTTTCTATGTAAAATAGTATAATTAGTCCTTTAAAGAACAAAATTACACAAATGTAAAGCAAATTGCAAGACAAACAACAATTATTTGTTGATAGTTTTAGTGTCTGCAAAAGTAATATTCAATACATCTTTTGCAAAAGCTCCTCCTCCCTAAATATGAGCCGAAAGAATCATGTGGACTGTAAGTCTGTAAAACACTTTAATGGGGGTTTAAGAACCACTTCTGTACTTCAATCTAAAAGCTCTTCATTTATGCAGATATGTTAACCAAAATAAAAAAAACAACTGTAACCATCTGATTTTCTGAAGTCTAAAGTCTAACCATAGGGAGTTTTCTAAATAGTTTGAATGAACTTCATCCTATTATGCAAGATTAATTTGTTTCATTGTTTTTATACTTGAATTTGTTATTAAAAATTAGAGCAAAATATATGACATAACAAAACAAAAAAGAAAAATCCCAAGAGCTACAGCATTGTAAACACATTCTGAAAAATGAAGCAATGATGTATGCACTGATTCCATTCCTTTTTCAATGTGAGTGAATATAATTTAGAGGTTTGAGGCTAAATCAGCACCAGGTGTAGGACACTGCAAATTCTGTGTGAACCAATTAAGTAAATGACAGGCAGACACGGCCCAAAGATCCCCGAGTGACACAGGTAAAACAATTACGCAGCATACAGATTTTAGCATACGAATGAGTCAACAAGAAAAACAGCAAAACAGAATATACTGGTATTATATTCAACTGAAATAAGCAAAAGACACAGCTGAACTGGTAAATGAAAGGCATCTTTTCAAAGAAATAAAAACAAGCAGCAGAATGAGAAAACATCCTTTGAAATTATTTCATGCATGCATTTCAGTGAGGAATTCATTGATTCACTGATACCTTTGATAAAACATTAATAAGGCATGCCACATATTCAATACCTACATCCCTGGCTGAATAAATCATGGATTTTTAAGGATGTTTTCAGGTAGGCTGCTATTTTAATTTTAGGTGATATTACCATAATCTCAGAAATTGAATTAGTCTTCCGTGATGTGTGATATCTGATAAATAAAAGATTTTGAAATTCCCATGGGCCAACCATATGAATGGCTGGTAACCTTGGTTATGTGCTGTGAATAACATTATTATTTCTCACTCTCTTCACTGTTTTGACAGTATTTCATTGACAGTTCCATTCCCCCCACACTATATTACCATTAAGAATGAAATACCTATATTAAATACATGAGGGAAAGTGAGTAAGATATAATCACTAAACTAAATGTTACTGTCATATGGAGACATGCAAGATATTTTACAGAAAACGTTACAAGAATAACAACAAAAGAAAACAAATTAACATTAAAAAGATGTTTGGCCACTAAGATCAGCTTTCTACTTAATTCAATCATGAGTGAAAAAAACAACAATATATGTGTGTGTGTGTGTGTGTGTGAGTGTGTGTGTGCGTGTATTGTTTTAACTCACTAAACCTAATTGCCAACAGGCCAGCATCTCTCAGAACACACTGAATAACACCACTGCTGTCATGTTTTTGCAATTTCATCTTCAGGCATTTGATGAGAGTGCAAATATATGGAACATATAAAGAGGCTTTTTTATTTGAAAGGATCGTGTTTGAAACCAGGTTTAAGGCCATTTTGCAATTTTTTAAAAAAAGATTTTTCATCATTTGTTTGACAGCATGGGCTGATTAGCTTGAAATATGTCAGAAACAGAACAGGGTGTTGCTATGGAAACCAGAAACGATAACAGATACTGCCTACATGTTATATCTCCTTTCTTCTTTTTAAATCAAAGATACAATATTTCAACAGGCTCTATTTCTACTACCTGTTTTGTTTTGTGTTCTGTTTTGTCTTCCTTTATGTATAGAAAATTTTCAGGTTTATTACCAATTGTAATAACACATTTTGTGATTTTAAATAAAGATTTCTGAAATGAACACCTAAAGAAAAGAAAACTGCTGTAAATGCAGAAATAAAAAATGTTAGTATCAGCAAAAAAGCATTTAATATGATGATTACTGTGCAAAATAATATGAGCAAAAATCAAAGATACAGCACTGATGGAGATACTTGTTCATGTACTGGAAGCTGAGTATGGATGCTATTCTGAAGAGAACTCGGGAAATAAAAGTGGAAGATGTCAAGTGGAAAGATTTGTGAGAATCAAATTCAGGTTTGCAGCTGGAATGGAGTATCAGTCGATTTCCCATAAGGCAATGCTTGCTGTACTTATCATCTATCCCATTTGGCAGTAAAAAAAAAAAAGTTGTGCACAGTATTTATAATGGCTTTTCCATAGACAATCATTTACAAACTGTGTAATGCAATTCCTAAAATAAAATAATTACAACACATTAAAAATAAAAAAATGTGAAAGATTTTTTTTCAGGCGCATTGTATTTCCATCGTAAGCTGAATTTGAGTTCACACAGGGTGCGAATGCAGATCAGGCTGTTGTGGATGCACGGTTGACATGGCGATTAGGCCTTGCTCCCTGTAATTACAGCAGGGTTGCAGAATGCAATTACATCGTTGCTCTGGTTGCCTGATGTGCTTGCCTGCGGTTTTCGGGTTTCAAATCATGTCCAGAACCGGGTCACTGGACCTCCGCCTCCTGGTTGCGTTGGATGAAATATCTCGTATTGAAAACTGTCTGTTGTTAGCGTGATTCATTTAGGCATGAATCATCGGCAGAATTTACTTTGCAAATGCAGTTTCTCTATAAGTTGCCTCCAAATATGCCCTCCAAGAGGTCTGTTTGTCAACAGTTGTAGCTTCATCAGATGGAAAGTTCTAGAAAAGTCCTGGGGTCATTTTGAAAAACGCTTCAGACCTGATGTCACAGGTGAATAAATTAACATCAGCAAAATGAGTTGCACTATAGTCAAATTGCTTGGCAGATTCCCTTATTTGTGTCAATATAAAAAAGTACATATTATTAATTTATCATCCTTTTTTACATCTGGATAGTTACCTGAATCAGTTCAGGTCTGGTATCTCAAATATATGTTTAATGCATGTTAAAATGTATCGCATTTAATAATAGAAAAGTGCAAAATGCAATAAATAAATAAGCATGGTTATGTCTGTATAATGGAAATTAATTACAGTATACTGTGTGCAACAGTTTTGCTGGGCTTTCTCCCAGTGCTTTTGGCTTCGGTTGCGCAAGGTCGAGACATCAGGGCCCAGATCCAGCCAGCAAAAGAAATACACAGACCAGCGAAAGCCAGAATATCGAGCCTTGTTACCAGGACTCATGAGAGCGTGGCTCAGAGGCGTTTAGTTTGCACTGCACAAAGATTAGAATTCAACCATTTTCCTCAGCCATCTGGACAGGCCGAGTAAACATCACTGCCCGGCCATGCAATCGTCTCAAATTTCAGACACGGGGAAGCAATTTTCAGATTTAGCGGGTCAAGATTACGAGTCTATTCCCCAGATTAGATAAGGGTTTGAAGATGGGAACATAGTACACAATTTATAGGAAATCCCTCCTTTATGTAAAAAAAAAAAAAATCCAGCCAATGGTGTTTCAGAATCTTGCTCAAGATCACAACTGTATGGTCTTTATGGGGACTTGAACCTATGAACCCATGATCAAGCAGAGCTGAGTTCAGAGTCAAGCCGCCACTGTAGCGATGAGGCATGGCTATTAGCGCCTCTAGGACTCACTCATATGATTACAGGAATAATCTGCTCTGTGCTGCTATATTTGCAGCCCACTTATTAATGAACAGCTGTGATGGATATGGGTGTGTACTTCCGCCTCCCTTTGTTTCTCCAATTAGCTCAGGTTATTCTCGTGGTTTCTTTAATTAGGTCTCAAATGCCTGACCACCAACCGTGCCTTCGTATCCATAAAGGAACATGCAAAGCGTGGGTTTACACCCTTAGAAGGACATGCTGTGGTAAGAAAATTAGGGTTGGCGAATGTTTTATTTTTGTTTTCTTCGAGAGAATAAGCACTTTAATGATCTGTCAGTCCTCCATTGCTGACAGGATCCCATTCTCCGTGAGAGCAGATCTTACCGGGTTCTGATCCGATTGGGTCAGTCATGTATTTGGCCGTTGGATCTGCATAACAGACAAGCATCAGGACCACCCGAGCCCGTTTGGGCTGTACAGCGACATCGGTGAGGAGCACTGAGAGAGAGTCTGACACCGCGGCGGAGACGCAGGGGGAAATCTCAAATGAAAAGCCGCCGTGACCACCCTGGGAATTATTTATGAGGGATTTAATAAGCGGAACCGCAGAAGGGGAGGGGCGGGTGCTGCCCCTGGTGCCCCCGACGCTGTCTATCGACCGGCCCCGGCAAGACCCATTACTGCCGCTAATACCAGCATGATTCACCAGACAGACTGAGCGGAGCTGCGGGAGAGAGAGAGAGAGAGCAGCACTGAGGGAGGAGAGAGAGAGAGAGAGAGAGGGAGAGAGAGAGAGGAGAGAGGAGAGAGAGAGAGAGAGAGAGGAAGCAGCACTGAAGGAGAAGAGAGGGAGGGAGGGAGAGAGAGAGAGAGGGAGGGAGAGAGAGAGAGAGAGAGAGAAAGAGAGAGAGTAGCACTGAAGGAGAAGAGAGAGAGAGAGGAAGCAGCACTGAAGGAGAAGAGGGAGAGAGAGAGAGAGAGAAAGAGGGGGAGCAGCACTGAAGGAGGAGAGGGAGAGGAGAGAGAGAGAGAGAGAGAAGACTGGACACATGGGAAGACAGAGGAGAAGACAGAGCAAGAGACTGATGAAGAGAGAAAGAAGGGAGAGAGACAGATGGAGACGGGGTAAGAGAGAGAGGTGGACACGTGGGAAGAGAGAGGGGAAGGGAACGTAAGAGACAGATGAAAAGGGGAGAAAGGGGGAGGTAGAGAGAAAGAGAACTGGATAAATGGGGAAGGGGGAGAACTGGGCTGAGAGGAGAGAGAAGGGAACAAGGGAGAGAGAAAACAGAAGAAATCAAGCTGATGACAGTCTCGGGGAGTGAGGATAGTCACGTGACCATGTCTTCAGATCTTTCTACATCTGTCTGCCCGTGGAGAAAAAAAAATAAGACATATAAAAGAGAACGAAAAAGAGAGAGAAGTTTTAATGACGGGTTGAATTATTTAGCTCAACCAGCTCTGTGGGGAGGGAACAGAGGAGAGTCACACAGACAATATCAGAAAAAGTAACACAAAAGTAACACCTCCTCCACACTCACCCCCATGGGCCCTCACCCTGGTCCAGAGAGTCAGGGGTCGAAGGGCATCATGCTACCAACAAAACTTGCACCCAAACAACCAAACAACACCATGAGACAGCAGGGCAATGCTGTCAGAAGTGCGCCACAGACTCAGTTCTGCAGACGGAAACTCATTAGAACGACTATCCATGATCCGCAGGACATCTCATTCAGCCCTCTGCACTGATTACGGCACCACCCCCACTTCCCCCGATTTAATTGATTGAGTCCTCTAGATGTTCAATAAATAAACACGCAAATCGAATCATGCACGCATCTACTACGATTTATGGCCTCGTTAGAGAAGAAGTCATTCCAGTGCAGCGTGCTGGATAAGTCTTTGAAAGACACTCGTTCCCAATGCTCAGCACTTCACAATCAAACTGAAGGAGCGCTGACGTCCCTGCTTGGGAGCTCTTTGGGTGGAATGGCGTTTGAGGAAGCTCAGATCACACAGGAGCAGCCAGGGAAGGGAGGTGTCTCAGGTCTCAAGCAAACCTGAAGCAAATAAGTCACACTCTTGAATGAGTGTGACTCTCAACGGTCCACATCTCAGATTCAGCTCTGAGGCAGGGCTCCAGTTTAGGTCTTTGTAACCACACACGCACACACACAAACACACACACACACATGCACGCACACACATGTGCATAAATGCACTTGCACAGGTGCAGACACAGATACACACACATGCAGACAGGCCTACTTACAAGCACAGACAAACGCAAAGACATACATGCAGTAACACACATACACATAATACATACACATAAATCATAAAAATGTACATACACAACACAAACACATATACATATGCACAAATCCACAGACATACACACAGTACATAAAAACAACATACTAGCATGCACACAACTAAACATACACATACACAAAAGACGTGCACACACCCACACACCAACACACCGACACACACACACACACGGGTGCGCGCACACACACACACACACACACACACATTCAGAGAATACGTGAGAAAGAGATTGAGACTGGGGAATGAGACGGAATATTGCAGTGACAGGGACCCCAACTGCAGACGAATGCATGTCCTCCAAATCCACAACTCTCGGATCCCTGTAATAGAGGAGCCCATTGCTTAACTCAAATTGGCACATTAAAACAGATGAAAGCCGCTTGCACACTCTGCCATGACTGACACTTCCTGCATCCGAGCCTGAGATGGGCGGCTTATTCAATCTGTGTGCTTACAGCACCCTATTTCTAAATTGGTCCCTTCCTATGGACCCGCTAATGGTCCGATCTGGGTCACCGAACAGCCCGGGGGCGTTGATCGTTCTCTGCTCAAAGAGAAACAGATTATGAGTATTTGGGCGCTGTGTATCTCTCATTCCAGAGAAACAGGAAAAAAAAAAAAACAGAAAAAGGGTTTATTTTTTATTATCAGAAACGGGACATGCATATGTATATGTGTATTTATTCCTCGGGGAAGTGGGAGGCTTGAAAAGCGCATTATGAGAGCTCTCTGGCAGGACGTGGGTTCTCAGCAGCTCGTACCCCGAGGTTGCTTTTCATCTTCCACGGTTTTAGCTTAACGTCGCCATACGGTCCATAAGTGCTCGGCAATCTGAAGCACAAATTAATTACGCTCTCTCTCACAAGGAGAGGGAAAAAGGTTTGTTTTTTCATTCTCGGGGGGGCAATAGTCACATTACAGTTGTTCCCTTTTTAACCAAGAGTTGATCTTTCAAGACCTGCTGAAACGTTTTTTCCCAGCATTTCATTATCAGGTAGTTATCAACATTATAGAGCCACAGAAGACTTCATTTGTATTGTCATAAATTTGTAAGCAAATATAGTCTGACTACCACTCCACAGTGACACTCGTACTACAGTTATACTCATTACATTAGTGGCCATTACTCCATAGTGCTGCCCGTTCTACAGTTATACTCATTAGCAACCATTACCCCACAGTGCTGCTTGTACTACAGTTATACCCGTTACATTAGTGGCCATTACTCCATAGTGCTGCCTGTGCTACAGTTATACTCATTACAATAGTGACCATTACTCCACAGTGCTGCTCATATTCCAGTTACACTCACTTCATTAGTGACCTGAGGAACACAGTCCAGTACTCTGATCACGATGCCGCAATGCTGCCAGTGGTACAGTCATATACATCATATTAAAACATTACATTACGTCATTTAGCAGACGCTCTTACCCAGAGCGACTTACATAGGTTTTTTTTTTTTTTACAATGTTATCCATTTACACAGCTGGATATTTACTGAGGCAGTTTTGGGTACCTTTTAAGTACCTTGCCCAAGGGTACAGCAGCAGTGCCCCAGCGGGGAATTGAACCCCTCAGGTCCAGAGTCTAGCACTCTGACCACTTCTCTACTTCACCGCTTGTAGTACAGTTATACTCATTGCATTAGTAACCACTCCTCTACAGCACCACTAGTACTACAATTATACTCATTACCTTAGTGATGTGAGGAACACAGTCCATTAGTCTGACCAATACTCCACACTTTTGCCTTAGTACAGTTACACACATTATGGTAAAAGGCCCAGAGTCCAGTACACTCATCATTACTCCAAACTGCCAGATGTACTCCTTCACAGCCCCCAGCTAGAGAATGTAGTCCCCTGATTGCGACTTCACAGCGCCGCCATAAATATCTAAATACGCATTCATTAATAATATGGTGTTTGGAAGGATTTCCATGGCTGACAAATGATGGAGTCTCTGCTCCAAATCATCAGTCAGGCACCAGTGGCCTGTGTCCGCGTAAACACGGTGACTCCTGTGAAGGGGAGGGGGGGGGTCCCATTAACTTGAGTACACCCCCCCACCATTATGTGCTCTCAAAAAGACATCTTTTCAAGGTTCTCTCCCTCTGTTCTTTTTCATGTTCCTCTCGAGAGGGTTGAGGGTTGAGGGTTATGGGGGGTGTGGGGGTCAGCTCTGCCGACCACCATCAGGGTGACACGGAAGACGCTCATGAAAGCCGCGGAGAGCGATTATCAAACATCACGGCAAACCGTGGAGACTTACGTCCAAGAGGCGAGGGAGGTGGAGATCTTCACTTTAATCATTGTCAACCCTTTTCTGATTGACTTGCTTGATGAACATGCGTGTAAATTAGAGTAAGGACTGCCTGCCTGCCGACAGTACCTTTCCATTGGTTCTCATAACTTAAATCTTTCCCTCCCTTGCAATTTACTGTAGGGCGTTAGGGTGTTATTGTATTTTTTGGTGAAATGTGTTGTGTCACATCTGTATCCATGATGGCACTGATTATTGCAGCTTTTGGTGATGGCTTGCAGCTTTTTGTGATGGCTTTTATGATAGCCTTTTCAGATGTGGTCTGATGTGTTTTGTATGTGCTGTGTTTCTGAGACTTCATTAGATGTACTGTTTTATATATATATATATATGAGTGTCTGCCAAGTGAGTAATGCAAATGTAATTAATTGTGTGTACTGTTGTACGATTACAGTACTTTTGCACACCTCACCAAAACTCAGGTTCAGTGATAATGAGCTGCTGGATATTTGCAGAAACGGACACTAGCATCTGTCGATACTAGCGATACTAATCCCCTCTCCCCAACTAGCCAAGAGGACAACAGTATAATAACCCTCTGAAACAGTGAATCTCTGTATTAAACAGAGTGAATTCAGGTAATGTCAAACTGAGTGAGTGACCTAATCTGACTCCCATCCCTCTCTGTTCACTAAGTGTTTCCTAGTTTCCCCAGGGGCAGAGACTCTAATATAAGACATTTAGATCGCATACAAACCACTCAGAGGCCATGTCCCCTCCAACCAACACGGCGATCAGCATAGATTCAGCATGCGAGCAGTTGAAAGCTACACCTCTGGGGACCTCTGATGTTTAAGGGATCTGTCTGCCTTTCAGAGTCAAACGGCATGCAAACCTGGTGTCTCCAGGCCAAATGTTTCCCGATCAGTGGTGCTCAGCGCTGCTCAGCGGCTCGGAAAATTCACCCTCTTGTTTTGGGCCAAAGCTTGTTGTAACCTCTCTGTGACTCCTTTCTCGTGCCTGTTTGTTTTGAGCGCTACTTGGTCACTGAGAGAGAGAGAGAGAGAGAGAGAGAGAGACAGAGAGAAACAGAAAGACAGACACAGGGAGAGAAAGAGACAGAGAAAAATACATGAGAGAGAGAGAGGCAGACAAAGAAAAAGAGAGAACGAGAGAGAGAGGGGGTGAGAGAGAGAGAGAGAGAGAGAGAGGCTTCATCACTACAACAACACTTCTCTGGTTGTAGAGTTCGCTCATCTTGGTGCACTAAGAGGTGGTTTGTGTGAGGAGGGAGGGGCAGGGACAGCATGGCAGTCATGGTAGGAAGGTAGCTTCAGGTTTGTCTTTATCTCAGGGCTCAGGGCTACAGTGTATGCGTCTGCTCTCAATCTAAACGTATGTCACCTTGTTATGACAAATCTGTGCTCCAAATTTCATGATAAATGTTGACTGGAGGCTGTGGAGTGCAGTGCAAACCACAGGGTCTTGGGTTCATATGCCCCTGGAAAGGACGCTCTGTCAAAATCTCCTTCATTGGGGTGTTTTGAGTAATGGGTGTTGGAAAGGATATTGGAGACTGTACGCTCTTTGCTTTGGCAAACAGGGACTTTCAGCACAACAGCACCACACCTGAACAGACAAGCCTTAGTTACTGGAATGTGCTCCAACTTGCTAACTGGCCAATCTGGGGAATGACTGACACGTTGAACAGGAGACAGGCTGATTTCTACAGAGGACACAGCGTTTCACCAGCATCGGCCATTGTATGGGGATAGCAGTGTCAGGCGACAGGCTAAATGACTAATGATGTGTTGTATAACAGATTAAGATGCCATAGGCATTCCCTTGTTCACTGCTCCCTCTGCTACATGACTGTTGTGGCGAAAATGGAGCGCTCTGTGTTTGCACATCCCATCCCAGGCATCCACGCATGTTATGTGTGATGTCACTGTAGCAGCTGCTCCTCTGCCCCTTCCATTAACCTTTGACGCGTTTCCTAACACTGTGAATGAACCGAGAGGCATTGTGATGTCACAGTAGCCGTTAGGCGATATTTAACCTATGACATCCTTGCGCTCACAGTAGCTGTGATGATCGCTCCAACCGTATGCTGAAATAATCAGCCCTGCCCAATTACATCTCGATTGTGCCAGAGAATCTTTTTTGAATTAAAAGCCGAGGGAAGAATTCAGGTGAAAACGCATGTGTCAGACATTCTTATCAGATCAGCTCTTCTGAGAATAAGACAAAAGACTCGCACAGATGTAAAGCAGGTGTCTAGAAACCTTTTTCTTCGGGACAGTAATTAATAGGCAGAAGCACAGATATAACTGGAGCTAACATTAGGGCAAGTGAGGACACTTGGAGATTTATACAATAACGTGCAAATATTCTGCAGGTGAAACTGGAGTTGACAGGGAGTAGAGCTGGCACGGATCTCCGCTGCAAACCTTTCGGAATGCTGGGAACAATCCGTCGCCGCGGCAGCGAGAGTCCACCTCCGCCCCATTAGCGGGAGAGTGTTGTGTAAACAGAGCTCTGCTTGCACGGTAAACAGTGGATGTGTGAGCCCCGTGCGAGTGTGCATCTCGGCGTGCGAGCACGCACGGCGCGAACGCACGCACCGCCACACATCCCCCACAGGCAATCCCTTCCTAACACCTCCTGTAACATCGCGGTTAATTCACGCACGCCCCTCTCCACCTGATCCGAAATTTCACTTTGCCCTGAAAGCATCTCCCATCCTGTCTGCGCTGTCCGTTCCTCGAGCAACCGAGCACCCCCCCCCCCATCCTGCCCTAATAACCCGGCTCTAGATGCAGTCCCATAACAGCCCGATTATGGTTTTGTTTAATCGTCCGTGGCTCGGAGCGCACAGAAGGGTTAGCGTTGCTGAAAAGCAGGGGGGCGGCTGGGGACAGAGAATCAGAAGAGGTTTGCCGGGGGCCGCAGGGGTCACAGTGGCAGCGTTTTCCCACCACCACCGAGGGGACGGCTCCGTCCCCGCCTGTGAGCTCTGTTTGTGCTCTCAGAACGGCCTTTCTGGGTCAAAGGCGACGTGCTCACACACAAGGAGCGTCCCTAATACTGGGGGGACAATGCAGACACGAGTGCTTACCAGGAAAGCGGTGCTTGTTTACCTCTGAGGGATGTAAACAGCCCTGTGCCCCCTCATTGCCTCCACGCATGCAGCCGGTAATCGTTTATTTTTGTTCAGCGGGTGACTCCTCTGAACTGTAACTTTGGCATTTTGACCGAGGCTTCGCTCTGTTTAGCCCAGAATAGAGCACCAGCAATTAAGCGCTTTCAGTTTGAGCAGGAGAGGAACGGTGAGCGTGTGATTGTGTGATTGTGTGTGTGTGTGTGGGGGAGCGTGCGTACATGTGTGCGTGCGTGTATGTATGTGTATGTTTGTGTGTGCACATGTGTGTGTGATGCACACATTTAATGCACCAAAAAAGTTTGTCAGGCACAGTACCACACATACACCAATACAAGTGTAGATTCAGTTTATCTGGGGAGCAAACTCTCAGGAGACAGCAGGATAAAGATTAGGCAAAACCGTAATGTGTGTGCAGGCTCGTCTAGGAGAGAGAGGCCTGGGGAACAGCCTACAAAAGTAGTAATTAAAGCCATTTAATTAGCAGATTTCCCCTGCTACGCAGCTAGAGGAACAGAAGGGGGTGGAACGCAGACCTGCGGCCACAGTTACACATCACAAACTCACCATATGTACCGGTACTGCGGTGAGCAGAGTGGTCCGGAGGGCTGGAGGCTGACAAACAACGTTCTGGCAACGTTCCTATGATGTTACAGCAATGTCGTCACGCCAATCAGAAAGACTCAGTGTTTGTGGTGTTTGTGAAGTTGAACTTGCGCTGTAGATTTTACGTGTTCATTTCGTATTTTACAGGATTTACGATAAATCTACCATTTTTCATGAATTTATAAATCTGGTGGTAACACTCAGATCTGTGCCCCCCACCCTCTCCATCATAATCTCTCGTCAATTGAACTGTCCCCTCCACATCCGAGTGGCCCATCCACATACCTCTGTTTCCCATGGGCTGGAAAATCACACTTTATCTCAACTCTGCACAAGTTTTGTTTGCAGATGCACATGACAGTCCACAACACATACTACACCAGCCTGAGCACATTAGCCTAGTGGCCAAGTGAATGCATCATACAGGTCTGAATGGTTAGGACTTGATATCGTGTCCATTATTATTCATTTGCTTGGCTGATTTCCATTGCCAGGGCGATTTATGGAGCTTACATCATCACACATTTCACATTTACAGGGGTGGATATTTTTACACATGCAAATCAGGTGCAGAAACGTGCTCCAGCGCACACCGGCTGACCTGCGGATCGAGACTGCACTGTTCAAGTTCAAGCGGCTCAGCTCCCTAACCCTCCAAACAACACGGCGGCCCCACGAAGTCACGCCGTCAGCCTCCGACTGGTTTTATCTCGCTGAACACACCCACGGCCCCCGGGCTCCTCCGGCCTCGAGTCGAAATTTATGCAGGAAGTGAAGAGGCCGGGGCCGTGACACCGCGGGGGGGGGGGGGTTCGCTTCCCCCTCGATGGCTGTCGGAGCCACCTGGTGCCACGGCCTGCCCTCTGATCTCATCCTGGCTGTTTGCGAACGGTTGGAGGGCCCGTGGATGGGCTCTCGTCTCCTCTCTCCTCCCCTGAAGAGGCAGCTGGAGGAGACAGCCTGAGGGACGCGAAGCCGTCCTCTCCGAGGCTGCGAACACGCACGAAGGCGACTTCCCACAGCAGGAAATATTCTCCCCGTCTTTTTATCGTGTGGAAACATCCGGGAGGCAGAGTAAACACGCGAGAGCTCAATAATTAGCAATGGCAGTTGTGAAAATCAATCGTGTT
Source organism: Megalops atlanticus (assembly GCA_019176425.1). Classification (NCBI taxonomy): domain Eukaryota; kingdom Metazoa; phylum Chordata; class Actinopteri; order Elopiformes; family Megalopidae; genus Megalops; species Megalops atlanticus. Next base: position 5,573,241 of record CM032898.1, read on the forward strand.
GCTTGCAAACGTGCATGATTAAGGTATTCCACTCGATGTCACGGCTGTGTCTGATTTGTCCGTTACACGTTTTAATGTAACGCCAATGCAACGCAGGGGAGGCAGTTCAGCATAGTGGTAAGGAGCAGGGCTCGTAAACCAAAACGTTGCTGGTGCAATTCCTGAGTGGGGCGTTGCTGCTGTACCCTTAACCCACAACTGCATTAGTAAATATCCAGTTGTATAAATTGATAAAATTTTAACGTATGTAAGTCACTCTGAATAAGAGCGTCTGCTAAATGACAATAATATAATATAAAGTTTAATGCAATGTTTCGGTCGGTTCTCAGTACCATGCGGGAATCTTGTTTGTTCGCACGCAAGCGGAGCTGGGATCTTCGTACTGGCTTGGATTCGGGCGGGGAGTGACGATGTTCGATCGACTCTCAGTCGCGCAGGAGAGGGTAGCACTAAGTGGCACTAGCTGCTGAACAAATATTATTCTCTCCCTTGTGTTTATCCCCTGTCTGTCTGCTGCCTTCGCTAACCAAGAACATGACATTGAAAAACGCACCTTCGCATTTAGACAGTAAGCCACTGGCACAACTTATTTGCTTGTTTTCTGCGGTTGTCAGGCGGCTGTAGAAACTGCAGGCAGCACAGTTAATCTCCGCGCGTCTCTCAATTAAATTCTTTAACTCCAATTTTGGTGATAGGGAACGATGCACCTGTTAAAGTAATTAAGCAGTCAGCCAGGGAGCTGTCGTTTAAATGAAGGGAGAGAACAGGGATCGAACCCCATTAAAGATGCATTTATGTATTTTACGCCCAGCTAGCAGCACTTATGCAAAATTAGTGAAAGAAATTGGACAGGCCTAACTGTGAGCACAGGTCAGTCTTCACAACGCTTACAAGCGTTCAGCCTAAATTGGACATAACGAAAGAGTGTTGCGTCTGAGTGTGGAAGACATTGTTTTAGAAATTAAATTCTTGACTAACCTCCGGACAACATGAGGCGAATGCAACACATTCTGGTCATGATCGGCCTAATTTGTAGTGGTCTCATTTTGATCCTCGTACAACTACGCTGTCGGAAATTTCACGCATGACCCCAAACGAACCAAACCGCACTTCTGTTCAAATAAAAACAGTCAAATGAATGTGGTGCGAATGTTCTGTAAGAGGTAACATGGGGACAGAGGCGTACCCATGAAACCATGCAAAGGCAATATGCGTGGAAAAAAAGTGAGAATCACACCTTTGTGCGTCTCCTTCATCTCCTCACCTGGGCAATGCCTGTCTTCACGATCCCTGCACCAGACATCTTCCTCACGGCATGTTTACGACTCATTCTTGCTTCCTGCTTGTTTCTGAGCACTTTCTGTCTTACTGTACTCAATGAGTTCTCTATCTGCCTGACAGAGTGTTTAACCATTTCGTACGTAAGTTCTAAAATATTTCCAACTCCAGCGTGACGTATTTTATCCTATGTAGCGCGCGTTATGTTACATGGTTCGTTATGGTTTCATTAGCGCTAAGCTTCTCATAGTTATCACCGCTGCATTCGCGATACTATTTAACATTAAATCACTGTTTCCTCAAAGCTAACGTTAGCCAGAATTTTTCCAATCTAGTGTTCTAATCACACCGGTTTGACCGTACGCACCAAAGGGCTAATCACACAGGTGTGACCGTACGTGCAAAAGGGCTAATCATACCGGTGTTACCATACGCGCGAAAGGGTTAAAACAGGGTAACAGTTAAAGCATATTTACTTGACAGTGTAACATTTAAAGCCATACAGCCATATTTATTTATTTCACTCACATAAATTATACAAGGCTCCCATTTATACAGCAGGATGTTCACTGAAGCAATTAAAGCACCTTGCTCAAGGGTTCACGCTGTGCCGCGAAACTTTTTGGGTGCAGGCAAGTCCTGCTCTTGCATACCTTTACCATATCAAGCAAAAGTCAAATCAAACGTACTGCCACATCATTTGCATTATGATCAAGGTGACGCTATCCACCATCACTGATTTAATAGTGTTAAACGGCGTTGAAACCAGATGGCAAGTCCATCTCTATTCAAATAATAGCCCGGCAAGGAAGCAATCTTCTGACGAGCACCGAGCCCCCCCAGCAATCGTTAGCTCAGCAATGAAGCAAAGTGGAAAGATTAGAGACCCCAGAACAGCCTCAAGGGAGGAGGCTTTATGAGGCCATGAGATGGTGCACCAAAACCACAGAACAGCCCCCAAGGGGAGTCAGTGAGTCTGCAGGAGCGGGGTCAGTGCCACTGAGCCATTTAGACGTTTAGAAGAAGGGTTTTGCACCCTGAAGAATTGTAATCAATTGAAAATAGTATATCAGAAAAAATTGTTTCAATGTAAAAAAAAAAAAAAAAAAACCTCAATGAGTTACTCATAGGTACAAAGCAACATTAAGTGATTCAGTAAATAAACACAAAATTAGGCATGCCATTAAAATGATTGATCTTGAAATATTAATTATAGCAATGAACAATTTGGGCCACATTACTGAACGCAAACAAAACTACTACTTCAATGCTACGCAAACAAATGTTTCTTTATTTCGTAAATACAATTTAACAATGATTTTTTCATCTCACCATTTGAAGAGACTGTGGTTTTTCAAATTGTATGCCACATAAAAGAGTCCAAAATGTTCCAGCACAGAGAGCTTCCTAAAGTCCACTAAGCTATGAGAGACCATTGATGTAGACACACACAAAGGTTTTATAAGGGCCACCTGCTTTCTGTGTGAATGATAGATTCATCCAGAAATTTCCCCTGGGTTAGATTATGAAATGCTGTTTGCACGCAACAAAACTTTCCAGACTTTTCCCAGAGAACTTTATATGAACTTAACCCTCTAATTATATGTTCAGTAATGCAAGGGAGGTATTGATAATTTTTAAGACTTCTTTGCATGTCTAATAAATAATGAGTGTGTGTCAGATGAATAAATAGTGAATAAAAAAATAGGCTGGCAGTCTCTGCTGTTGTCGTTGTCGTCGGTCAGCTTATTGGTCAGGTGGTGGGGGGTGGATGTTGTGCCTGTCACAGGGGTTCGTGGGGGGGCCTCCACCTGTCACTTTGCCCTTTGCAGACCCTGCTGTGAAGGAGACAGGAAGCAGCTGGCGGAAGAACATTAGCATGCAGAGCGATGGACCGGCCTGTCTGAGAGACAGCGGTGGTGTTACATCTGCTGCCAGCCCGGGAGACTCTGTGCCCTGCGCTGGGAGCGATGTCAGCAGGATGAAGCTGACATGAAAGTTGTCATGCCATAAAGATGGGCCTGGCATAGTGGGAGTGATGTCATCAAGATGAGCCGCCCTAGTGGGAGTGATGTCACCAAGATGAGCCTGACACAGTAGGAATAATGTCATCAAGATGAGCCTGACACAGTGGGAGTAATGTCATCAAGATTAGCCCCACACACTGGAAAGCGATGTCATCAAGTTGAGTTTGAAAAACTGGGACTGACATCGTCAAGATGAGTCTGACAAAATGGGAGTGATGTCATCAAGGTGAGCCTGAGACAGCAGGAGTGATGTCATCAAGTTGAGTCTGACAAAGTGGCAGTGAAGTCATTAAGATGAACCTGAAACATTGGGAGTAACATAATATCTTTGCTTAAAGGGGATACTGGATTGCTGTAACAGGGTCAAGGAGAGTGGTATGAAATATTCAAAAAGACAACAGACATAATCCAGCTGGGGGGCAGAGCCCTCTGGCTAAGTTGTAGCAGTAAACTTTTCCAACTACTGGATAGTGCCACAATGTCACTGACTTGGCAACAGGACAGAAACCCTGCTGGGATGTCTGCCTTGCTGTCACTTGAACGCCAACGTTTTTGGATTTCTGAATAGCAATGCAGGCACAACCTGTCAAAAGGTTTGCCTGTGCAGAAGGCTTTGAAGGGGATATAGGGGATACAGTTCATTTGTAGTTAATGCTAATGATTGCAGAGGTTACTCCTGGAGATGCCTCTCTTTGGCTTTATGATGAACGTGGAGCTGAACTCCAGCATTACTGTTTAGACTTGACAAGATATGTAATGATAGAAATGCATTAACTAGTCCAAGTGTTTCCTTTATGGAAAACACACTGTACTCAAACAGCAGACTGCATATAACACTGCAGTAGAACTTCATATATTTGAAAACATGTCTATTACTAAAATGATTTCATGGAAGAGTGTATGCATATTACATAAGACATTGTGAAATATGAAAATTATGAAAAATACTGCCTCTACTTTTTTTGTCATACATGCCAGATGTCAATGTACTCTATACGAAAATATGTATGGATGGAATATTTAACCATACATTATCACATTTTAATAATAATAATAATAATAATAACAACAATAATAATGCGTATTATGTGCTGCCAGAGCTCCAAGCTAAATAGCCAGTTGCCTCTCTCTGTTTTGAATTTGTTACTGTCATTTGAAGCCGTGGTTGGCCGAGGTAAATACATGCAGGATGCAGACTACCTCGCTGATGGAAGTCAATAACGCGTGTTAAAATGCTTCCAGAAAAGACTGAGTAACCATGGAAACCAGCACTGTTCAGCATCTCGTCTGAGATACAGAAGGTGCCCGTCCTGATTCTTTATATAAACGTAACATTTATCATTACACGGTAAAACTTTACAGGTATGCATATTAATGCATATGAAGATATGAGACACACTGAGAAATACAACAATTGCTGTTGTTTTCATGTAAGCAACTTGCTGGGATACACTGTGGAATATGTTTTAAAATAGATATTTTTTAACAATGTATTACATCGTTACATTACATTACATTACAGTGCATTGTATTTTCACCTTTCATTTAAATGCATTACTTTAATTTTAGATTTTAGAGTTTCCTTGAGTGTGTGTGTGTGTGTGTGTGTGTGTGTGTGTGTGTGTGTGTGTGTGTGTGTGTGTGTGTGTGTGTGTGTGTGTGTGTGTGTGTGTGTGTGTGTGTGCGCACACGTGGTTGCCTCTGTAGAACACACATACGCACGCCAACATGCGTTTTAGTTTCCTGCTACAGTGCCTCAGCCAGCGTCATAACCACAAGGTCATCAATGGAATTCGACCAAGCCTGTATACTGCCCTTGTAAAATTTAATTGTTGAATGAGTTTATGCTTTGTGCAGAAGGTCAGACTAATAATAAGTGGTTTCGCTATCACTTCCTGTAGAAACGCAGAGTGGTGACTGCTTCTGCTTGCTTTTCATTAAAAGTGGCTGCATAAGGATGTTATGGTCATGGTTTTGTCTGACCACTGCTCTTGTGCTGGTGTGTACATGATGTGAGGGCAGGTAAGTAATGGGGTCCACTGTTTGCTCTGTGGTGTTTGAAGAGAAAGGTGGAGTCCTCCAAGGCTGTGTCTATACTCAGAGGGTCAGGAGAGCGTTACAGAGGGAAGCTGACACGTCTCTACCTTGACCGGTATGCTGGAAAAGGAGACAACCTGGCTATGAAAACATTCTGTAGGATGTGAGAACTGGGCTTATTTTTATGAACTGGCACACTCCATCGTGCATTATCTGAAGGTGTGTACCTTCCAAACATATCGAGCCCTTCATTAACAGAATCAGAAGAATTCCACAGGTTTGCCACAGAGAAAGGAGCAGGAGTAAGAATCCCCGATGAGTCCCTCTCTCTCTCTCTCTCTCTCACTCCCTCTCTCAGCTGCAGTCTCAGCCAGCTCTTAATTACGGCGGGAAAAATTCCTCGGCATAATTGCTCTCCGCCGCCCGCTGCTCGTCGGAATATATCACATCCGCAAACAAAGGAACAGACGCCAGTTTTCTCGGAACACACCACGTCCAGAGAATAACTCGCTTCTACCAGTCAAACGAAATTCATTAAAAGCTTCTGATTGGGTGACTCTGTATATGTGTGTGTGCAGGGGGGTGTGTGTAGGGGGGGTGCCTGTGTTTCTCGTGTTTTTCCTGTGAGCGGAGCAGTTTGGAGCGTTTATTTTAACCGGGCTGACGCAGGAAGCGCTGTTTTCTGCCTCAGATCGGGGCCCCAGCGATCGATCGGCCCCTCACGCAGATCTCCCGCTCCCGAATCGTTCCCCGCCAGGCAGCGCCGACGCGTTGCCGTGGAAACAGTGGACGTCGAGACGGGCTGCCGAGTGGGGAGCGAAACGAACGGCCGAGGCGGGGGGGGAGCTTGCGAGCTCTGAGCCGTTATCGGAGAGCACGGGTTGGTGTCTGTGTGACACGTCCTGATGGGAAGAGGACCGACAAGCACAGATGAACTTACACGACCCAAAGATCTGAAACCACGTGATGAGTTCCATCTTTCCTTATATTTCCCGAATTGCCAAATCTGTGTGGCATGCAAAGGGATGCGTTATTGAGAATATGGGTGCTGGGCTGTGTAGTATGGGCTCGGCCATTTTCCAAAATGCATACTTAATCTTTAACGTGTAGAAGTACTACATGTAAAACATTGGGCTGCATTGTGAGTAAAATACATTCTGTTTCTCTTTCTCGGTCACACCGTCTCACACACACACACACACACACACACACACACACACACACACACACATTCACACGTGTAGAACTTCCATAACTTGAGCACACATGAGCGAATGTGTGTACATCGAAATTCCCCCAGTGTGTCCTCACACACAACCGTCACAGTAAGAAAACAAAGCACTTCAAAAAATAAATGAAAAAAACTGTTGCACACACACACAAACACACACAAAGATCACCTGTCTATCAGGCACTCTAACTTGAGGCAATGCATCTCGGCCCTGACAAACGTCTTCCGAGACCAAACACTGCGGACCGCTCTCAGATCCATAATGGCCGCCCCCCGCTACAAAAGGTCCTTGTCTGTTTAAATTACGGATGGGGGGGGGCACTCTAACCTGGCCGCGATGTCATACGAGGTCAAGAACGGGGAAAAAAATAGATAAATCACAGGTCAGGAATTCCCATCACTCGGTGACTCCACAGCACCTCATGAAAACTGCCATGCAGACGCTACGCTGTGTTAAAAAACCAGGCTTGACATGAGCAAATATTTAGAAGGCGGCGGGGCAGGCGGCGAAGTTGGAGCCATTATTTCCACGCGGAAATTGGAAACGCAAAAGGACAGGCGGGCCTGAGCGGAATACAAATGAGTCCATTGCCTCCACTGACAGCTCTGCGATTCGGAAGACCTCGTACAGGCCCCTGCGCCCAGACGGAGTTAGCCCCCTCCTAATGCATAACGTTGGACCCGTAATCAAATTACCGCAGGACGAAAATACAGATGGCTACAACTAAACAGGGCGAGGCCGAGGCACTCAATAATCACATCAAGCCTGAATGGGTCTGAAGTCCTGGCCCTCATGAACGCAAGGGCCGGAATCAGAGACAGAGCTCATTGTGACTGGCCATCCCTGAACTATACCAGGGAAAGCCACTTGGGGATAGTTCTGAAGTTCTTCTTCTATGGTCCATGATGTGAAAAGTGGACACTGTGCATTGCGCCACCTGTAGATCGGTTACTGCTTCTGTGAAACATTCTTTTAATGTTGCCGCAGAGTTGTGATGGATTCTAACTAGGGGTTATACATTTACATTTACATTTATTCATTTGGCAGACACTGTTATGCAAAGTGACTTACAAGTGAGGCAGAGTACAACACAAGCAAAAAACCATAAGGAGACAACAAGACAACAGCAGAGCTTCTCTGGTGTTTTACCAGGTGTTTCAGAGTGTAGAGTCCTGTGCGTTTCAGAGTGTGTGGACATTTGGCTCTATTGTGAGCAAAACACACTCTTTTCTCTTTCCCTTTCTGTCTCTCTCTCGCACACACATGCACACACACACACACACACACACACACACACACACACACACACACACACACATTCAAGAGAACACATGTACACACACATCCATGAAGACACATTCACACACATACACCCACAAACAAATATGTATGCACACATATACATGAACACACATCCAGACCCACAAACACATACCCATAAACATTCACACAAAAACACACACACATACACACACACGCATGCGCGCACACACACACAAACACATGCGCACGTGCAGGCAGACACACACACACACAAACAGACACACATGCACGCACACGGCCCCATCTCTCCGGTACATTTCTCCAGTAGATGGACAGACTCTTTGAACCTCTGAAGTGTTTTCCATTAAGCAAATGGGGCGTATTTTTAGCCCACTCGTTCGTTCTCCTCTGAGGGGACGAGAACGTGAGGATGAGGCTGAGACATGTGCCGGTCACATGACACACCGTGAAGGACGCTAATGATGATGATGATGATGGTGATGATGATAATGGAACACATGTACCGAGATAAAGGTCCGGGAACATCTTAGTGACGCTGTCTGCCCGTTTCAAAGCTGTGAGATGTTTGCCTCCTCTGTTCGCTTCCTCTGTCTGCTTTTTATAAAAATCGCTTCTGCCGAAACAGACACTGCTGTATCCATAGCCTTTCCTTACCTTTGTTTTATTTCGGAGAGCCGTGGCAAGAATATTACCAATTCCACTTTAGATGTAGACTACCTCTTGGTTTAGGAATGAGGTGTAGGACACTGTGTGCTGGTAACTGGGGTGCTTAATCCTCCTGAGAATGAATTATGCATAAATATAGTGCCCAACCTATATCTGGCACCTTACTGTGATCTTCAGGTTTGAAATGGCTCAGTTTCAATGCGGAACGCAAAGCACTATTCTGAAACACACCCAGGAAGAACCACAGAATAAGAGTGTTGGTCTAAACCATGGTTTTCCTCTGTTATGCTTCTGTCTGTTAATCGTGGAGCTGCGGCCTTGTGTGTGTGGTGATGCGTTCCCTCCTGGGCGTGTGCTGAACGCTCAGTACGGGACAGGAGAATCACCGCGGCGACACCTTGACACCTGAGGGAATTAGGCCTGGCATAACGGAGAGAAGAGACCTGTCTGTCCGAGCACTTGTTCCTCCACCTCCACCAGCCACCTCCCCATGCCTGGACCCCCCGCAATGCCAGGGCAAGTCAGCTCCGTGGGGGCACGCAGTCGGCTTGCTGGGGGGCACGTGGGCACATGCGGCGGATTAACGCCGTTGGCTAATCGCCCGTCGGCCGCACGTGGTCAGCAACGATGCAGAGCCGCTGGCGGATCAGTGCAAACGCGCAGCATTAATGCTGTGGTTACTTCAGGTCAACCCTTCCTCCCGATAATCCCAAGATTTAGAGTTCAACACCAGGGGAGGCTGCTACCTTTCTCCCACGTCACGTGACCGAGCCGTCCAATAAGGAAGGAGGTTTACGTACAGAATGCTCTCATTAATCTACGAGGATGAGAAGATGACCCAGACTGTCAATTTGAAACATGAAAAATGCAACATGAATGCAATAATCTTGGTGCAAAATGAAAGAAGAAATATAGAACAATAGAGTAATCCACATAATTAATATGATGGCTGGATCTGCTCTTTTTCAAAATTCAATATATTGCAGATTACAAGAGACATTATATTACATTGTACTCCATTTGTGTTCATCACATATAATGAGAGGAAAAAATACCTGACCATTTACATAAACTAATGTGTGTACATGTGTGTGTGTGTGTGATATTTAACAAAACGAAAATGGAGTATTTAACAGGGGGTAGACAAAATAATGGAAATGCCAAATGAAAAAAGAACTTATCTGAAGTTACTAAATTGCAGTTAAAAAGTAGTCTACACATTTCATATTTATATCAATGCTGATTACTGATATCTTTCTGCTATGAAGGAAACTTTAAAATCAACACTTTCAAGTGTGAGTTTTTAAAGCAACAGGAGAAGTCTAACAGATTTTGAAAGAGGTGCCAGAATTGCAGATGTGTCACAGTCACAGAGACAGAACAATGATTTAATAGGTCAAGGGGAACCGTGTTGAAAATCCTAACAGCATATGCCAAACAAGGAAAAACTGCATCAGGAAAGAGGAACAGTGTTCGCAAATCAGTGTTCACCAACAGAAATAGATGGATAGCTAAAAGAACACACAACAATCACTAAATCTACACCTCTGTGATTCAGTCTCAACGAAAACTGTCCATCATGAGCTTCATAAAGCTGATGTTAATGGTAAGGCTGCCATTTGAAGACTGCTTGTAACAGGCTAAAGCGCAGCAATGCATAACCTGCAGTAATGGGCACAAAACCTGGACTATTAAGCCTGGACTTCTAAGCAGTGGAAGAAGCAGTGGAGTCATCTTTGACTCCTTTTCCTCCATCTGGTTTATGTTTGGAAGTTTGTGTTTGGAGAAAACCCAAGGAAGGCCTCAATCCACATCGCTTGTTACTAACTGTTAGGCCCCGTTTACACTTGGTTTTAAAATGCATCTTGGGTGACTGGATCACAAGTGGACAGCCGAGACACATCGCCGTTTACACCTGTGTCTATCATTCCTCTCCAAGGTGTCCAGCTGACCACTTGTGTGTTCAGATTTCGTTACAGCCTACATCACGTCTGCTAGAAGGTCAAAGGGCCCCACGCACAGTTATTATGTCAGTCTCTGTGGCCAGACAAGCGCCAGATTTGTTTAGCACGGGCTAACTACGAAAACAAAAATGTTTCAAGAACTAATATACATGTATGGGCTATTCCAACTGTTGAGATTGGCAGGACAAAGTCATTTGCGACTTGCAACTTGCGACTTTGAGCGTTGGCGTGCTGTCACCAGAACAACCACCACATCCTGCACTGATGACATATTTTCCTGTTACGTCCTTGTCGGGGACGCATCATGACGCATTACCACTTACACTACAAAAGATATGTGGTCAAATGCGTCCCAGACCACCTCGGCAAGTGGTTTGAGTGATCGGATCACAATGCGTCTTGGTGGTCGTTTACACTTGTATTTAGCGCTGTCCACTTGTGATCCGATCGCCTAAGACGCATTTTAAAACCAAGTGTAAACAAGGTCTTAGACATGACAGTGGATCTGTTATGGTGTGGGAAGCCATCTCGTGCGGGTCGTTGGGTCTGATTATTACTTTGAAAATTAGAAACTTGTGAACCAGCATTCAAAGAAGGACTGAAGCTGTTCTGAAGGCAAAGGCTGGCCCAAATCATTATTAGTTAGTAAATATTTATATTGTAATATATATATATATATCGATGTCTGAATATTGTAGCTTGACCACTAAGACAGCATACGATAGGTAAGTCTGCCCCCTGATGGACACCTCCTACAACTGCACCCACAGTGCCACAAAAACAGTGCGGCACTTGAGCTTTCAAAAGGATGGAACAATCATTCGTTTGACATTTATAAGGAAACATTCTATGAATGTTTACATTAATATCATATCATTCTGCCCCCCCAAAAAAAAAGGGAAAGAAAACTGAAGCGTATTTAACAGTGAAGGGCAAAGTGATTAAACACATACATACACACAGAGTATTACGATGATTTCTAATATCATCCTAATGACATGATTTCATTTGCAGGATAAACGGTCATACAGCAGTGCAACGCAGCTTGGCAGCTTTTTCTTCCTTTATTCTTGCTGAGAACAGCTCCAAATATTCAATATCGAAGACCGCAAGCAGTCAGGGTTGTTTGCCGAGTTGGCCTGTAGGAGTGAAAGCCGCACTTTTTGTTCTCTTTCTAAATGGGGAACTCCATATGGTGCAATGGTGTTTGTAAAAAAAAAGTCATCCCACGGCAAAGAAATAATCAGAACTGCTGTTCACAACTCCTCCTCGTCTTGACATCCTTTCGCTCAGCAATCATCGAAACCGAGAAAGGAGAAGGTGTGTGTGTTCTGCTTGGTAAATGGCCTGTAGTGGAGTGGGCTAGTCGGCAGAGCTTGGTACTCGAGGTCACATGTCAAAGACAGATTCACATGAGAATCACATGAGAAGTGTTGGTTTCATCAACTCCTCGCAATGCTGGTGCCATCAGAACACAGCACTTTTGGTGAATGTGCACACCCAGACCTCCCTGCCACCTCTCTGCTCAGCACATGCTGTAGAACTGAAAGAGATGCATTATGGGTAAGGAGCCTTTGATGGACTGCCATTGTTTACAGGGGGAGTGCTTGTGCATCAATCCGCTTCATGCTACAGAATTTGGGATAAGCTCTGAGCCTTTGAGTCCCACTGGCTGGCTAAAACCAGATCACATACATTGTTGGGGGTTTACATTTAAAACGACATGTTCCAGTTGCTAATGCAATCCTGACAAAAGTACCCAGTATATGTGTCTTTAACGTAAGCATTCAACTGCTCATCAGAAATAAATACTTAAAGTGCCGTTTGTGCATGCGTGCACTTCACCATGCACATGTTGTACCATACACAATATAGATGTACACTTTACGTACAGAATCTTCAGAGTGCACTCCTTACCACACTCTATAGACCTTTCTCCATCAGCTAATTATATATTTATTTTTGGCAGGGGCACAGCAGAAACACAAGCCTATGCCAAATAATTCACCACCACTGTAAATCAATCAGAGCTTTGCATCTCTGTCACAGCAGCCAGTTTCTTCATCTGGTTGAGTAGTTGGGCATCGGTCCAGGATTAAGGAGAAATGCTTATTTGGGACACGTCTAGGCTGGTGCCGATTCGCGGAAGGGCACTGCTGTCCTGCCTGTGGCGGGGGGGGGGGTGGTGGCGTGGGGGGCCGAGGATGGGGGTGGAGCTACCTCAAAAATGACACAGGGGCTCCGAGCTGGATTGGACGCAGGCGTCACGTTTGGCTTTAAAAAACGACTGCAGGATGCAATTAATGAACCCCATTTTCTGTTCATCGCTTGGGGAAATACCAGAAGGAAATTCAGCGAGCCCCGCGTTTTGTACGATAACGCTGAAGAGGACAGCGGGACGGGCTTATGGGAGAGCGAGGAGGGCTCACGTCTTCCCCCTATTACGACACTGCTGTGGGAGATTCTTGTTTGATGAGTTTCACAATCACTGCAATCATGAGTGTGAGTGTATGTTCTCATCCTGTCTCTCCCCTAATCAGACTCCCTCCTTAAGAGAAGCGCCGTCAAGTGCCTCGAGCATCAGGGTAATTCCAACCCCATTAGGGCTCTCGAGAGCCATGTGGGTTGAAAGTTTGACTTCCCAATTTTCCCAACAACTAAAAACAAAATCAGAAGTGGGTGATGATGTGATCTAATGTGGCAGCGGAGAATGATGCAACACATTACAAGAGGCTGCACGCTAGCTGTAAATGCTGATGGTTCTGCAGGATCCAGTCAGAGATTACAGTGGCTTTGGGCTGCTCCAATACCGTGGATGGAACCAGCAGAAAAATGGCTTTTTGCGCTGAGCCACAGGTCTCATCTCAGACCAGAGATTAATTCACTGTAATTCACTGGGCTTGACCCAATTGCTTTAGGTTCTCCTAGATGAAACCAGTTCCCTCGAGGGGAGTTGTTCTGGAGCTGTGAGTCGTTCAGCTGTTCGGAGGGTTGAGTGTATCTGGTTGGGCTGGGCATGGTTCTTAGGACTGCGCCAGGTTCCCAGAGTCTGATTCTCTGAGCTGGGCCTGTGATCTAAGTCCTGTTCTCTAAGTTCGGCTGGTCTGTGTTCTCTAGGCTGGGCCTGGTTCTTTGGGCCAGGCCTGAACTTTATTTTATGATTTATATTTTACAATGATGTAAAGACAATGCTAAAAACTACTGCATCTGAAGGTCGTAGACGAGAAAGAAAAGAGTACACATTACAACAGGCAAAGGAAAAACAAAAACAACTCCTCATCCAAGTTTTTATTAACGTTCATAAAGTATCTTACAAACCATGAAAATCAGTGACAGCAAATATTTCTGATATTGACAATTCATTTATAAAGTAGCTTACAAACCATGGAAATCGGTGACAGCAAATATTTCTGATATTGACAGTTCATTTATAAAGCAGCTTACAAACCGTGGAAATCAGTGACAGCAAATATTTCTGGTATTGACAGTTCATTTATAAAGCAGCTTACAAACCGTGGAAATCAGTGACAGCAAATATTTCTGGTATTGACCATTCATTTACAGTGTGGCCATATGGGGGTATTGCTTAATCCCATAATTTCATAATCCCACATTTCAAGAGCTGCATAAAAACTATGAAAAGTTTTTTAAAGGCTTAATGGGTTTAGCTTAAAAATAGTCTTTTCTGTCAAAAAGTGCATGTTTTGAACAGATGATACTGCTATTTTTGGCTCTACATAAATGCACAAGTTAGTAAGTCAAACAAGATAAAATAGAGCATTTCCTTCATTCCTACTATTTTCCCAGTAACAGGTTCTATTTTTCCCCTTTACATTCGGCCCTTATTGCAAAGAGATACTGTGAAATCCTGCGCTTTTGCAGGATTCACCTCACACCCTGAATGAAGTACAGTTAGCGTCAAAACTGACTGTGGATAGTGTTACACATTTGGTTTCCACAGGTACAAAAAGAGCGCAAATTTTGAGTTCTGCCGCTCCTTTTAAATAAATTTCCAAAGAACAACAAACCCTTTCCTTCCTACAGCAGACATATATATTGCCACATCATTACTGTGGCAACACCTACAGTGCTTACTGACTGCATTTTTGTACCTGAGGAATTCATAAAGGACTCAAAGTGTTAAGAGTGACTGTAATTGGATTTCAGATAGGCAGAGAAGGAGAGAAAAATGAGAGAGAGAGTCCGATATAGAGCCAGAGGCAAAAGAGTATAATAACCCTGCATTCTGAACCTGAATAAAACTGAAACAGTGTGTGTGTCTGTGGATGTGCATGTGTGCTTACGATTGTTTATCAATATAAACATGAAAACCTTCATTCAGAGTGTCAAAGCTCACAAAACCTGCTATGTCACAGTACCTGCAGAGGCACAAAAACAGCATTTAAAGCAGCTGACCTCTAACATTTTCTTTTCAATATTCTGTGAATAATTACACAGTAGTTAACTAACATTCTGCTACCACACACTTAGCACACAGCTAACGCAGACGGAGATCTGACATTTCATGGTGATGAAACATCATCATAGCTCCCGCCATTTCAATATTCTAACAGACATCCGTGGTTATAATGCTACTGACGAGGTCTCTACAGTGAACTTGATCAAGTCTTTGACCCACTGAAAAATAAACAAATTCCACACCTGATGCAACTAAATCCCTCTATGTACAAACTACAACAGCCAACAGCACTAGGTCACGTGACTTTCAGTAAGAGGGTAGGCTGGATTTAACATGGCCCGGGGCTAAGTGGCTGTTGTGCTTGCACGTCTTTCACCGTCAGCCCAATTTACAGGTAGTTTTGTAAGTTGCAATTTACAGAAAAAAAAAAAAAAAACCTCTGGTTGCGTAATTCCCTTACTCCATTACTGTGCAGCTGTGCAAGTCTTCACATGACTTTGTTTTTCAGCCCCCAGTTTCCTGAATGACTTCTAAGCAGAGACGCTGTACTCACGCAACAAAGTACAACACAAAGCCAACACTTGATCACGAAGCTTGACACGGCTTTGCACACTCTGACACTGTGCTACAAGTGTGTGGACACCAGGGAGCGTGCTCCAGTGTGCACTAGTTTTATTTTCCCCTTATTGTAGATTTTCTTCTCCTTTAAGGGAGGTTATCAGTATGAATGTAAACATTGCATAGGTACTAGTGGGTATTATTTTGTAGTGCATAGTTTTCAGTTAACGCTACATTTAACGGGCTTTTTCCCAACAGCATGTTTTCCAGCTATGTTACAGTTCATAACTATTAAATTCACCCCCCCTTCTCTTCTGCCCGATTCATTTTGGTTTCCTGTTGTCTGAGGTGGACAGATAATGAGATGTAAACCTGGCACTTCTCCAATTTTCAGATAAGGTGAACTGCACCACAGCTTAGGCCAATTCAGCGGAAGGGACGATGACATCAAAACAACACACAGGCCGCTCTGGCCTGAAGGTGGGGGGGGCTAGGGGAGGGAGGAATAGGAGGAAAATGGGGGGACGGGAAGGAAGAAACTTTCTCCTGCTTACGGAATATCACTTCCATCGTAGATTACGGGCTTCTCGACCGTCAAACGGTAGAGAACTTTCTTCGAGATGAACCTGCGGAGAACACGGTAAACAAATGAGATCTTTGGAGAAAGCTAACGAATGCTAAACGATGAACTGCCAGTGAAGAGGATATGGAGGACTTCCTTTAGCATGTTATTGCGACCCATACAGGCCACCTGAGCTTACCTGGAGAAAGAGTTGTCGAAGATCAGGGTGTACGTCCCAGGGCTCCTGACCTTCAGCTCCCCCTGGATGGTCTCCTTGTGGGAGCTGCAGCGTGTCAGTGGGATCAGAACCTGAAGGACCAATGGGAGCACAGAGAGGGGCTAAACCAATGACGGCAAAGAGAAGAGCCCAACCAATGAGAACAGAGAGAGAGAAGCTGGTCTAATGAAAGTAGAGAGAGACAAGCTGGACTTCTGAGAACAGATATTTTTAAAGAGCAAAGGTTACAACTGATTCCTTTCTGTCCCCCAGTGAGACACCCCCCTTCCTGAAGTTCTCCCCCCCTTCATTTCTCCCTTCCCCTCACCCCTCAGTGCATTTTGTATTGCCCCCCCCAGTCACCCAAGTCCTCACCCTCTTAGCCAGGTGTACAACAGACACAGTACTTACAGCGTAACGTCACATAACCATGCCGTCAGTGCACTGTTGGAGCCTGGTGGACAGCAGGCAACCCTAACGTGGGTGCGAGAGCTCTGTGTGCAATCAGGGTGGGGGTGTGTTAGAGCTAAGCGTGTAATCGGGGTGGAGGGACAGAGGGCACAGGGGGAGCTAACCTTGGCCTGGTCCAGAGGAGTGTCGGGAGTCTCCCTGTAGACCACGCTGAAGGAGATGCTCTTGGGCTCGGAGGAGAAGACCCAGCTGATGGTGTGCCCGGCCTCGCTCACAGTCACGGGGATCAAGCTGTAGCAGCTGGACTTGATGAAGAGCTCCCGGAAGCCGTCCCCGAACTGCGCAATCTCCTCGGCCGACAGGGGGACCGTCAGCCTGCCGTACAGGCCATAATATCACAGTTACAGCCACAACATCACAGTTACAGCCACGACATCACAGTTACAGCCACAACATCACAGTAACACGTGAGTTCTCCTGACTTCAGCAGGTAAGTCTCAGGTGTGCACAATGGCTGACTCACATGAGTTCTCCTGACTTCAGCAGGTAAGTCTCAGGTGTGCACAATGGCTGACTCACGTGAGTTCTCCTGACTTCAGCAGGTGTATCTCAGCATCCTGCACGACCGGTGTCGGCTCCTCCGGGTCATCTGGGGTCGCGTCTGTGCTGGTGCTGATGCTTCTGAACAATAAGACACAGGAGTGTGTGTGAGGCAGTACAGCACCCCCTGCTGGGATTATTCATCGAAAATACAACCAAAGAACAAAAACAACACAATGTGGTCACACTTTTTGGCTTCTGTGGGGCCAAAATTTAAAAAGTATAATGTACTGACACTGGAGACTTACATGGTGCTTCAGTATTAGTTGACCTTTACTTGGAGTGCTGGTGATTTGACCGAACTGGCCTCAGGAAGAACATACTGGAGCAGTTCTAAGCAGAGTGCTGTAGTCATGAGCCCTCCTACCCCTGGGTCCTACTGCTTCACAAACCACAACATGGGTGGACCCATGTTCTCCCGCTAGTGACTCTCTGTAGTCAACTCAACAACCACACATTCTTTTGATTGGCTAGTACTAGAGATGGGAACCTGTTTAGAGCCCAGAGGCCCACTCTGGGTCGGCTCAGTGGGAGTGAGCGGCTCAGTGGGAGTGAGTGGCTCAGTGAGTGAGGTGCTCGTCTTGAGAGCAGGCTGAGCCCTATGACCCCGGTTCGATCCCAGCCGAATGTCACCAGCCGACGACGACCCACAGCAATGGAAAAAAGCCTCTGTTTTTCCGTGAGAGGGGTGGGTACGTCTCAGCGCTCTCAGGAGCTAAATAAATCTAAAATAGCTAAATGATCAAAAGCTGCTCATGCGTGTGCAGATCTAAGGTAATTTTGTCACACTTCCCCAAAAAAGGAAATAATTCTTACACAACTACCATTCTAGACAACAGGAACTACTGTGGTTTTTACGAAGAATCTTGTTTTCAAAAAAAAAAAAAAAAAAACCTTGTTTTTGCAAAATTAAAAAAAAATAAGGCAACATATAAATCCTGATATCATATGTTTCAATAAATCTGACATTCATACTGATCGAGTTGACCGCTTGACCAAGCTTGTTATTGCAGTGCATGTCTGTGTCTCTAGAATGGAAAAACACCACAGAACCAAGGAGTGACACACATAATTACATGCAAGAACTTCCTGTACGCAGCTGCTACTGTTTTTTTCTGATTAACTTCTGCCAGTTGTGTAGTTAATCTTTCTGATAATCGTCTCTCACTTCAAAAGGGGTGGACTCACAGAAGCAGACAGATTGGGTTTCCGTGGAAACACCAATGGGACAAAATTACCTCAATTGCATAAAATAGGCACCACTTAGGGATCGAATCAAAGTGCTACCAACAATCCACACTGGCTGCTGGTAAGTTTTGCAGTTATTATAAATCCAACTTTTTTTTTACATGATTTCACATTATACACACACAGAGGTTTTTGTATAAATTTGAAATGGGGGTGAGAGTGGCAAATGACTGGAGGCAAATGCTTGTGTCACTATACGAAGCACTGTATGCTTAAATTAACATGCGAGCAACAGGTGCAACAACTTCCAAACTCTACATTTAATTCCAAAATTCAGTGATCGGATTTGCTAAACTTCTGGGCTAACATTGCTAGGCATAGCTTCAATTTAACTAATGAGGAACTTCACCCACAGAGATACGCAGTTCACATGAATCCTCTGTGTGTGTATACTGTAAATGGCTCATGTAAAATGTAAAATGCTGGTAAATGCAATCCTTAATAAACTTCATAGAATTTTAACATTAACTCAACATGGTAAGGCTTGCTTTATGCCATGTAACAGTAAGATCTTCCCAAATGTTCATGTAATAACTGCACAATTTTAAACAACATAAAGCCATCTTAATTAATCCAATTAATTGGTCAATAAAAATTTCTGGCAGTAAAAAGGCAACACAGTATGAACCCGAAAGATTGGTGGTTTGATTTCCTACTGGGGCACTGCTGTTGTACCCTTGGGCAAGGTACTTAACCCAGAACTGCCTCAGTAAATATCGAGCTGTATAAATGCGTACCATGTAAAAAATTGGAACC